>JASDDO010000014.1:498169864-498676482 GCA_030015575.1 Agapanthus africanus | reverse complement strand
ACCTCTGTGTAGGACTCTAAAGACTCGTCAATACGCCGGCAGCAGATGATGATCATATCAAGCACCCACAAGCCGCAAGCGGTCTGCTAAACGTAACGGCCACCCGGGTATTGAGCGATCAGAAGATCGACGAGCAAGCCCGCTCACACTTCTGTGAGTCCAACCAGTAACACTTACCGTACAGTCCAGTCAGTTCGTCTGATATGTCGCATATCTCGCCTAGGGGTGGTAAACGTCAGACCCCAATAGCTCGATAAGTCATGCCGACGTAGGTTCCATAATATTCGTGAAACTACTGATAACTCTTACCAGTATATCACTGCAACCCTGGCCAGGGATTTCCTGTTATGGCCAGTCGAGCATAGCGCAACATCAACCCCCAATACCGGGAGAGACGAATCCCCTCCTATCGCTCATTGCCTCCATGTGAATTGAGACTGTACCCAAAAACCACCTGTTTAAACAACTCAGTAGAGCCGTGGTAGGGTGGAAATCAAAGCACAGTGGGAGACACACAAGACTCTAGGACGATCTCGGGTCAACAGACTAAGCTGTACCAGTGTCACCAGAGAACTGCATCTGACGTGAGGTATAATACCATCTGGGAGTTCTCGGCGAGTCCGTTCAGTGTACCCAGTCTCCACTGAGCACCCGCATACCATCTCCGATGTCAAACACCAATGGATATGGGATCATCCATCGCCCATCACATGGGTCGAGAAGATATACGCTAGTCTACTCTGGAATGTCGATGCCCCATCTCGATATTCCCACGACTAGGAACAATGAAGGATGTACTCATTGACTACCCAGGCCCCACTAGTATAATCTGCATCATAGTCCTGGAAGTCGAGTACACGTCCTAAGGGCTTTATCAACATGTAATCAGAGAGACAGAGAATATACATGTTAAGATAAAGAGCAACCAGATAGCGTACTATCATCGAGCAAGAAAGTCCTACCTATATATGTCCCAGCATCCACTACAATATACATCCAATGTACAGTAATGGCCTCTAGGGCATACATATAACTAACAATCTCCCACTTGCACTAGGGGCCATCTGTAGCAGTGGTCGCAGTATCTAATACTCAACCATCCCATATGAGTCTCTCTCTGGGAAAAAGGCCTTCGTGAGTGGATCCGCCGTGTTGTCATCTGAGTCTACTCTCCTAACCTCGATCAGCCTGGAGATCAACTATCTCCATGATCAGGTGATGCTGCCTCAGAATATGTCTGGGTCACTGATGGGACCAGGGTTCCAGGGCCGAAGTCACACTTCCATTGTCATACAATGGCTGGAACCTAGTTCATCTTATGAACCATTATACACCCAAACTGCCTCTTTGGCAGTATCTTAATAGCGATGTTACCAGCCTTTATCGTCTAGTTTGCCACGGTATCGAGCTTGGAACTCTTCCAACATACCGTACCTTTACTGAGGGTAAAGACAGTGCCTGTGACTAACATTCAGTCGCCTTTATCACCCTGGAACTCTTCCAGTGATTCTCCCCAGGATCGATTGATACCATCTCACTACATCTAGTGAGAATCCTAGCATCCAATTACATCTATCTCATAGATGAAAACTCAGGATTTAGGAGGTATCACTTTGATCCTATTTGGAGGATCCTAGTGATAATAGGAGATTGACCGATCGTAGTATAGGAAACTCTCTTCCTATCAAGAGTATGTTGTCTACGTACAATACGAAGATGACCACTTACTCTCTACTACCCTTTTGTATATACAAGGTTCGTCTACCATTTTGATGAAGTCAAACACTTTGACTATCACATCAAAACAGACGTTCCAACTTTGCGATGCCTGCTTCATTATGTAAAGTAACTTGCACACGTTTCCGCTGCTCCCACTGTTTACGAAGCCCTCTGGCTGTGTTCTTATAGACGTTCTCTTCTAAATCATTATTTAGAAAAGTAGTCATGGCACCCAACCACCAGATATCGCAGTCATGGTATGTAGCCGTGGCAAGTAGGATCTGGATGGACTTAAGCATATTCCATGGAAAAGGTTTCATCATTATCCGTGCTTGGTCGATGACGAAAACCTTTAACAAGTCTAGCTTTGAAAGTCTCAACCTTTCCATCTACACCAAGTAATCTTCTCAAGATATACTTGCTCCTGATGGGGATTTAACCCTTCAGATATAGCAACCAAAGTCCATACTTTGCTGGTGTACATGGATTCCATCTCAGATCGCTAAGCATCCAGCCATTCTTACAGAGTCCCTACTCTCGATGGCCTGCTCGAAACTAGTTGGGTCATCATCTCATGATGCATTCCTCGCTCCCACTGTCATCGAGAAACCGAGGTATCTCTCAGGCGGATGAGGAACCCTACTAGATCGGCGGAGAGGCTGAGGTTCGTCGGGAACTATAGAATCCTTTGGTTCTGTCAAATCATCAACTGCAGTTTTGTATAGCTGGAACCTTTCCAGTTTTACAGAACTGATCCTGCCTCGATCTTGTCCGGATTTTGCTTTAAACATAGACCGGACAACCCCAAATCTTAACTCGCTTAAGAGATGGGTTCTTCCCATACCATATCTCATATGGAGTGGTAGGCACTGATTTGATTCAAACCTAATTCAATAGGTATGCAGCTTCTCAAGTGCATAACCCCAAAAGGAAATAGGTAACTCAGTAATACTCATCATAGAGCATACCATATCTAATATTGTGCAATTGCTCCGTCCTGATACACCGTTGTGCTGTGGTGTATTCAGAGGAGTAACACTGAGAGAAAATCTCATTCTCCTTTAGAATAGTCCAGGAATTCTATGCACAAGTATTCTCCTCCCTGATCTTATCATAGGACATAATACTTATACCCGTATTTTGGTTCTCTACTTCTAACTTATATTCTGTGAATATCTCAAAAGGTTCGGACTTATGTTTCAACAGGAACATATGACTGAATCTTGAGAGATTATCAGAGAATATAATGAAGTATGAAGAACCAGTCCTGGCATGTGTAGACAGGAGACTTTACATACATCATCATGTATCAGTCCCAAGAGTTTACTAACTCTTTCCCTGTTTCTAATAAACAGAGCTATGGTCATCTAATCTTTGTGACATGACTGGCAAGTTTCACAAGATGTAAATTCAAACTGATTTAAATATGTATCTAAAATGTAACTTCAGCCAGTCGGGTCGCATTGATGTGACCTAGTCTACAATGCCTCAAGAAGGATTCGTTCATTTCTGAACTCTTCCTCTTGTGTGTGTTCTGTATACTAGGAACTGCAGTTTGATTTAGAACGTCAATGCTTTTAGATAATGTGCCTGAACCGATCAACTTTTGATATAGGAAATGTTCAAAACATTATCCAACAATACAAAATTATATCCTTCTTTACTAATAAAGAGACTGATATGATTTTGTATATCAGGTTCGGTATCTAATAGCATTTGTTCAGAATCAATGTACTGGTAATACAGGGTGACAGTGACCAACAGACTTGGCTGCAACACTTGCCCCGGTTTCTCTCTCATGAAACTTATCACCCGTTCTCAGTTTTTCTACCTTTTTGTAGCCCTATGTAACAGCTTACATATCTGGGATCCTGATCCGGTATCATATACCCAGGATTCAGAGGATACTGAGAAACAGTTCTTTGTAATGAACATACCCGAAGGAGATGCATCATATGCACTTTCTTCGTTTGGGCGGCATAGGAAATCTGATATTTCCCTATTTCCTGCTCGATCTTATAACAATTATAAGTCGGAGCGGGACCAACGTTCCCCAGCTCAGTATAACAAGCGGGTTCGGTCAATACATCTATATTATTATCTTGATTAAGGCGTGATATGGTCGCTACCTGGAGAGAGAGAGAAGAAAATACTCAGCGTGCGCTCTTGCAAGATCAGATTGGTTATATATTTTATCTAATCAGGATGACTCCCACTGTTTTTATCAAATCTTCCTTCAAACCCTAAAAGGAAAGACTAGCCGGGATTAATTACACTCTACAAGTTCACCAATCTTTCAGCCAGGCCAGTGTCGGTACTTTGAGGGAGGTTCCCCGTGCTTTCGCACGGACCTAATTACTGTAAACCTCATTTTCCCAGAGGCGTAACCCCGTTGACACCTTTCTAGACACCTACTTGATCGGCTAATTGCAAAGTGCAAAACTCTCCCAGGAGTAACAATTACTCGCAGTGGGTATCGGGATCCAACTATCATATAGAAGGTATGCAATCTCATTGCAAGTTTCAACACTTGAAACTCCCGATAAAGGTTTTTACCCCTAGCACCTATGACCTTAACTATGGTCAACAAATCATAAGTACTAGTCAAGTTCTACCCGTCATTTCGTGATTAATCAGACCCACCCACATGACCCTTAACTAAGGTCAACGAAGTCACGCGACTGTCCTAACTAATCGCATCATATGCGGTGTAGGAAGACATCACTTAGCTACCGTACACTGTGCCTTAACTAAAGTCAACAAACACAGCACGAATACTAAGTACTCTACTTCCTAAAATGACGGAGGGTTGCAAATGGTTTTTGTGAAAACCTTTAACGCTTTGAACTTGAACTCGTTGCGGAATCAAATGGTTTTAAATGGAATGTTTTTTTTTGAGGTTTTTCTAGTTTTGCAAAAGGGGTCACTCCCGGTGAAGGGATCGTCGGCCCTTTCCTCGTCGAATGAGGTGCGGGATATATCATATATATCACTGTGCAAAGCAGAACTCTTAAAAGCAATCAAAAGACAAACCAAGGTTGTAGCATCTGCCAGTTATTGCTAAAGGAGTCACTCCCGGTGAAGGGATCTCGGTCATTTCCTTATCGAATAAGGTGCAGGATGTTCTACAATGAACACCGCGATGCAAAGCAAGAACTGTAGCTACCTGTTTTATTTTGAAATTCGATTCCACAGCATCAATTAGGTTTATTTTCTTTCATTAATCTCATTAATGAATATCCCATCGTTTAAATTACCTAAACATTACAGATAAATATGACGTACACTTATGCCATCCGCATTCGCCTCGATGTCCCCTCCTGCACCGTTAGGTTAGGTAACTAACGACAGAGCGGGGCAGGGCTAGCGCGGGTGTAAAACATAAGTAACGTCTATATAATATATCATATATAGTATATACTACATCTATCTAAACAGAGCACAGAACATCGCATGATCACATCACAGATAACGCAGCAGAAAGAATCATATGAAATATTGGATATACTAGGACGTCCGTGTTTTCAATACGAGCCAGTATAAAACACGGATTCCACGGTCGTGTTGAATAGCCAATCCCATACCCCTAGACCCCTACGAGAGCAGCAAGCAACCCTACCAATTCTAGGGTTAGGAGACCCGGACTCGACTCCTCGAGTTGGTCTCCCACTGGACCCCAGAACCCGGTTACTTGTGCTCCCCTCCTTGGGTCTATCCTAGTGCAGAAAAGTAAATAATATACATCAACGGTGACAACTTCGGCAACCTGGAAGTGCCCCAATAAAAGAATATTACATACAAGTTTTTACATGAATGAAAATGAAAAAACACCCATCTCACATAAAAAAAACCGGCTATTCAAACACGACGATCCAATATAACATATCCAGCAACATATAACATCACATGTCATCAACGTAAGTAAATATGTCCATCCCAATTGTCGTTGACATATAGCAACGAAACCGGCGATATCACATATTACACTTACGGTCACAGAAAAGAAAGTGTAAAACTACAACAGTTGGAATCCGCAACTCTTTTAGACATCACATGCCTAATCAAATGAATTCTTTAGACATCGCATGCCTAACAATTATAAACCCCGCATTTTAGTCTCATTATCGAAAACTCTTTTCAATATCAAGTTGGGCAATTCAACAGGATTCCCGACATTCTGATCGAATGCTCGTCGCAAACTTCAGTAGACGGCCGTGCCCCCGACACCGTCGACAAAGTGCACCAAGGCGGAACACCGCTACCGCGAGCACCCGAACGGATGCTTTCGGCGACGGGGTTCTCCTACAGTCACTTGGTCGAGGCTATGGAGTGAGGTTGTCTATTAAGTTTACCCGGCGAGTATCCGCGTACGCTACGTGATTGCGACGGACTTTTGATCACATCAAAATTCTGTGGCAACCGATCAAGTGAGACTAAACTGCTATGTTTATAATATTCATTCCGTTATCCCATAACTATTTGTGAATTCCATTTATTGTATCACATTCCGGATAAACAGAAAATGCTAAACTTTTCGATCGAACAATCGAACACCCAAGTTTTCCCGATACTACTCAACACATGAAATAAGTCTAACAACATTCAGGTCGTGCCTCAGTACCAACGGTCCAGCCGTAGAAGGGTCAAGCCAACGCCTCACATGTGGCACGCCGTACTGCCCCAAACCCGAAGGTTCAAAGGGCAGTTCAAGACGGTCACATAATCGAGTTAAGGTTTGTTATCTTCTAGAGGGTCCATCGCGTTACTTGCACTACTTAGAACGTCGTTAAACTACGGAAAAATCCAACACTTGGAAATTTCCCGACAGAGGAAAAGTTGGGTATTTATATCCGGTCGAACTTTTTAACATATTCTAAAAATACCCGGAAAAGCACACCGACAAAATTAGACAGTCCGATCGAATATACTGAGTTCCCAATACAACCCAGAAAATAAAACTCTGGAATAAATATTAAAATATTCCCAGGAAAACCAACACCAAAAACTAGGAATTACTGTGCAAACAGTATTGGGCATTGTGACTATACTGCCGCGGAACCGCCGCAGAAGCCATGCTTCTGCCGCGGTTCCGCCGCACTCTTGTTGAATCATGGACACGTGTTGCACAGTAATTCTTAGGATTCCCTGTTGATTTTTCTGCATATTTTTAATTTCTAAAAAACCACATTTTACAGAAATGTCCACAGAGCATGTTAAAATCGGGGTTTCGGGTCGATCGGACTTCTAACTCCGTCTAGACTTCGCCTAAGGCTCTAGCTAGGCTCTGATACCACTGTAGGGTTCCTAGGCACTCTAATGGAGTCTCACAAGTGATCAAACACGACCAATTTAAATTTTTCAAGTGCCTACAAACCCTAATACGGATCGTTAACAAGATAAATAGGCGAATCAAGCAAGTAAACGGAAATGTATCTAAAGGAAAGGGGCTACAACCTTTGTAGATCCGGTCCACCACCTCCTAGGCTCCGTGATGAAGTCCCCTCGCTGTCCAAATCGTACAAATGACTCTAGCATCAGCATCATCGAAGAATGGGCGGGCTTGATCGTAGGTTCGATGCCGAAGATGATCTACGTCGAGGCATCACAAGAACAAGCTCCAACTTCACAAAGCCTTGAAAACTTATGAAGGAAACACCCTATACTACTTGGCAAGAGGTAGAGGATGAAGAAATAGGAAGTGGGTTCACTTTAGAATTGGATTTCTCACTTGTTTGCTCAAGTTTCCAATGGAGTAGAAAGCATTTCTTTCTTGCTCATGAAGAATAAGAAGAAAGAAATGAATATGATAAGTTCTTTAAAAAGAAAATAAAAATGAATACTTATCATGTATTCAACCATGGTTTAGTGTAGAGAATAGACCATGATTTGTTGAATGGTTAGGGTTAGGATATGAAGACAAAATGGTTGCTTTGGTCAAAGATGCAAGAAACTACAAGAATCTTCTAGCATGAAAGCAACCATTTAGTTTTTCTTTATCTTTTTCAACCAAAATAAATAGATAAATAAATAGGAGAAAATAAACCATAACCATTCACTAAATATGGTTTAATTCTTTACACAAACCCAAGTGAGCTTGTATCATCAAACATGATATAATCTTGTGCACAAAAAAACATATCACATATACAATGTGCACATTAAGTGAGTAAATCCATTTAAAGTGAACAAATACTAGTTAATGCAAAGTAATATATCAAATATATAATTATGCATTAAATCATTAAATCAATACTTGATTTAACGATCCGGTCATATCGCATATAACCGACTAATATCAAATATATCGGCTTATCGAATCAATCCATGATTCGATAACTAGGTTATATCGCATACAACCAATCGATACATTCATCGCGAGAATGAAATACGGCATCACATACACGCATTATTCTCGGTCCTGCACATATCTCATATGCGCTCCTATTTTGTTTCGCTTGAGCCAGGAAACCTCTGTGTAGGACTATAAAGACTCGTCAATACGCCGGCAGCAGATGATGATCATATCAAGCACCCACAAGCCGCAAGCGGTCTGCTAAACATAACGGACACCCGGGTATTGAGCGATCAGAAGATCGACGAGCAAGCCCGCTCACACTTCTGTGAATCCATCCAGTAACACTTACCGTACAGTCCAGTCAGTTCGTCTGATATGTCGCATATCTCGCCTAGGGGTGGTAAACGTCAGACCCCAATAGATCGATATGTCATGCCGACGTAGGGTCCATAACATTCATGAAACTACTGATAACTCTTACCAGTATATCACTGCAACCCTGGCCAGGGATTTCCTGTTATGGCCAGTCGAGCATAGCGCAACATCAACCCCCAATACCGGGAGAGACGAATCCCCTCCTATCGCTCATTGCCTCCATGTGAATCGAGACTGTACCCAAAAACCACCTGTTTGCACAACTCAGTAGAGCCGTGGTAGGGTGTAAATCAAAGCACAGTGGGAGACACACAAGACTCTATGACGATCTCGGGTCAACAGACTAAGCTGTACCAGTGTCACCAGAGAACTGCCATCTGACGTGAGGTATAATACCATCTGGGAGTTCTCGGCGAGTCCGTTCAGTATACCCAGTCTCCACTGAGCACCCGCATACCATCTCCAATGTCAAACACCAATGGATATGGGATCATCCATCGCCCATCACATGGGTCGAGAAGATATACGCTGGTCTACTCTGGAATATCGATGCCCCGTCTCGATATTCCCACGACTAGGAACAATGAAGGATGTACTCATTGACTACCCAGGCCCTACTAGTATGATCTGCATCATAGTCCTGGAAGTCGAGTACACATCCTAAGGGCTTTATTAACATGTAATCAGAGAGACAGAGAATATACATGTTAAGATAAAGAGCAACCAGATAGCGTACTATCATGTCGAGCAAGAAAGTCCTACTTATATATGTCCCAGCATCCACTACAATATACATCCAATATACAGTAATGGCCTCTAGGGCATACATATAACTAGCAGAGGAAAGCTTAGTCCTCGATTCGTTGGACCCTTTGAGATCTTAGAGCTTGTTGGTGAGGTAGCGTATCGTTTGGCGTTACTGCAGTCCTTGGCGAATGTGCACGATGTGTTTCACGTATCTCAACTACGAAGGTATGTTCGAGATGAAACTCACGTATTGGATCATTCGGAGCTAACAGTATGAGAAGACTTGACTTTTGAGGAACGACCGATTGAAATTGTGGATCGTAGGGAAAAGGTCCTTAAGAACAAGGTTATCCCTCTTGTACTTGTTTCTTGGGGTAATCGCTCGCATGGGGAGTCCACTTGGGAACGAGAAGATGAAAACCAGCAGAAGTTTCCTCACCTTTTCTTGTAGTTTTCTATCTTTGTATTCTTGGAATTTCGAGGACGAAATTCTTTTTGTAGTTGGGTATAATATAACACCTGAGCCCAATGCTACTAATTTCCGTTACCGTTTGAACGTAGTGTGGCACTTATTTCATTTATCTTCCTTGATTGTTACTTACTGAAAAACTTTAACCGGCAATTTCATTTCTGCATATAACAATTTTTAGCATCTAAAATCAAATTAAAAATATTCATCTTGGCCTACTTGACACCCCTAACCCTGCTGTAGCGTCCGTGCATCGAGCTCTCATCCCGTTCAGTGAAACGGGCGAGTTTGGACGGCTACGTGCACGTACGTGTATCCATTTTGGGGGTATGCTTTTTAATCATAAAACACTTGATTTTAATGTTTGGATCCCGCTTAAAATTCTATTTTTTCAATTTCAAATTTTTGGATCCGACCGGGGCGCGATTTGGAAATGTTTTATTTTGCGCCAAAATCCCAAATTTTAATATATTTTAACCTTTCGTATATTTCATTTCTTTAAACCATCTCATATATTTGTTAACTGTTAAGATTTTTAAAATTCTTAAATCTTTCACAAATTTTGCATTCCTAACCAATCATCGCCTCCTATCCCGCGGGCCCCACACTTCTCTCTCTCTCTCCCCTCACCGTCTCTCTCCTCTCTCTCCTCTATCTCTCTCCACTTTCTCTCTCCCCATAAATCTCTCTCTCTCTCTCTCTCTCTCTCTCTCTCTCTCTCTCTCTCTCTGATATATATATTTACATCTCCTCCTTTCTTTTAAAAACTCAGAACCCTAAACCTCGCGCGTACCCTACCGCCGACTCACCCCTTCACCGCTGCAACGCCTTCACCGACACCAGCACCCTCGCCTCCTCAGCTTCGTCCCATCAACATCCTCCTTTTCTCCTCCCCCTGTGCATCTCCGACCATACCCGTGCACCCTGCATCTTCGCCGCGGCCACCAGCAAACCCCCTGCACGCGCCTGCGCCGCCCCTGGTCGTCGCCGACGATCACCAAACCACCCTCGAACGCCTCTGTAAGCCTCTTCTCCTCTCCTCCTCCTTCCTTTCCTCTTTTTCCCTTCTCCGTGAAGTTTCTTGAACTGCAGGATCTCGTCGCTGCCGTCGTAGGCCACTGTCGGAGCTCCGCCGACGAGGTCGACCGTCACCACCCGTCCCACGGATCATCGTGAGCACCCCTTCTCTCATCCTACCTCCTTTCTTCTCTGTTTTTCTTTTCCTTTCTTGATTCGATGTCTTGACATTCACTATTCATTCCTTGGCCGGAATCCTACAATGCCGACGACGTGACCCGACGTTCCAGCGAGGTACCCCGACCCGTATGGTTCCAGTGTTCGTCGTTTAAGTTCATTCCGTGAACCGTGCGCCCGTCGCGAGTTTCCCCGCCGACATTTATCGTTCCGTTTTTCCCGATCCGCGACCCGTCGAGGCAAGTACCCCTTTCTACATGCTAAACAATATTTACTTATAATTAATGACACCCTAAAACCCGCAATTTATCTTTGGTATTATAATTTCCCACTTTTTCATGTACAATATTGTTATATATCATTTTATTTTTAAACTTGGAACCTACAGTTTGCAATTGAACCTAATAACCACATTTACCTGTTTAATCTCATTTTTTTAATACTGACATAGTTTATGGCATTTATCTCTATAGTTTTGTTCCATTCGGACACTCGTATGCATTTTAACCTGTAATAGCTGTATTGAACCTTTATATAAATCTTTGCACCTCTAAAGTGCTTAAACTTGTTAACATGATTAAAAGGCCATAATTGTCGTACTGCATTCGCATAACATTGAAATCATTTCTGTGACGCAATTGAAAACTGTATTGCTAATTCAGTGAATCTGCTTATTGCTTACTTCAGTGCTTATTTCGTGTTGTTGATACCCATGCTTGATTATATAACTGATTGTAAGCACACCTATGTTATCGTTTATATCCTGACCTGACTTACTACATGCATGTTGATTGACCCGATATGGTACCGTACACTGCTTGACTTGACCTGATGTACCATGACCTGATCTTGTGTCTAATGCCAACAAACCTGACATGTAGTCCTCATGGACCGTTCCTGTTGTCTATCCAGAAAAACCTGTTTACCTGATCCTGTGTTGGCATTAGTTTCTTTATTTCGGGATACCTGACTTGACATACACATATAACTTGGGGATATGGGGAAATCAAAGATGAAGCCTGACTTGTAACTCGACAGTTCACTACCTGTCCTGAGTGTACACATTCCTGTTTTGTGCCTAGCGGCATGTCTCGGTTTAAGCCGAGAATATTGTGGCTGTGGTCCCGGGTATGTACGGGATACTATCGAGTGTACACATTCCTAATTTATGCCTAGCGGCATGTCTCGGCTGCAGCCGAGAATATTGTGGCCGTGGTCCCGGGTATGTACGGGATACTATCGAGTGTACACATTCATGTTTTGTGCCTAGCGGCATGTCTCGGCTGTAGCCGAGAATATTGTGTCCGTGGTCCCAGGTATGTACGGGATACTATTGAGTTACATCGATGATTCATCAATTAGTTTCAAAGACTTTAGAACAGAGAACCTGATAGCACAGTTTAGTTTACCCACTGCACACTACCCTGCACTACTCTGATTCATATTTGTCACTCTTGCTTATTTCATGTTTATATTCGCATTGCCTGTCTATTATGTTATTGCTTGATCACTTGACGCACTGACGTCTGGGTTTTGCATGGCCCAGATTCCGTACCACTGTTGCAGTCCGAGCAGGAGTACTTCAGCCAGCAGGCTGAGCTGTGAGGTGTCAGTATTAGTTAGTTTTTCTTTCCTACATTTTATTCCTGATGTGAGCCCGTATTATGGGAAATACATTCCAGTTATTTGTATTGGATCTTTCGCTTCCGCATTTTATTATTCTTGACTCATGATGTATTGGTTTATGGACATGTTTAGATAGTTTTATTTTGTTCTTGATATCTCTACAGCCGTAATGTGACTGTGGATGGATACTTCCTACCCACAGGTAGTATGGTTGGCTATGTCACGTACCCATTTTTGCGTACTCTGGGAAGCGGGGCGTGACAGAAATTCCGAAATCCAATTCTCAAGAGTAGATAAACAGTGAATTGCCGGCATAAAGCCCCATAATATTGCATAACGAATGGATAAATACACATGCAAGAGATATCATAGCAATAAGTGCAATGTCTATGCTAGCATATAAAACCAAGCGCACTAGTACTATGTCGAATTATCAGCTAGCAATTTATACTAATGAAGTAGTATTTTCTAATGTGTACGTGAAATAAAAATTACCGATGATGATGTGTGTGAGCCGGCAAGTAAGTGTACGTGGAGCATACGCATCATCGGTACTGGTGCTGGTGTCCTGACAGCAGGGTTTCATAATAACTACGAAAACATATTTAAGCATGCAATGCGGCGCGAATAGCAAGAATATACGGAAAATGAATAGTAAACGCAACAATAAAGAATATACATTATATCTACGAGTCATACTGTTTTGGGACTTGAAATTGCACGAATCGTGGTGTTTAGAAAATAGGGGCTACGGTGTTTTTAAGAAAAGGTACGTCCTTTGAAATATCTGTAGTATCCCTTGGCCTGTCTTTAAAATACTCACGATTCGTTAGTTTTGGAAATAAGTATGACTCGAGCCCAATCTAACATCTACTAAGTAAACTACAGGACAAAGCTAAGACACTAATCAAAAGGTAAAGAAACCACCTAAGTCCGAGTCGATATATCTAGTAGTCGGTGATCCCGCCTCAATAGCGGCGCGTACGATAAAATATGTATATAATACGACATCCTCGAATCATGAGTACGGATCAATCATCATATTTATACTTCGTACGGTAAAATCCATCGTATGGCATCCCGAAATCGGGGTATGGGTCAATATCACATTTATCTCATTAATCATATTGTATCACTATCATAAATCATGAACTAAGTGTATTGATCTAAAGTTTAGTACCTCCCGATACCATCAACATATATCGCGTGTGTATGAAAACACATCGCCCACCAATCCGCTAATATAATATGTCGTATTTCATAACACGACAAAATTCACATCACCGATCTCACGGCATCATGCCTAATCACATCGACTCATCTCCAAGTATTATATACTATCCTCATCACCCGTGTGTACGTATATGTATGTATGTATGTATATATATATATCAACACATCCATACACACACACACACATATAACCATATATACCAAAAACATATCACGTGTATGCATGTGTGCGTGTGTGTACCTTTATACTAGGGTTTCGCGACTAAGAAATTACACTAAGCTATATCTTACAATTACACAAAAATTAACCCGTGAACACCTAAAGCCTATCTTGATAATCATCCGTGTATCACAATACACACACATATATATATAACGTATTCGTATATTACACTACGAAACTGTGGGGGTGCTATACGCCATCCACCCGACTTCCCCCGTAGATATATATCTACTCACATTGATCTTTGCTTATCGATGTCGATGTCTCCATCCTCTTCTTCATCATCCGGAGTCCACGTGAGGGTACCGACATATCAAATATATCATATCGCATCAAAACGTCCAATTCAAAACCAAAACGACCCACGAATCATACATAGGTTAAAACCTATGGTCTACTCACGCAATCAACCAAACAACACCCGATTTTGACGTACAAACGTCAAGTGACCGATACAAAACACAAATATCAAAACATAAGTCATTAAAATCCACAAAACATAAACAGCAACTTTGAAGACTGGTCCCAGATTTTAGTTCAAGTTAAATTAGGCAATTCTGCATATATAGGGCGCCTAATTTAAAGATAAGGGAACCACAGGCCAAGCATGAGGCCCAGAGGCTAAGTCCTAGCTCCAATTTGCAGCCAGAAGGCAATAATTGGCGGCCATAGCTAGGGGTTTGGGACTCACGTCTTCAGGGCAGCTTCTAGGTCACCTGCACACATCTCAGTAATCGCTAAATATTTTTTAGGTGCCCCGGGTAATAGCGGATCCCTAAATATCATCATAATTCCTACAATCTTCCGATATCGGGGTTTCTAAGTTTGGGTTAAGGGGTTTTATTCTCAGGTTTTCTCCTGAATTCTAACTCTAGAGGGGTTGTATGGTCTCTACTAACCTCAATTTACACTTCACAACTTATAAAATCCCCTAACCTCTTCTTGGAATTTTCAACCATCATGAAACTACACTTAAACACTTTTAAACTAAATTAGATTCTATGGTAATTGAAATACTACCCTAATGATGAAAGAATTGCCTCATTTTGTAACTCAAAAATTTTCTTGAGTTGCCCCAAGTCTTCAAAATCCAAACTTTCTTGTTTCCCCATGCTTGTAGTGCGCTTGTGCATGCTTTTTATGAAAGAAAATAGGTGTTTTGAGGTGTTTTTTTTGGGGTTGATATGAGGTGGTGTTGGTGGTGGAGGGAAGAGGGCAGCCAAGGGGTGAGAGAGGAGAGGGAAATAATAAAGATAATGAAGGATAAACAAATGGGATCTATGGTCAAATGACCCCTCACCTCTCTCTCTCTTTTCTCTCTTGCTCATACTTCTTTCTTTATTCTTTTCCCCTTTTCTTTTCTTTTCTTTTTTTTTTCTTTTGGTTTTGTTTTGTAAAAAAATTGCGAAAATACAATGAAGACCTTAAATCATGTTTCATGAAAATGTAACAAGTATACAAAAAAATTTAAATGTGACATGGTGCATGTCTTGAAGCCTAATCAAGATAAATGCATGATTAGTGAACATTAATCAAGTTTAAGATAAACTTGTATATAATTAATTATAAAAATTTATAATTTGCCTAAATCACATAAATTCCTCCAAAAATCACCATTCAATTTAATTCTCTAACATTTTCCAAACTATCGATATATAATTATATCACATCATTAAAATATGCATAATATTTATTATTTTAATTATATAAATTCCAAAAAATAATATTTTATTTTTCTGAAATTTTACACACGACCTAGGCACACGACAGTAGTTGTAATCTCCTTTCCTTTCAGCTACAACCCCTTATGATGTCTTTCCTTCTTACCTTCTGTATACCGAACTTAGGCTAGTTGGTTTTCTTCTTACCCTTCCTTTCAGCTACAGCCTTAGGATTGGAAAAAGAGCATCCAACAAGCGTAACGGGTATATTCTTCTTATTTACAAAGCTCTCAAACTTGAGATAAGATGTAGGAGAGACAAATGAACGATTCACTTTCTCCAGAACTAGTGGCCATTCTCGGATAGAAACCATTTTTTCGAGTTCGTATCTAACTATACGAGATAGCCTTTCCAAGCAATATGGATCCCTATATATGATACAGAGGGTTATGTTAAAACAAAATGGAAGTAGGAGGGGAAAGGACGTATGTGACTTCATTATGAATTAGGGCAATCAAGACACCCGCACCAGTCCTTGATGGAGACCAACAAAGCTATGCAACTGTCTCGGCTAATTTCATCAACATGCAATCAGAAAGATATCACTTAGATGCCGCACACTACGTCTTGATGGAGGCTAACAAACACAACATGAATAATAAATACTTTACTTCCTGAAATGACAGAGGGCTACGGCTGGTTTTGAAGAAACCTTTAACGTAATGAACTTGATCTTATTGAAAGAACCTGGTGGTATTGAAAATTTATAGTTACATAGACTTTTGCTTAAATATGGATTCACCGTGAAGGGATCAGGGCTCTTACCTCATCGAATTTGGTGCAAGATATTCCTAACCGAATACCTCTATGCAAAGCAAAGGAATATAGTTATAATTTCTTTTGAAAAATTAGATTGGTTCCCAACGTGTTAGGTTTGTTTTCTTTGCATTAATCCAATTAACGCAATCCCATCATTTAGAAAATATCACATATTATGTAGAATCTTCCCACATCATTACAGAAAAGCAAGATATGAAAAGAAAATAGAATGCATTTATACACCATCTGCATTCGCCATGGGGCATTGGGTCTTCACAGTAAGGTTACTTAACTAATGGCAAGACGGACGCAGGGCTAGCTCAGATGCAAAACATATAGTAGTATTTATTTATATATCGTCATATATATACATCATTACATGCAGATAATCACATTATAGGCATGTGGTAAACATCATCATAGGCGGGTAATCACATTAAAAGCATGCGGTAAACATCATAGAAATGAAATAGTCGGATTTCCTAGGAATCCTGTTTTTCGATTGAGCTGCAAACGAAACACGAAATTCCCTAGTCGCGTGAATAACCCATACATCGCTAAACCAAGACCCTTATGAGCGCGGCAAGCCACCCGCCAATCCTAGAAATGAGGCAACCCGGCCTCAACGTCATGAGAGGGCCACCCAACGCTTCTTAGAATCCGACAACTGGAGCACTCCTCTACGGGTCTATCCTATACCCCATTCAAGCACAGCGAGCAACCTGCCAATTATAGAATGATGAAGCCCAGTCTCAACTCTATGAGATGGCTACCTGCTACATTCTAGAACCCTGCAGCTTAAGCACTTCTCCGCGGTGTAAAACATGCATAATATATAATGACAACAACAACCTCAACCCGGCCGTGTCCCGATAAATAATAATACATACAATGGCAACGACAGCCACAATTCGGCCGCTCGTCCTGATAAAAGAATATCTATTTGGCTTAATACATGAATGAACATGAAATAACACAAGTATTACAATCAATCATATGTGGGACTATTCGTTGCGACAATCCGAACTAATCCAAATACACCAACATAGCAGACAAACTATGTGTAACCTCCTAAAATTGATCAAACATCAATCCATTGATGATTATCAACACATATCAACATATGCAAATAACAAATGATACAATAATTTCAAAACTATTTTTCCCATGTTTTAAAACCCTTTAAGATTTTGCAATACTAAATCTGGGAAATTTTGATATACAAAAGTGTTTTAGATTTCAAGTATACGAGTCACTGCCCAAACCCCGAAGCAAAATTTCAAAACTTGGCCGACTGAATATGAACAGTAACCGACATGGACGGCCAAACTAAGGAAATACAGCCTCTAGCTTTGGGGTTGGTTACAATATGGTTAAATTAGTTCAAAATGATCTATCAAAAAAAATTTCAAAGACCAAAAATAATACCAACAGAAACTTGCATATCGAAAACTAAATGGGAAAGTTTATTTTTGAATTTATCGAGTCATCTAGGCAATCTATTACTAAATGATCGACTCTGATACTAATGTTAGGACACCAGTGCTAGGGTCGCGACACTTGTGAACCCGGCAGAAGCGAATAATGAAAAGTTCAAAGAGAACAAGCACCGATTCCTTGACCAAGATCACCATTTACTAATAATTTGCAAACACAAGTAATCTAGAGAGGAGTTTAGAAGCTACAATCTTTGTACTGTGTCCACCTAATCGTGGAAGAACCCTTCTAGACTCCATCACCATATGAACAAGCTTTCAAGTCAACTTCCTCGCCAAAGATGATCCACATCGAAGATAACCGAACTCAAGCTCCAACTTCATCAAAAGACCAAGTCTTGTGAAGTAACCCACTTTCACAACTTACTAGGAGATGAGAGAAAGTGATGTAGAATTCACTCACTATTTTTTTTATCTCACATGGCTCTCTTTCTCACTCTCAAAAAATCAAGAGAGAGATCCACGGTGATGGAGGTATCATGAGATAAAAAGATAGTAGTCATTTTAGAATAACCATTCACTCTCAAAAGTGCTAAAGAATTCCAAAATTCTCGACAAGTATCTTTATCCTCCATGCCTCATTTCTATAATATTAAATAGAAATGAGTCATTTCTATCTATTATATGAATAGAAATGAGGTGTCCAAATTAGATGACTGCATATTACGTATATACAAAGATGCGTCTAGTATATGTATCATATACACATACCCATACTTATATCACATACAAATACAAAATGAGAGATAAATAGAAAGTGAACATAACACTAGAATATATATATAGTATATATATTAATTGTTAAATCAACACTTGATTTAATAATCTGACTTTTAATGAGCCAGCTAGTATTATCGAAATGTTTGATTAATTTACTTCTTTCAAATACACGTATTTAATCGGAGCCCAGCACGTATTGCCATACGCAACTCTACATAGTTTCACCTGAGCCGAGAAACCCTCTCCGTGGGACTTTAAAAACTCAAAAATACGCTGGCGGTAGCTTTAGGATCATATCTGATTGATCTGAAGTACTTTACGATCAATCCCCTCGTAGGTTAACCTACAAGCATGTCAGCGGTATTAGCTGCACGTACGGCTGCCCAGGTATTGATCGAAAGGTAATTCGACAAGCAAGCTCATCCATACTTAACATAGCCTATCAGTGATAGTCACCGTATAGCCTGGTCTGTTTGTCTGAAAATATCACATATCGGTGTTAGGTTAACCTAGCACCCTATGAAAGGTTTGGAAGCATCACATGTCACAAATATTAAGTTTTTAGAGTGCTAAGTGAACACACAAAGAATCAATCCTAGAAAATTAGGGTTTCATAACTTTAAACCACATCACAAGTAACAAAGGCTAGGGTTTTGAGAGTACAACCTTTGTAGCTCCCTTTTATAGACTCCTTGGCCACTTGAGAGTTGGAAAACGATTAACTTGAGGTCTTCTAACGTCCATGACGATCCACCCGAAGCTCCTTTGTCCAAGCTTGCAACTTCACTTTATTAAAAGAAAGAAATGAAGCTAACACTCTAAACAAGTGGGCAAGACTTGTGTAGAATGGTGCTGTGGTTCTTTTTCTCACTTCAAAATCCTATCTTGTTGAATATTTTGCTCACTTGAAAGATCTAGAGAGCAAAAGAGCAAGGTTGAAGAAAGATGATGGCTTTTTAAGAAGAAGAGAAAAGATAATCTCATGAAAGAAAATAGAAAATATAAGTATATATATTTTACACTTCACATCTCAAACCATGGTTAAATGATAAAGATATTATTTAATTTGTGTTAAAACATAAAAGGAAAGTTAATCCATGGTTAAAAGTAGGTGAGCATGGTTAGGTCAAAGAAAAGTGTAGAAACAAACCATGAATTATCCTTTCCTTTTTCATTTTGTTTTAAAACAAATAGAAATAATAATCCATATATAAAACCAAGGTGTGAGTCTTATATTGCTACCATTTTCTATGTATATACAACCATGATAGAATGTTGTATGTATGCATGTGTGCATGCACATCCATATGTGCATGAACAAGAATGAATGCATACATGCATGCACACATTCAAAAAGGACAAGAAAGGATTTCTAATGAGAAGCTAATGGTTAAATGATAAATCAACACTTGATTTATCAACCCGGTCATATCACATACAACCCGACCAAAAGCAAGCCGTCCGATTAATATACGGTATCTCATACGCGCATTTTAACCGGGTCCTTGCGCATATCGCATACGCGCACCACAACGTTTCGCCTGGACTAGGTAACTCCTTTGTGGGACTCTAAGACTCATTAATACGCTGACAGTGGGTGATGATCATATCAAGCACCCCCAAGCCGCAAGCAGTCAGCTAAACGTAACGGCCACCTGGGTATTGAGCGATCAGAAGAAAACAAGCGAACCTGCTACAACTCCCGTCGAGCCAACCGGCAACACTACCGTACAGTCCGGTCTCTTCGTCAGATATGCTGCATATCGAGCCTAGGGATGGTCACGTCGACCCCAATAACTCAATAAGTCGTGCCGGTGAATGGTCTATAACAGATCGAGAAACTACTGATGACACTTATCAGTAAATCTCAGTAGCCCTGGCCAGGGACTTAGTGATATAACCAGTCGAGCACAGCACAACATCAACTCCCAATACCGGGAGAGACGAAACCCCTCCTATCGCTCATCTCCTTCATGTGTCTCGGGACTGTACCCGACGTCCACCTGTTTGCACGACTCAGTAGAGCCGTGGTAGGGTGGTAATCAAAGTACAGTAGGAGAACATACAAGACTCTATGACGATCTCGGGTCTACAGACTAACCTGTACCAGTTTCACCTGAGAACTGTTGATATACCAAAGTACAGTTGAGTCCGTCCAGTGTACTCAGTCACCACTGAGCACCCATATATGATCTTGATGTCAAACATCGATGAATGTGGGAACATTCATCGCCTATTGTATGGGTCTGGTATCGTATACGCTAGTCTACTCTAGTATATCGATTCCCCGTTTCGATACACCTACGACTAGGGACATTCCAGGATATGCTTATAAACTACAGATGTCCCACTAGTATGATCTCCATCATAATCACAGTAGTCAAGCCGATATCCTCAGGGCTTTATCAACATGTATGAATGAGTAAAAGCATGATCAAATCAACATGTCAGATAAAGAAGAACCAGATAGCATACTATCATGTTGAGCAAGAATGTACACTGAATATATATATATATATATATATATACATGTACAATTCCTTCCACTATCATATAATGGCCTCTAGGGCATACATATATCCAACAATCTCCCACTTGCACTAAGGCCAGTTATTGGCGTATCTCATACCCAACATCTCAAAAAGTCGCTCATGCTGCGGCTGAGGGAGGGCTTTGGTGAGTAGATCCGTGGCGTTATTCTTTGTGTCTACTCTCTTAATCTCGATCTCACGGCGATCTACAATCTCCCGGATCAAATGAAAGCGCCTCAGGATGTGTCTGGACCGCTGATAGGACCTAGGCTCCTTGGCTAACGCCGTAGTCCCATTATTATCACAATACAATGGTATTGGATCAATAATGGTTGGAACTACTCCTAGCTCCGAGACGAACTTCTTCATCTATACGGCTTCCTTGGCAGCATCATTTGCAGCAATCTACTCAGCCTCCATCGTAGAGTCTGCAACGGTATCTTGTTTGGAACTCTTCCAACTTACCGCCCTTCCATTGAGGGTAAATACAAACCCTGAGATAGATTTGCTGTCGTCCTTCTCGCTCTGGAAGCTCGAATCGGTAAAGGCCTCCATTTGGAGATCTCCATTACCAAACACCAAGAACAATTCTTTAGTCCTTCGTAAGTACTTAAGAATGTTCTTCACAGCTGTCCAGTGATTCTCCCCTGGGTTGGATTGATACCTGCTTACAACACTAAGTGCATAAGCTACATCTGGGCGTGTACATAACATCGCATACATTATAGATCCTACTGCCGAAGCATAGGGTATAACGCTCATGCGAGCTCTCTCTTCATCGGTCTTTGGACAAGAATTCTTGGAGAGAATGACCCCATGGCAAGCGGGTAAGGCACCCCGCTTGGAGTCTTCCATACTAAAACTTTTTAGGATGGTGTTGATGTACCTGGTTTGGGACAATCCCAATAACTTTTTGGATCTATCCCTATAGATCCTTATACCCAGGACGTATGTGGCATCACCCAGGTCCTTCATGGAGAACCTTAGTGATAAGAAAGATTTGACCAACTGTAGCATAGGAATATCATTTCATATCAGAAGAATGTCGTCCATGTACAATACGAGGAATGTGACAGCTCTCCCTACAGCCTTCTTATAAACACAAGATTCATCTGGATTTTTGATGAAATCAAACTCTTTGATGACATCATTGAAACAGATGTTCCAACTCCGTGATGCCTGCTTTAACCCATATATGGATTTAAGCAATCTACATGCTTTCCCGCTGCTCCCACTGTCAATGATGCCCTCTCGTTGATCCATATGAACGCATTCTTCTAAATCTCCATTTAGAAATGCTGTTTTAACGTCCATCTGCCAGATTTCATTGTCGTAGTGAGCAGCAATAGCAAGTAGGATCCGAATGGATTTAAGCATGGCTACGGGTGAAAAAGTTTCGTCATAGTCCAAACCTGGTCTTTGACGAAAACCCTTCGCCACAAGTCTTGCCTTATAGGTCTCTACCTGCCCATCTACACCAATCTTTCTTTTAAAGTTCCATTTGCATCCCACAGGTTTTACCCCACGGGGTACAACGTCCAAAGTCCATACTTTGTCGGTATACATAGACTCCATTTCGAATCTCATGGCATCCAGCCATTTCACAGAGTCTCCACTCGTGATAGCTTGCTGAAAACTGGTAGGATCATCATCATCCATGATGCAGTCTTCTCCGTCACCATCAATGAGGAAACCGTAGTTCCTCTCCGGTGGGCGAGAAGTCCTACCAGACCTTCGGAGTGGCCAAGGTTCCTCAGTTTCTATTGCAACAGCCGGTTCAATCAAATCGTCATTTGTAGTTTGTGTCTCTAGATCCACCACCTTGCCATCATCTTTATCTATGAAAAACTCTTTTTCCAAGAATGTGGCATACTGAGAAACAAACACCTTTTGTTCCTCTTTGTGGTAGAATAGATATCCATAAGAATTCTTTGGATACCCCACAAAATTACACATGACTGACCGTGTCTCGAGTTTGTCCGGATTCTGCTTTTTAACATAGGCCGGGCAACCCCAAATCTTAATTCTCTTAAGAAATGGTCTCTTCCCATGCCATATCTTATATGGCGTGGTAGACATGGCTTTGGTTGGAACCCTGTTCAGTAGAAACGTTGCAGTCTCCCATGCATGCCCCCAAAATGAGACGGGTAACTCAGTATCACTCATCATGGAACGGACCATGACTAATAGGGTCCGATTCCGTCGTTCTGACACACCGTTGTGTTGTGGTGTGTAAGGAGGAGTGAGTTGAGAGAGAATCCCATTCTCTTTTAGGAAGTTTGCAAATTCCGTACTGAGATACTCTCCACCTCGATCTGATCGAAGCATCTTGATACTCAAGCCGGTTTGTTTTTCTACTTCTTGTTTATATTCAATGAATTTCTCGAAAGCTTCGGACTTGTGCTTTAATAAAAATACATGACCGAATCTTGAGAAATCGTCAGTGAACGTAATGAAGTATGAAAAACCGCCTCTAGCCTGTGTAGACATTGGCCCACATACATCAATATGTATGAGGCCTAGAAGCTCAGTAGCTCTTTCTCCGTGTCCGGTAAACGGAGTTTTGGTCATTTTACCCTTGATACAAGACTGGCAAGTCGCATAAGATTTATATTCAAAAGAGTTTAAATATCCATCTTTGTGTTACTTGTTTAGTCTTGTTTCGTTAATATGACCAAGTCTACAGTGCCAAAGAAAAGCTTCATTTAATTCTGAAAGTTTTCTTTTATTAGTGTGTTGTATACTGAAAACTGTGTGTTGATTTAAGAAATATATCCCGTTATTAAGTGTACCATACCCAACCAACATTTGATTTAGGTGAATGTTCATAACATTGTTCTGTAATACAAAATTATATCCTTCATTGTCTAACAAAGAAACAGATATTATATTACATAGCATACTTGGTACAAAATAACATGGGTTCAAAACCAATATACACCCAGATGGCAACCCCAAGTGATACTCTCCCACTGCGACTGTATGTACATTGGAACCATTTCCAATGCGGAGAGTATGGTAACCTGTCTTCAAAACTTTGCTATTTCTCAGCCCCTGCATAGAATTGCAAATGTAAGACCCTGAACCAGTATCTAATACCCAGGAAGCAGAGTTTATTGAAAAACAGTTTTCTGTCACAAACACACCTGAAGAGGAAGCATCCCCATGCTTCTTCTTGAGGTTCAAGTACTCCGTACAGTTGTGCTTCCAATGTCCTGTCTTGTGGCAATGAAAACGTTCACCTTTCCCCGAGTCTCCAGCTTTGGAGTTTTCCTTTCCCTTCACCTTTTTAACTCCACCCTTAGGATTGGTGGGCTTCTTCTTTTTCTTTCCCTTGGCCTTAGCCTTTGGGCGAGAAGAGGAAGATTGTCCAATAGTAATAATGGGAGTTTTTACTGATTTCATAGTGCTCTCTGCACTCCTTAACATATTAAGAGTTCAGGTAGTTCTTTCTCCATGTCATGCATGTTGAAGTTAACTATGAATTGAGCAAATGTGGAAGGGAGGGACTGCAGAATAATATCCGTATATTGTTCATTGTCCATTGTCCAGCCAAGGTCCTCAAGCTCTTCTATATGAGCTATCATCTTCAGAACATGGTCTCCTACTGGTCTGCCAGGGGCCATTCGCATCTGAAACAATTTCTTTGATGCTTCGTATCGTAATACGCGGGATTGCTCTCCATACAACTCCTTTGTATGGAGGAATATGGTTTGAATGTCCATATTCTCGTGCTGCTTTTGATGTGTATTGTCCATCGATGCAAGCGTGAGGCATTTGGCCATGGCACAGTCAGCATCCCATGTCTTGCAGACTTCAATATCCGCAACTGAGGATTTTGGGCCTGCGACGGGCGGGGCTGGAGCCGTGAGGACATATGATACTTTATCATAAGTCAAGGCTATTTTCAGATTCCTCATCCAGTCTTTATAATTGGTCCTATTCAGTTTGTTTTTATCTAGTAGAAGCTTGAGTCCAGTCATTGGTATCTGCCATTAAGAGAGAGAAAAGAATACACTCAGCGAAAGCTCTTGCATAGATCAGATTGGTTATTATCTTGTCTAATCGATGTCTCTCACTGCTTTAATCAAGTTTTTCTTTCAAACCTTAAAAAGAAAACTAGCCAGGATTAATTACAGTCTACAACTTCGCTAACCGTTCAGCCAGGCCAGTGTCGGTACTTGAGGGAGGTTCCCCGTGCTTTCGCACGGACCTAATTAAAGTAAACCTCGTTTTCTCAGAGGCGTAGCCCCGTTAACACCTTTCTAGACACCTAATGAGTTAGCTAATTGTAAACTGCAAAACTCTCCTAGGAGCAACTATTGCCCACAGTGGGATCGGGATCCAACCATCATATGGAAGGTATGCAATCTCATTGCAAATCTCAACACTTGAAATTCCCGATGTGATTTTTACCCCTAGTACTTATGACCTTAACTATGGTCAACAAATCATAAGTACCAGTCAAGTTCTACCCGTCATTTCTTGATCAATTAGACCCACCCATATGACCCTTAACTATGGTCAACAAAGTCGCATGAATGTCCTAATTAATCTGCATCATATAAAGTGTAGGAAGACATCACTTAGCTACCGTACACTACGCCTTAACTAAAGTCAACAAACATAGCACGAATACTAAGTACTCTACTTGCTAAAATGACGGAGGGTTGTAGATGATTTTTAAGAAAATTTTTACGCTTTGAACTTGATATCGTCATAGAATCAAATGGCTTTCAAAAGGAGTGGCTTGTGCTCCGCAGTTTTGAAATATAGCTTTTTCATAAAGAGCCGAGTGGTTTTTCAAATCTGATTCTACAACATCTATTTAGGTTTATTTTCTTTACATTAATCATATTAATGTAATCCCATCATTTAAGTCCTTAAGCCAATCGCAGAAAAGAAACGAAAATAACACGTACGCTTATGCCATCCGCATTCGCCGCAATGTTCTGTTATGCACTGTTAGGTTACTTAACTAACGGCATACCGGGACGGGACTAGCGTGGGTGCAAAACATAAGCAACGTCTACTATATATCTCATATATAATATATCATTCGTCTCAGATTTCACAGAACACAGACAGCAGAAACATATATATATTGTGGGATATACTAGGACGTCCATATTTAGTATTTAGCCAACAACAGAAAATACGGATTCCACAGTTGCGATGAATAGCCAAGCCCACACCCCTAGACCCCTATGAGAGCGGAAAGCGACCCTACCAATCTTGGAGTTTAGGAGACCCGGTCTCGACTCCTCGAGATGGCCTCCTACTGAACCCCAGAACCCGGTCACTTATGCTCCCATCCTTGGGTCTATCCTAATGCGGAAAAGTAAATAATATACAACACTGGTGACATCAACCTCAACCCGGAAGTGCCCCAAATAAAAGAATATTACATTACATTTGAATTTTACATGAATGAAAAATAAAACTCTCATCTCACATAAAACGCCCCGGCTATTCAATCTCGACAATCCTGCACATCATATCTCAGCAACACATAATATCATATATCATCAACGTAAGTAAGTATGCGTACCCCGATTGTCGTTGATGTATAGCAACGAAACCGGCGATATCGACATACTACACTTACGGTCACAGAAAAGAAAGTGTAAAACTACAATATTTGGAATCCACATTCTCTTTAGACATCGTAAATATGAAATATCACATACTTCGTATTTCATGCCTAACGATATGAATTTCACATATTGTATCACATTCCAGATAAATAGATAGTATTAAAGTTTTCGAACGAATCATACAATACCCAAAATTCCCTGAAGCTCAACACTTGAGCGGAGTTCAAAAACCCGGAGTGTGACACAGTAGTAGCGGTCCAGCCGTAGAATGGTCAAGCCAACGCCTCACATGTGGCACGCCGTACTGCCCCAAACCCTAAGGTTCAAAAGGCAGTTCAAGACGGTCACATAATCGAGTTAAGGTTTGTTGTCTTCTAGAGGGTCCACCAAAAAACTTGCACGTATCTCCGAAAGATTTAAACCCCGTGAAAAGTGAGCAAACGACACTCGTTCGAACAATTTAATACTTTCTAATTTACCCGGAAAAGACACGAAATCAAAATTCCAATCGAATCATTGAACTCAAAACCATCCCCAGAACATTCAGCACATGAATCAGATTAAACATACCTAATACAATATACAAGCAGGTATAGGAATTACTGTGTAAATAATAAGCCATGAAGCCTCTGTACGGCCGCAGAGCCGCGGCCCAAGCAAGGATTGGCCGGGGTTCCGCGGCGGCTTAAACGGCTCATGGCTTCGTATTTCACAGTGTTTCTTAGATTTTCATGCTGTATTTTTTAAGTATTTTTAATTCTGGAAAAACCACAGTTTAAAAAAATGTCCAGAGAGGGTTCTAAAAAACCGTATTTCGGTTCGATCGGAGATTTTACTTCATTAAAGTGTCGCCTAATGTTCTAGGTCGGCTCTGATACCAATGTTAGGTTTACCTAGCATCCTATGAAAGGTTTGGAAGCATCACATGTCACAAAGATTAAGTTTTTAGAGTGCTAAGTGAACACACAAAGAATCAATCCTAGAAAATTAGGGTTTCATAACTTTAAACCACATCACAAGTAACAAAGGCTAGGGTTTTGAGAGTACAACCTTTGTAGCTCCCTATTATAGACTCCTTGGCCACTTGAGAGTTGGCAAACGATTAGCTTGAGGTCTTCTAACGTCCACGACGATCCACCCGAAGCTCCTTTGTCCAAGCTTGCAACTTCACTTTATCAAGAGAAAGAAATGAATCTAACACTCTAAACAAGTGGGCAAGACTTGTGTAGAATGGTGTTGTGGTTCTTTTTCTCATTTCAAAATCCTATCTTATTGAATATTTTGCTCACTTGAAAGATCTAGAGAGCAAAAGAGCAAGGTTGAAGAAGATGATGGCTTTTTAAGAAGAAGAGAAAAGATAATCTCATGAAAGAAAATAGAAAATATAAGTATATATATTTTACACTTCTCATCTCAAACCATGGTTAAATGATAAAGATATTATTTAATTTGAGTTAAAACATAAAAGGAAAGTTAATCCATGGTTAAAAGTAGATGAGCATGGTTAGGTCAAAGAAGGGTGTAGAAACAAACCTTGAATTATCCTTTCCTTTTTCATTTTGTTTTAAAACAAATAGAAATAATAATCCATATATAAAACCAAGGTGTGAGTCTTATATTGCTACCATTTTCTATGTATATACAACCATGATAGAATGATGTATGTATGCATGTGTGCATGCACATCCATATGTGCATGAACAAGAATGAATGCATACATGCATGGATACATCCAAAAAGGACAAGAAAGGATTTCTAGTCAGAAGCTAATGGTTAAATGATAAATCAACACTTGATTTATCAACCCGGTCATATCACATACGACTCGACCAAAAGCAAGCCGCCCGATTAATATAAGGTATCTCATGCGTGCATTTTAACCGGGTCCTTGCGCATATCGCATACGCGCACCACAACGTTTTGCCTGGACTAGGTAACTCCTTTTGTGGGACTCTAAGACTCGTCAATACACCGGCAGTGGGTGATGATCATATCAAGCACCCCCAAGCCGCAAGCGGTCAGCTAAACATAACGGCTAGCCGGGTATTGAGCGATCAGAAGAAAACAAGCGAACCTGCTACAACTCCCGTCGAGCCAACCGGCAACACTACCGTACAGTCCGGTCTCTTTGTCAGATATGCTGTATATCGAGCCTAGGGATGGTCACGTCGACCCCAATAACTCAATAAGTCGTGCCGGTGAATGGTCTATAACAGATCGAGAAACTACTGATAACACTTATCAGTAAATCTCAGCAGCCCTGGCCAGGGACTTACTAATATAACAAGTCGAGCACAGCACAGCATCAACTCCCAATACCGGGAGAGACGAAACCCCTCCTATCGCTCATCGCCTTCATGTGTCTCGGGACAGTAGCCAACGGCCACCTGTTTGCACGACTCAGTAGAGCCGTGGGAGGGTGGTAATCAAAGTACAGTGGGAGAACATACAAGACTCTATGACGATCTCGGGTCTACAGACTAACCTGTACCAGTGTCAACTGAGAACTGCTATCCGACGATAGATATAATTCCATATAGGAGTTCTCGGTGAGTCCGTCCAGTATACTCAGTCACCACTGATCACCCGTATATGATCTTGATGTCAAACATCGATGAATGTGGAAACATTCATCGCCCATCGTATGGGTCTCGTATCATATACGCTAGTCTACTCTGGTATATCGATGCCCCGTCTTGATACACCTACG
The DNA here is from genome assembly GCA_030015575.1 of Agapanthus africanus. Lineage (NCBI taxonomy): Eukaryota > Viridiplantae > Streptophyta > Magnoliopsida > Asparagales > Amaryllidaceae > Agapanthus > Agapanthus africanus. The sequence continues at coordinate 498,647,067 of JASDDO010000014.1, read as the reverse complement.
ACTAGGGACATTCTAGGATATGCTTATAACTACAGATGTCCCACTAGTATGATCTCCATCATAATCACAGTAGTCAAGCCGATATCCTCAGGGCTTTATCAACATGTATGAATAAGTAAAAGCATGATCAAATCAACATGTCAGATAAAGAAGAACCAGATAGCATACTATCATGTCGAGCAAGAATGTACACTGAATATATATATATATATATATATATATATATACATGTATAAATACATCCACTATCACATAATGGCCTCTAGGACATACATATATCCAACAACCGGGTCTGGGGGTAGGATCTGTCAAACCCCTGATTGGAGAGATTTAGCGTGCTCGCGCTTTCTAAAAGATAGATCAAAAATATTTGTAACCGCAATCAAGAACGGCGTCGCTTTGCAGCTAGCCGGTGAGTACGGGTCGGTCCACAGGGATGTTGTGAATTTCCGATTCGTTCTTACGAGTTAATTCCGAAGGGTGTTCGGAGTTATTAAATCTAAAAACCTAATTAATCTAGTGCAATTAACTAAATCTATTCTTGCTAGGGCTAGGTTTAGGGATGATTTGGAAATGGTAGTAAATCTCAACGCTTTCTTTACCCGAATGAAGATCTGTGAGGAGTTATGGTAATTATCAATAAAGTGGATTAGATCCGTTCGAGAAGGTGTTCCTTCCTCTAGGTTCTTATCCTTCCTTTAGAGATCCTTACCCTAACCTCCATGGAAAACATCACACCCGGGCCTTTATACTACGGTATCACCGCTACCTCGAGGGATAGAGTGCCGTAGGGAGCGGTATGTGCATGTATGCATGGAGTCCTATTGTAAATATTTGATGGGTAAAAAAGGGATGAGAGATCTCATCTCTCAAAATCCTTCCCAAAAGCTAAACCCTAAACAAGTTCCTAGGGCATGAAATTAAATCTACCTAGGGCAAGGAATTAAAATCTACTCTAGGGCAAGAAATTAAATTACTTACAGATGGCTCTCTCCAAACATCAAAGCAGGGTTGTCAGATCTGAATTTCTGAATTAAAGAGAGGCACCGATGCTCTCCAAAAGATTTCTAAATTTTATTAATGAAGGGAGGCATAAGAAATTACAATGATTAGAGTTCCTATTTATAGAGAATAGGAAACCCTAGGTTACATTTGATTCGCACATCTGCATTTACAAAAATGCCCTCTAAGAAAAGACCAAGTCAAAGATCTGCGCCGTCTCTGCATTATGGTAATTTTTAATTCTCCTTTGGGCTTCTTCAGGCCGCGGAACCGTGCCGGGAGTAGGGGTCGGGCCGCGGTTCCGCGGCCCATTAGTGGAGTTGGACTCTGAAACTTTATGGATTGCTCTGGTTCATTTTGGATTTCTTATTTATATATATCTTTTCTCAATTTAGCTTCTGGTTCTCTTCCAGATTTCCAGTTAACATTGTAGTGGACTTCTACCCATTCGCTTTGAGTCGATGTCTTGAATCTTGCTTTGTGAATTGTTCCTTATGTAGGCTTGATCAAGATTCTCTGTTTGTTGGTCAAAGATCACTTTTTCATCGTCTTTACCTCGTTTTCACTGTTTTCTGTCCAAGAACCTGTAACCTGTAACATGTAGCAGACATGCGTCAAAAGCACCTGTTTTCATTGTAAAATGCATAAGAATGGGGAATATAAAATACAATATTATGGTGTGAACAAATACCCCCAAACTTATCTTTTGCTCGTCCTCGAGCAAACTTATTGTTTTATTCACTACAAAAAACCTAACCGCACTTTCGCAGGGAAACGCGATTGCACTGAGCTCGTGCAACAAGCCGTTAAACCTCTAGGTGTCCCTAGTAGGAGGAGTGTTGTCTCCTGAGGGTTTTCAGCGGATACTACCCACAAAATCCTATCAATTTAGCTTTTCGACTTTAATTCTCCAATTAGGTTTTCTAACAAGGAATTCTATTATCTTTTGACTCGCAAATTATCCACCCACATTCTTCACACTTCCTCATTATTTAACTTAAGATTATATATATCCTATAGACTTACTTAGCTTTCGGCATCTCTTAAGTTTTCCTTCTAGGGTTACATCTCCACTTAGGAATTTTTATCAACTCTACTAAAGATACAAGTTCTATTCTTCATTCCTTTCTCTTATCTAAACTCTAATCACATATCCCCACGTGTGTGTAAATATCACCCCTAAACTTGGAAATTCAAATCAAGCAATCGTACGCCCGTCCATTGTCCAAAGCACTTGTGAAATTTCGCTTTCACATCCTTCATGCGATTGTTAATACTTCTTGAGGTACCAACAACCGATTACAAGATGCGTTAGCACTTTAAAGCGTACTTCCTAGTTTTGCAACACCCAAGGCTTTTAGCAGTGGCTCCCAAACCAGTTGGTCTAAGGCACTAGGTGATGAAGCACCCTCGCTAAATATTTTTCTATTTTTACAGCCTTAAGTAATCACAAAAACCAGTGTCCATTTTTTTCTTTATCCACTTTTTTTTTCTTTTTCATTGTGCTAAGGACTTTAGACAAGAGTATTTCAAAGTCTCTTCTACTAATCCAAGTTTCAAGGTGCGTGTTTGTGCAATTTTGTAAGGTATACATTTTCAGAATCTAGATCTAAGCTAGGAACTATTTTTCAAACTTATACTCTAATAAAAGTTTTAATACTTTTCCTTCGTCTCGACTTAGCCCAAGAAGTGAACCCAAAATTTGCCTATTTCTAAGTAAACTACAAGGCATATACTTTCTACTGTTAAACTTTAAGGAATGTTATTTTTAGGGTTTTTAATTCACTAAGTCGAAGATCTAGTTGTTCCTAGCCAGTTAACCTATTTGTCAAACTCAAGTCAAATATGGCCAAAATCGAATACAATAATTTTGATAATTTTTGAAATTTTTCAATTTTTATGGATTTTTCAAATAAGTATGCAAATGCAAAAATATGTATAAATGAATGCGAAGGAAGAAGACGTACCGAGCATACCCCCAAACGTGAATTTGACAGTGTCCTCACTGTCATGCTAAACCAAGAGGGTCAAAATGCCGATACTCCCCTGTTTATTTATTTACAATTTTTTTTTATATTTTTAATGTTTTGAATTTTTTTTTATTTTTTATAGAAAAAGAAAACAAAAATAAATATATACATATATACAAAGGTTCCCCCCCCCCAAACTTAACCTTGGCCTTACACAAGCCAAAGGATAGCACCAACCATTCAAAAATTCTAGCGTGGTAATGGTAGAGTTGGTGAAAGAATGGAGTGGAAAGAAAAGAAATGAGAAACACACGAGACCGTGTGGAGAGAAAGGGATAATATGGTCTCGGTGGAGGAGAATGGCGGAGGGGAAGAAGAAATGGTAGGGGTTCTACATCTTCGAGTGGAGGTTGATTAATCACAAAATCCATATCATTTAAGAATGCGAGTTCGTCGGCGAAAATATCTTCGAAACTTTCCTCGAAGGTCCAATTGAAAATTATCGAACTCAAAATGTCGGATTGTGATTCATCAACACTCGATATCATTAAAGGAAGATTAGAAGAACCAAAGAAAGTGGGAATACGAATTTGAGGGTGTGGATGGAGCGTATAGATTAGCACAATTTGTAATGACCGATGTGTAAAAAGCGATTGTGCTAATCTATCAACCCGCGAAAAAATGAGATTAAATCCCTCAAGAGTCGTGAGCAAACATGGGTACGTCGAACTAGGTATTGGAGATGAAAGCGTAACGGTCATTTGTTCGGTCGAAACGATGGGAAGGACGGAAGGAAGTGAGTGAGGAAGGGTATCAGTTAAGGATTTAGGAGGGTGTATTGGAAAATTCGACACATCAAACGAAAATGGTTCAACCACAATATTATCCTCAGTACTACCCTTATAATTCTCCTCAATATTTTCCTTAAAAATTTGCTTATCCATGCCAATATCATCAAAATCAAGACGCATATGAAGTTCGGGAGAAACATTTAATAACTCGGGATGATGATTTGAACATAAAATTTCAATTAAATCGACAGGTTCATCATCCGAAATATTCCCGGCGTCTATATCCTCAATCAAGTGAAAGTCAATTTCTTTAGACACCTCCTCAAAAGCATGGATGTTTATCAATGTAGGTTCTAGAGTGGAAGTGTAAAGGTCAAAAGGATTAGGTGCGGTTTCACTCGAAAGGGGTTCCTCACAATCTGGCAAATCAAACACTACAAAATCACACAACTCATTTTTATTTTCAACCGGTGAACTATTTAGGGCAATCGATGGAAAACAGGAGTTGTGGGCTTCAATTGGGTAAGGGTAGGTTTGATTTGAAAATCCTCTCTCATTCTCACTCTGTCCAACTGCCGCCTCATACATTGAAAAATTTAGAGCTAGCGGGACACTAGCTACGGGTTCACTAGGTTGCATAAGAGTGGCCACGGACTCTTCCACATTCCTAACCATTTTATTTGTTGCGGCGATATACGCCTCCAACGCCTCTTCCAAACTAGACTTTGGTGGTAAGGGGGTTTCGGCAAAAGATTCGAAATTGTTTGGATATGTGAAACTCCCAAAAGGCTGTGTAGAAGCAGTGTCTAGTGAAGGTGGAAAGGTCGGGTAGGACTGGTAGGAAGTGGGTGATTGGACTGGGGTAGGGTCAACATGTGGATAAAAAGGTGAATAGTCTTGTTGATCCCTAGAACTAGATGTGTGGAGAGGGGTGAAAGATCGGCTACGAGATTGAGCAATATGCTCAGCAATGGACATCGGCTTAGGAGTGACAGAAGGACTTGAAAAAATGGTGTCAACATATGGAGGTGGTAAAAATTGACTTGGTTGACACAAAGTGGGTTGAAAAGTCAAACTGTTTCTCCTAGACGCCTCTATTTGATCTTTCAAAGATATTTTAGGCAAGGAAGGATCGTCTTTAAATTGATTGAACAAATTGCCGAACGACGCAAAATTAGGTTCAGGATACCAAAGTTCGGCAAGTGATTTATTATGTGGGGTACCCATGTTAGAAGAAGAAAGGTGACAAAAAGGAAGGTTGGATGGTGCAAGGATTTATTTAGGGCTAAAGTTTGCAAGTTCTCTAATAAAAATTTTCCTTTTTCTTTTTCTTTGTTTGAAAATTTGTTGCAAAAAGATTTTTAATTAAAGATATGCAACCGAAAATATATTACCTGCAATCAGTTATTATCTTAAGCATATCACAAGAATCTTTATTTGGAAAAAACTGTTGCAAAAAGATATTTGAGAAAAGATATGCAACAACAAAATATTTCTTGCAATCAATTTAGTTCAAGCGGGGCCCAAAAATCCTGCACAAGACTTGTTATATGGAAGGGAGAATATTTTTAAGGCGCACAAAATCCTGCAGGAATATTTCAGAAAAGATATATCTAGATCTCCATAGAAAGACCAGAGAAGCTTACAGAGGAATTTTCACCTGACGACGTCACTGTGGAGCCGCCCTTCCGCGGCAAATCATGGTTCCCACCGCGGTTCCGCGGTGGGGTAGTCGGCGCGAGTCCCAAAAAAATTTCTGACGCTCTGATTTGACTAGATGGCCGCATTTCCGCGGTCTAAGATGGGTATGAGCGGCGGAATCGCGGCGGGGTGGGGTCTTCAGGGTGCGGGAAAAATTCCACTGTTCTGTTTTGAAAATCCTTCTCTGTTCGGATCTCCTAATTTCTGTTTCGCCTTTTGGAAATTTCCAGATCGTCTTTGTAAATCCTGCAAAAATTCAACCACAAAGTATCCCTTCCAAAAATAACAGATTATGTATTTTTATATTTTTTTTTGGATTTTTTAGATTTTTATGAATTTTTTAAAATTTTATGATTAACCCGAAATTGCGAAAAGAAAATTCTACGCCATCACCGGCAACGGCGCCATTTGATTGGTATGTGATTCAGCGTGCTCGTGCTTTCTAAAAGATAGATCAAAAATATTTGTAACCGCAATCAAGAACGACGTCGCTTTGCAGCTAGCCGGTGAGTACGGGTCGGTCCACAAGGATGTTGTGAATTTCCGATTCGTTCTTACGAGTTAATTCCGAAGGGTGTTCGGAGTTATTAAATCTAAAAACCTAATTATTCTAGTGCAATTAACTAAATCTATTCTTGCTAGGGCTAGGTTTAGGGATGATTTGGAAATGGTAGTAAATCTCAACGCTTTCTTTACCCGAATGAAGATCTGTGAGGAGTTATGGTAATTATCAATAAAGTGGATTAGATCCGTTCGGGAAGGTGTTCCTTCCTCTAGGTTCTTGTCCTTCCTTTAGAGATCCTTACCCTAACCTCCATGGAAAACATCACACCCGGGCCTTTATACTACGGTATCACCGCTACCTCGAGGGATAGAGTGCCGTAGGGAGCGGTATGTGCATGTATGCATGGAGTCCTATTGTAAATATTTGATGGGTAAGAAAGGGATGAGAGATCTCATCTCTCAAAATCCTTCCCAAAAGCTAAACCCTAAACAAGTTCCTAGGGCATGAAATTAAATCTACCTAGGGCAAGGAATTAAAATCTACTCTAGGGCAAGAAATTAAATTACTTACAGATGCATCCCTCCAATCATCCATGCAGGGTTGTCAGATCTGAATTTCTGAATGGAGAAGAAACACCGATACTCTCCAAAAGAATTCTAAAATTTATTATTAAAAGGAGGCATGAAGAATTACAATGATTAGAGTTCCTATTTATAAAGAATAGGAAACCCTAGGGTTACATTTGACCCGCATGTCTACAATTACAAAAATAGCCCTAAGTTGACTAATCAAAGCCAATAAACATTTTGGTAAAAATTTCATTCACTGAATCCTCTTAATGGCCGCGGTTCCGCGGCCCCAGCATGGGTTGGGCCGCGGTTCCGCGGCCCAATTGTAGACTTGGACTCTGATTCTTCTGGGATGGGTTCTGGTTGTCTTGGGCTACTTATTTATATATATCTTTTCTCAATTTAGCTTCTGGTTCTCTTCCAGATTTCCAGTGAACATTGTAGTGGACTTCTACCGGTTCGCTTTGAGTCGATGTCTTGAATCTTGCTTTGTGAATTGTTCCTTATGTAGGCTTGATCAAGATTCTCTGTTTGTCGGTCAAAGTCTCACTTTTACGTCGTCTTTTCATCGTTTTCACTGTTTCCTGTCCAAGAACCTGTAACCTGTAACATGTAGCAGACATGCGTCAAAAGCACCTGTTTTCATTGTAAAATGCATAAGAATGGGGAATATAAAATACAATATTATGGTGTGAACAACCCCCAATAACCCGATAACTCACACTAACAAAGTACTCATAACCACCAGAGATACAACTGATAACACTTATCAGTTTATCTCACCTTTCGTGACCATAGACTTCTGGTTATAGTCGTGTCCTGCACAGCGCGACATCAACTCCCTATATCGGGAGAGACATATCTTCTCGACCGCTCTGTACCTCTATGTGCTTCATGACTGTACCCAACTAAAACATATTTGTACGACTCTTTAAAGCAGTGGTACGGTAGTAATCAAAGTATAGTGAGAGAACACACAAGACACTATGGAGATTTCAGGTCAAGGGACTACCCTGTGTTGGCTATAGGGCCATCAAGTCAATTATTGTATCGCAGGCACGCGATTCTGATGATTGAGGGAGGATCTATACGAAGAGAACAGTCTTACACAAGATGATGGTATGCTATCTAGTTTGTCTTTATCATCATGTACAGTATTAGGTGGCATTACAGATCACTATTACATGTTGATAGAGCCCATAGGATTCTTTCTTGACTACCAGCATTATGACGGACATCATATACGTGGGAGCTGGGTGGTCTATAAGCACATCCTTAACTGTCCCTAGTCGTGGGAGTATCGAGACTGGGCATCGATACTCCGGAGTAGACTAATGTGTACTTATCAAGACCCCGACGAGGGGTGGTGGCCGGTCTCACAAGCCATTGGTGTCAGTCAGTCACCTAAGATAGTATACAGGTGCTCATTGAGTTATGAGTTCACTGGACGGACTCGCCGGGAACATGCTAGTTGGTATTATACCTATTGTCAGATAGCAGTTCCCAGGTGACATGAGTACAGGTTAGTCTGTCGACCCGAGATAGTCATTTGTCTCGTGTGAGTTCCCAATGTGCTTTGATTACTACCCTACCATGGCGCAAACGAGTCGTGCAAACAGGTTTTAGTTGGGTACAGTCCCGAGCCACAAAGAGACAGTGAGCGGATCGTCGAGGAATCGTCTCTCCCGGTATTGGTGGTTGATGTCGCGTTGTGCACGGGTGGCCATCACCAGAAATCCTCGGCCGAGGTGGACTAGAATTACTGATTTGGATCAGTAGTTTCTCATTGGGTGATGGGCTTCATACCGACAAGAAATGTCATTTTATTAGGGATCTGACATTATCCACCCCCCTAGACTCTATATGCGATACTCTTAGATGAACAGACCGGACTGTATGGAGATTGTCACGGACAGGCTCAGTAGGGGTTTGGATGAGTTTTCTCGTCGGCCTTCTTTTCCCTCAATACCTGGGTAGTCATTACATACAGTTAGTGCCGCTGACGTGCTTGTGGTTAAACCCACTGCCAGCGTATTGACGAGTCTTTAGAGTCCCACACAGAGGGTTTCCCTGGTTCTAGAGAAATGATGTAGTAGCTGTATTGGATACGTGCAGGGTTCCGATCGATTGATTGTACTATGTACCCGGACTTTCGATCGGACAGTTGATGATACTAGCCGGCTCGGTTTTGAGCCAGATTATTAAATCAGGTATTGATTTAATAATTTACAGATATATATATATTCGATATTTATATTCTAATATTATGTTCTTTGTTTTATTCTATCTCTTTGGGTATTCATATTTCGGTACGAATACAGATATGTATATACAGTAGAATGTAATCCGTATTTTATCCGAAAAACATTCTAGAAAGTGTACACCTCATATTGATTTAATCATTTATATTAAATGGATTATGAGGTGGAAAATAGATTGATGGGAGTATGGTGAGGGCCATACTTGCATAGTGTGCACAAATGAATTGTTAATTCATTTCTGCATAATATTCAAGTATGGTGCTGTTTTAAAATTGAAAAGAATGGTTTTACAAAACCAAGCATTGGATTTTCTCTCTCTAAGGATGGTTCATTATTTTCTTCACTTGAGTTTTGAGCAATCCTTACCATTTGTGCTTCACTCCTCTCTTGAGTTTCATGATTTCCTCCACCTTCATCCATCACCTCCTCTCAACCCTCTCATGTGTTGAGAATCAAGAGAGGAGGTGAAATGAGATAGCCAAACACTTTAGAACACTCACTACATCATAGGCTTTCTAGATTAGCAACCTAAAAACCCTAGTTTCTTCACTTGCATCCTTGATGTGAAGCTAGAGCCATTACTACATCACTTGGGTGGATCGTCTTCGACGAAGGGAGACCGGCGGCCAAGCTCAACCGGACATGCCTCAAGGAGCTATAGAGGAAGATGGAAGACCGAAGGACTTGGCTCTTTTGGTATAATATTTCTAACTTTTAGTTTAGCTCATATGCATGTTTTGTTATCTAGGGCTTATGGATCGATCCGGGCATCGGGTAGTGGTAGCGCCGGTTTTTGAAAATTTTTGTTCCGCATTTGGCCACGGTAGAATGGCCGAGGCACTTGCATAACCCAACATGGTATCATAGGCACTCCATAAGCCTTAGTTAACTCATTGCGACGTTAGAAATCCGCCGTTTTTGTCACGCCAAAACTGTCGAAAAAACAGTTCCAAAAACTGAAGTTTTGAGGAGTTTGCACACCCCGCGGGCTCACAGTTTGAACTGAGAAGCCACGGGGTGGAGCATGGGCATCCCGGGGAAACTCCAGGGGGGCCAAATGGCTGGGACCACTCCCCAAGGCCACCACAAGGTGGTCTTAGTGGTGGGGACCCGAAACTGCCGCATCTTGGGCAGTTTCGGGTCTGCCTCATCCCCTGTCCACCTCATGGTGGACTCAAGGGTGGGGAACCCCCTCTAGGCCCCCCGACTCGAAGTTAGTTTCATTCTCTAACTCCTCGCGAAGGTTCAGGCGCGTTTCATTTTGATTCGGACTTCCGAATTGGCTTAAAACAGGCTGTTTTGGGAACATTAGCTCACTTTTTTCATAGTTTTGGAAATTGGTTTAGTTTTCTAATTGCATGCGGAATTCTAATGTCGTAGTTTTAGTACTTACATTACTATCTGTGATCGTTAATTTCATTTGATCGTTATAACTCATCTAACTGCTATATATTCTTTTAGACGAGTTTGCGAACGTGACATTCATGTTGATGTTCTGTGTTGTGATGTGGTTGTGGCGGGATCGTCGTGGTGGATAGCTTGGGTGCAATGGTAGTACAGTTTGTATTTATTTGTACATTTGATATTTCGGGGCGAGCGTCCGACATGTGGATTTCCGTCACTGCCTGTTTGTATATTATTTATTTGGGGCACGACCGGGTAGAGGTCGATGTCACCCTTGTATATATTATTTTCTTTTCTGTACTAGGATTACCCCATGGTGGAGTGCACGAATAGCCGAATCTAGAGGGCAACGGGTCTGCATCTCATGGCGTTGAGACGGAGGCTCTTTACTCCAGAATTGGCGAGCTATTCGCCGTACTCGTAGGGGGTATAGGTTGACTCAAGGAGGGGTGCTCAAGTTACCAGATTCCGTGGAGTGCTGGGTGGCCCATTCACATTGTTGATTGGGGTTTCCTTGCTTCTTGGATTGGCGAGTAACTTGCTGCGCTCGTAGGGGTCTAGGTTTTCATTGTACAGGCTATCCACACGATAGGGAACGTCAGGTCTCATTTGCGGCTCAAGTGAAACCCGAGGCTCCAAAATTGTCCACCACTCTGTGTTATTGGCTGAGATTCTGTGATGTTGCTTTAAATCATGCCTGGGATGATTGTTATATATATTTATATATATACTAGTAGATGTTGTATATGTTTTGCACCCGCGCTAGTCCACCCCCCGCTCTGTCGTTAGTTAAGTAACCTAACGAGTGATGACGTGGCCCAATGGCGAATGCGGATGGCATATACGTACATCATATTTTCGTTCTTTTCTGTTATGATTAATTGATGGGTGATTTGTTCAAAAGAGTGTTTATGTAGTAGTAAACCGCAATCAGAACGGTGTCGCGTGTAGCTAGACCGAGGTGAGTACGGGTCGTCCTCTGAGAAACGTTGAATCTTTTATTCTTACTTTAGATGTGTTGAAAAAGAGAGGAGAGATAAAGAATATTGTAGAATAGTTTCTAGATCTACGATAAGCACCAATGCAAAATATAGATCTAGATTATTTATGGATGTAGTTAATATAAGAAGGGACTTGTAGGGTTCGTTAGGATTTAGTAGTTATGGATGATTAATTAAAAATTATCCTTTTTATCCTTTAATAGATTTAAAACTAGAACGACAGTGATGCATGTATATTAGGGTTTCTGGAGGGAAAAGGAATCGCACTCTTAACCTTTATCTCAACACGGAACTCCGTTCATATCTAGCCTTTACCAAAATAATCATAAATCTAATCTCTAATCGCGGTCGGGACTATCAATGAATTGGTAGCGTGCCCGATTAGGATGTTAATGATTCTTTTGATAAAATTTATAAACTTTATTGGACGTAAAAAGAGTTTAGGTATTTTCATCATCCATTAACCTACCATAATCCTACGAACCCTGACAAGCAGAGAATTACTCGCGCATGTTGGGAGAAAGAGATATAGAGAGAAAATGCATAATTAAACTACGAAGAAATAGAATAGGAAAAAGAGCTACCTTTATTAATCAACAATATTCATTACACTTTGATCGCTTAGAAAATGATTACAAATACTAGTTTGCTTCTCGATCTCTTCCAAGGAGGTAGATGAACCGTTGATGATCAGCCTGGATGCGTGAGCTGTCTAGGACTTCGTGATCTCGTCGGCTTGATGATTTTTTGAAGAGGCTCTCGATCTTTATTTATAGTCCCAAAGCCAGAAATTTAGCTTCCAAAGTTAGAAATTAACAGTAAAGATTCTCCCCAAAACTTTGTAGCCTCTAACTCCCCTACCCTGCGGTGGATCCATGGCCAATAGGGGGGTTTGGTCGCGGATCCGCGGCCAAGGGTGGAGATCAATTGATGAAATTTCAGTGGGCAGATCCTTATGACATGTGGCAATTTCTAGAAGCTTTGGATCTTTGAAATCTTCTCGTAGTTGCTGCCAGACTTGATTTCTTCATTTTGATTTCTTAATTAGGCAGGTTTACTTTAACAACTTGATTTCCTTGATTTTAGACCTGCAAATTCTGCACAACAACTTAACAAATAATATTTAGTAGACTTTGTTCTACTAGGATTTGGTCAATGATATTATTTGCATACATTTTCCAACCAAATGTTAATTACAATATATCAACACATGGAAAATAGTATTTTTACAAATAAACCCTCATATGTATGATATATTATAATAAAGTACTTTTTAAATATGGAAATGGTAGGAAAAATATAATAACAAATATGCAGTTTTATCAACTGAACAAATACCCCCAAACTTATCTTTGATCGTCCCGAGCAAACTAGTTTATTCAAGAGAAGGAGAAAAAAGAAAGGAGAAAACTAAGCACACTTTCGTAGGCAAACACGATTGCACTGAGCACGTGCAACAAGCCGTTAAACCTCTATGTGTCCCTAGTAGGAGGATTGTTGTCTCCTGAGGGTTTTCAGCGGATTACACCCACAAAATCCTATAAAAAAAGAGAGATGGTGAAATTTACATATAAAGATAAGAACCATAAAAGAAAGACTTTGAAAATAAGAGTTTCCAACTACACTAGTTTTTCAGTTGTCATGAGCCCTATCTTAATAGTTATGAAAAGATGTTAGAAATCACATTATCCCTCAATAAAACATCGTCTTTATTCTGCATTCCTACCTTTCGTCCAAACATCGATCATATACCCCTACGTGTGTGAATAGAACATCCCTACACTCGGAGAATTCAATTCAAGCTATCATACTCTTATCCATTTGCCTCAGTACTTTTTAATTTGATGAATATTTATGGATTTGCTCACACATTTTCATGCGACCGTTAATACTTTTTGAGGTACTAACCGACCGATTATTCATCTGTTTGCTGATTAGGTGATAGTATTTTCCTCGTCTTGCATCACCTAAGGCTTAGCAGTGACTCCCAGACCAGTTGGCCTTAGGGCACTAGGTGAAGAGGCACCCTCGCTATATTTTTTTATTGCTGCCTTGGCGATAACAAAACCAGTGTTCATTTTTCTTTTCACCATTTTTATATTTTCTTCATTTTTTTAATTTCCTTCATACTTTGGCTTTTAGACAAGAGCATTTCAAGGTATCCTCTACTATCCCGAGTTTCAAGACGTGTGTAAGTGCATATAGTAGGGTATCAACATTCAAATGTTTGGCTTCCAGAATAGAAACTATTTTTCAAACTTATTTTTATCCTCAGATTAGTGATTTCCTTCATCTTACTAACCCTTGAGACAACAGCTCATAACTACTTATTACTAGTTCGTTTAAGAAAACTTGTAATTTTCTTGGTTTTCTTAAACTATTCTTATCTTTCGTGTATAATTTTTCACTTTCTATTCTTTTATTATCAAAAAATTGTGTGCTAAAATATAGTATAATGCAAAGTATGCATAAATAAGCACAAACCTCCCCCAAACTTGTTTTCAACAGTGTCCTCACTGTTGCTATCTGCTGGATCACAAAAACTTGTAAGTTTGGGAGGACATTATTAATGGGGGCAAGAATATACGAAAGTGAAAATCCTCCCCCAAACTTATTTTCGGCTCACAAATTTGAGGACAAAAGTTATGTTTAAGAGCCAAAAATATACCCCCTCTCAAACATGAATTAGACAGTACGAAGCATTTTAAGAGGAGGTGAGTCATTTGGTCAAAGTAAGACTTTACAAAGACCAAAAGTTAACACCAACCATTCAAAGATTTTATCAGTATAGCGTATAGGTTGGTGGAAGAATGTGTTGTATCGAGTCTGTAAGTCCACGTTGCTCACCCCGGTTCTTACGGGGAGGCGGAAACGGCGAAAAACAATAATTTTGGCGCAAGGCAACATGGACTAAAAGTCGGATCTTTGCTAAACAAGAAACTAGTAAACAACAAGAGGCTATAACTACTATGCTGTAGAAAGTATACCTCACGATACCGGTCCTTCGGGTCTTCATTCCGCTGTCCCGCTCCTCCATCCAAGCTCCAAGTGTCGATCCGGACCTTGGGCACCTCCGCGGCCTTCTTGAGTCGAAGACGATCCACCCGAGAGATGTACACAAAGCTCCGCCTCAAGCCGAGGCAACTAGGGCAAAGTGATTGCTAGTCAAGAAACCCTAGAATGTATAGAGGAGATGTATGGATGTATTTGTCTTTGTGGGATCTTTTTCTCTCAACACATAAGATCAAAAGATGAGATCAAGAGGAGGAAGAAGAAGGAGAAAGCTTAGCAACCATGGAGCTTCTCATATCAAGAGAGAGAATGAGAATCAACAAATGAAAAGCTTAACCAAGAGAAAACCCAACCATGGTTGCAATAATACCCATTTTCGTAATTACTAATCCTATCATGAAAAAGTTGATGGCTATAAATGACATGACCATTATTATAACAAAAAGAAAAAGAAAACCAAAGAATACTTTAGATCTTTCAAGAAGATCTTAGTCAACTTTGGTCAAACGGTCAACAAAGTCAAGATAGTCAAATGGTCAATGCAATTAGCCACAACATAATTATCATTAATAGGATTAGTAAACAATGTCCCCGGCTCATAATGGTTTTGACAGAACCAACTGTCAAAACCCTAATGAGGTACCTCCTCCTTCTCCACTCTGCAAAATTGTGCATACACACCCGCATCCGCATTCCATAGAATACGAATGCACAGAAGACAAAACAAATCCATCTGTGCAATACTAGGATCTGGCTTAAACCAAAGCCCACTAGTATTGCCTGCCCGAACAGCATACGCACGCAAGTGATCGCAGCCCTGCCGTAAAACCATACGGCCTCTACACGTTTCGCCCAGTGCAGGGAAACTCTCTGTGTGGGACTCTAAAGACTCGACACTACGCTGACAGTGGGTTTAACCACAGACCGCAAGCGGCACTAGCTGTGCGTAACGGTCCCCAGGTAGATGTCGATAAGAAGGCCGATGAGGTAAACCCATCCGAACTCCTACTGAGCCTGTATGTGACAATCTCCGTACAGTCCGGTCTGTTCGTCTGATACATCGCATGGAGGGCCTAGGGGCGGTAAACGTCAGTCCCCTAATAGCGGTACAAGTCGTGTCGGAGTGAAGCCCAGAACACCCTGAGATAACACTGGAAACCTACCAGTATATCTCGCTTGCCCTGGTCAGGGACTACTTGTGTAATGGCTCTCCTAAACACAGCGCGATGTCAACCCCCAATACCGGGAGAGACGAATCCTGTCTAACCGTCACTGCCTCCAAGTGTTTCGGGACTGCACCCAACTACTACCTGTTTACACGACTCCTTTGAGCCGTGGTAGGGTAGTAATCTAAGTACAGTGGGAACACACTCGAGGCGAAGTGACAGTGTCAAGTCGGCGGACTAAGCTGTACTCATGTCACCTGGGAACTGATAACTGACGATAGGTATAATATCAACCAACAGTTCCCTACGAGTCCTGTCCAATGCACTCGTAACCTAACGAGCACCCGCATACTATCTCAAGTACGACGTACTGACGGCTGTGGGACAGACCGTCTCCCCCGCTGGGATGAGAAGTGCATACGCTAGTCTACTCCGGAGTATCGATGCCCTGTCTTGATAGTCTTACGACTAGGGACCTGTATAAGGATGTGCTTATGGATTACCCAGCCCCACGAGTTTGAGCGCCATCACAACTCTGGTAATCAAGCAAAGATCCTAAGGGCTCTACTAATATGTATATAAGCGATATGCTAAAAGAAACACATGCACATATTGAAGTAGAGACAAACCAAGTAGCATACTACCATTTTGAGCAAGATTGTCTATACAACTGTGAATATCCCAAGCTTCCATCAAGTAATATACAAGCTAGTATGATACAGTAATGGCCTCTAGGGCATATACACTAACAATCTCCCACTTGCACTAAGGCTATGTACTGGCGTATCGTAAACCTATCATCTCGATCAGCCGCTCGAACTGAGTCTGGGGTAGGGCCTTCGTGAGTGGATCTGCTGTGTTGTTCTCCGTATTTACTCTCTTCATCTCGATCTCTCGGCGATCTACTATCTCCCTGATCAGGTGATACCGCCTTAAAATGTGCCTGGACTTCTGATGGGACCTGGGTTCCTTCGCTAAAGCTATAGCTCCGTTGTTGTCGCAATACAGCGGTATTGGATCAACAATGGTAGGAACCACATGAAGCTCCGTGAGGAACTTCTTCATCCAGACAGCTTCTTTTGCGGCATCGCAAGCAGCTATATACTCCGCTTCCATAGTTGAGTCAGCAACGGTCTCCTGCTTGGAACTCTTCCAGCAAACCGCCCCTCCATTGAGGGTAAAGACATAACCCGACATAGACTTGGAGTCATCCTTGTCACTCTGGAAGCTGGATTCAGCGAAGGCCTCAAGCTGGAGGTCTTTTCCGCCATACACCAAGAACATCTCCTTAGTCCTTCTCAGGTACTTGAGAATGTTCTTTACCGCTATCCAGTGTTTCTCCCCTGGGTTCGACTGATACCGGCTTACAACGCTCAATGCGTATGCTACATCTGGTCTGGTACACAACATCGCATACATTATAGAGCCTACCGCAGAAGCGTAGGGTATAATAGACATGTGATCCCTTTCCAAATCAGTCTTGGGAGACATCTCTTTGGAGAGGGTGATCCCGTGACAAGCCGGTAAATTACCGCGCTTGGAATCATCCATACTGAACCTTTTCAGTATGGTGTCGATGTACCTTGACTGTAAAAGTCCCAACATCCTTTTAGATCTATCACGATAGATCTGGTTCCCCAGAATGTAGTTGGCATCGCCCAGGTCCTTCATGGAGAACCTCAGTGACAAGAATCCTTTGACTGACTGTAGCATAGGAATATCATTTCCTATTAGGAGAATGTCATCCACGTACAAGACAAGAAATACCATAGTTCTCCCTACAATCTTACTGTAAATGCATGGTTCATCTGGGTTTTTGATAAAGTCGAATTCTTTGACAGTACCATCAAAACAGATGTTCCAACTCCGTGATGCCTGCTTAAGTCCATAGATGGACTTTACCAACATACACACTCTACCGCTGCTTCCACTCTGATTGAATCCCTCCGGCTGATCCATATAGATGCACTCTTCCAAATTTCCATTTAGGAAAGCCGTCATTACGTCCATCTGCCAGATTTCATAATCGTGGAAGGCAGCAATGGCAAGAAGGATCTGAATGGATTTCAGCATAGCCACTGGAGAAAAGGTCTCGTCATAGTCCAAATCAGCTCTTTGACGAAAACCCTTTGCTACAAGTCTAAGCTTTATAGGTCTCAACCTGCCCATCTACACCAATCTTCTTTCTGAAGATCCATTTGCAGCCTACGGGTTTTACCCCTTCTGGAGCAAAGTCCAAAGTCCAAACTTTGTTGGTGTACATAGACTCCATCTCGGCCCGCATTGCATCCAGCCATTTTACCGAGTCACCGCTCTGGATGGCTTGCTGGAAGCTAGTAAGCTCACCATAATCCATGGTGCAATCCTCTCTATCCCCGTCTATGAGAAAACCGTAGTATCTCTCGGGCGGATGAGACTGCCTACTACTCCTGCGGAGTGGCGTAGGAATGTCCTGTTCTCCTGAACCTTCTGGTTCTACCAAGGTTTCAGTAATAGCTTACGGTTCTGGAATTTCTTCTAGTTCTATTGTGCTCCCACTTATCTGATTTTCTAAAAATTCAGTTTCCAAGAAGTGGGCATGCTGAGAAACAAAAACCTTTTGTTCCTCTGCCGAATAGAAAAGATACCCCATGGAGTTCTTTGGGTATCCCACAAACTTATACAGTACTGAGCGTGCCTCGAGCTTGTCCGCTTGCTGCTTTTTTACAAAAGCTGGACATCCCCATGTCTTAAGGTACTTAAGAAAGGGTTTCTTCCCACTCCACATCTGATATGGGGTGGTAGGCACAGTCTTGGTTGGAGCCTTGTTCAAGAGATATGCAGCTGTTTCTAGTGCATAACCCCAGAAGGATCGTGGCAACTCAGCTTTACTCATCATGGAACGAACCATATCCAATAGGGTTCGATTCCGCCTTTCCAATACACCGTTGTGTTGTGGTGTGTATGGAGGAGTAAGCTGAGAGAGAATTCCATTCTCTTTTAAGTAGCCCAGAAACTCGGCACTCAAGTATTCACCACCTCGATCAGATCTCAGTGTCTTGATACTTTTGCCTGTTTGTTTTTCAACTTCATTCTTGTATTCCTGAAATTTATCAAAGGCCTCGGATTTGTGCTTCATCAAGAAGACATGCCCATACCTAGAGAAATCATCTGTGAAAGTAATGAAGTATGAATAACCACTTCGCGCATGTGTAGATATTGGACCACACACATCACTGTGTATGAGTCCTAAGAGCTCACTTGCTCTCTCTCCGTGTCCAGTGAACGGAGTCTTTGTCATCTTTCCCATGAGACAAGATTCACAAGTGGCATAAGACTGATACTCGAACGAATTCAAGTATCCCTCTCTATGTAACTTTGATAACCGTGTCTCATTTATGTGACCCAGTCTACAATGCCATAAGAAAGCCATATTTGTTTCCGGAGACTTTCTTTTAAGTGTGTTCTGGACACTGAAAACCTGAGCTTGATTCAGTACGTATATTCCGTTTTGTAATGTACCTGACCCAATCAGAACTTGATTTAGGTGGATGTTAACTACATCGCTTACAAAAGTAAAATTATATCCTTCCTTAGAAATTAAGGATACAGATATGATATTACAAGTCGCACCTGGTACATAAAAACAGTTACGCAGAATCAATATCTGCCCTGTTGTCAGTCCTTGATGATATTCCCCTATGGATTCAGCATGCATGCTCATTCCGTTAGCAACCCTGAGAGTCATATCACCTTTCCTGATAACCCTACGGTTTCTCAGAGCCTGTAACGAATTACAGATATGAGATCCTGATCCGGTATCCAATACCCAGGAAGTAGGGTTAACTGACATACAGTTCTCAACTACAAACACACCCGAAGCCGAAGCCACAACATGCTTCGAATTCTGGCTACTGGCTTTGCAAGCCCTGCAATCCTTCTTCCCATGTTCATTCCCGTAACAATAGGAACACCCCTCTTTTATTGTATCCATCCCCAAAACTTCTGCCTTTCCCTTTCTTTCTACTTCCCTGGTTTCCTTCAAGGTAGTAGGTAGAGACTGTTGAACTAAGTCAGCATCTGACCCGTTCTTCAACGTGGTCTTCAGGTCCGAGAGCTCAAAAGAGCTGGTCTCTGTAAGGACGTTGCCCCTTACAGATGACCCGATAGCCAACCTCGCTGGAAGCAATTCGTTCGAGGTCTCATATCTTGCGATACGAAATTGCTCTCCATATAAAACTTTGTTATGGAGGAAGATAGAAACTGAGTCCATCTTCTCGTGCTGCCATTGGTTTGCACCATCAACTGAGGCTAACACGAGGCACTTGGCTTTCGCAGAGTTCCTTTCCAATGTCTCACGGATATGAATATCCGTTACAGGGGAAACTGGACCTGAGACGGCAGGGGTTGGATCAGTCAAGAGGTGTCCCAGCTTATCATGGGCAATGGACATCGGGACAGACTTTTGCCAGTCATAACAGTCAGATTCAGTCATTTTATTATCTAGATGTAACCTAGGTGCGATCACTGGGTCGCTGCAATTAAGAGAGAGAGAAGAAAACACTCAGCATGATGCTCTTGCAAGTTTAGATTGGTTTTTAATTTATCTAAACAGGATGGCTCCCACTGTCTCTCGAATCCCTCCTCGAACCACAAAGGAAGAATTAGTCGGGATCTTTCTCACCGTACAATACTTGCTTAACCGTTCAGCCAGGCCAGTGTCGGTACTTCGAGGGTGGTTTTCCAACGCTTTCGCGAAGTTCCTTAATTTAAGAACCTCTTTTCCCTGGGGGCGTAGCCCCGCTAACACCTTTCTAGACACCTACTTGGTTTATAGCATTGATCGTTAAGTGAGAAATTTCCCGAGGAGTAGCATATACTCACAGTAGGATCGAGATCCAAATATCATCGCGTGATAAAACTGAAGGAATCCTACCAGAATCATCGCACTCCAAATGGTATGCAGTGCTAGCAAGTTTCAGTACTTTTGAAACTCCCGATGTGGATTTTTGCCCCATGCTCTTATGACCTTGACAAAGGTCAACAAATCATAAGTCACATGTCAAGTTTTACCCGTCATTATCCAGGTTAATTTGAACCCACCCGCACATACCCTTGATGAAGGTCAACAAGGTAATACGACTGTCCCAAACCAACGCACCTATCTATGTTACATATGAACACCCAACAGCTACCAATCACTATGCTTTGACGAAGGTCAACAAACATAGCTTGAATACTATTGAATATCCATACAAAATGACGGAGGGCTACGAATGGTTTTGGCGAAACCGTGAACGTAGTGAACTTGATATAATCGATGGAACGAGATAGCTTTTAAAAGGAGTGGTTCAAGCTCCGCGTTTAAAAAGCTGGTTTTTGAAAAGAACCGAGTGGTTTTGAAAGTGTTCCAATCGACTTTTACTTGGTTTATTTTCTTGCATTAGTTCTTTTAATGCGTCCCATCAATTAATCCTACCATTGCAGAAAACAACCAAAATATGACGTATGCTTATGCCATTCGCATTCGCCACGGGGCCCCGTCATCACCCGTTAGGTTACTTAACTAACGACAGAGCGGGGGCTGGGCTGGCACGGCTGTAAAACATAAGCAACGCCTAAATAGTTATCATATATAAATATATAGCAATGATAGACATTACAGATCACAGATGAACACTTTGGATATACTAGGAATCCGCGATTCGTTCGAGCCTGCAACGAAAAACGGATTACACGGTCACGATGAATAGCCAAACCCCACCCTAGACCCCTACGGGTGCGGCAAACTACCCGCCAAGTACCCGAAGCGAAGCAACCTCCCTCAACACAGTGAGTAGGCCACTCGGCACTTCAAGATACCCGGTAGTTTGTGCACCCCTCCTTGGGTCTATCCTAGGAGCAAAAACAGTAAAATGAAATTATACAATGACGGCTACAACCCTGACCCGGTTGTGCGGCCATACAAATAATATTACATCAATTTACAAATTTTACAATGAATGAAAGAAAAAGAAACTCTCATCTCACATCCATTCCCGGCTATTCATCCGCGACAATTCACCGAGTTTATATACACAAACCATCAACATTACAGATCACAAACATGTATAACCCCCACTAATCGACTTATAGCGATTAGTAGACATTCAACACATGTATCACATCACAGATAATAACCATTAACTAAAGTGTACGGAATACCGATCAAAATACGGATTTTTAACCACCCCAAAAGTCAATTTGCTCTCAGGAAAATCTGGGTGGAAAAAACATGCATTAAATATACCAAAACAGCCAAACTAAAACACTGCGCAAAACCCGATCCAGTGACGTGTCAAAATCGCGGCGGAACCGCGGCAATGAGCATGTCATTGCCGCGGAACCGCGGTCGTTTGATCGATTCACTGGCTCGTTTTTCTGCAGTGTTTTCACAAAACCCTGAGACGATTTTTCATATATTTTAAATCACATTTTGAGCAGAATGAAAATCGACAGAAACTTCCGATCGATGTTCTAAACACTTTGCTAACTTACTAGTTTATGTTTAGCTAGGCTCTGATACCACTGTAAGTCCACGTTGCTCACCACGGTTCTTACGGGGAGGCGGAAACGGCGAAAAACAATAATTTTGGCGCAAGGCAACATGGACTAAAAGTCGGATCTTTGCTAAACAAGAAACTAGTAAACAACAAGAGGCTATAACTACTATGCTGTAGAAAGTATACCTCACGATACCGGTCCTTCGGGTCTTCATTCCGCTGTCCCTCTCGTCCATCCAAGCTCCAAGTGTCGATCCGGACCTTAGGCACCTCTGCGGCCTTCTTGAGTCGAAGACGATCCACCCGAGAGATATACACAAAGCTCCGCCTCAAGCCGAGGCAACTAGGGCAAAGTGATTGCTAGTCAAGAAACCCTAGAATGTATAGAGGAGATGTATGGATGTATTTGTCTTTGTGGGATCTTTTTCTCTCAACACATGAGATCAAAAGATGAGATCAAGAGGAGGAAGAAGGAGAAAGGTTAGCAACCATGGAGCTTCTCATATCAAGAGAGAGAATGAGAATCAACAAATGAAAAGCTTAACCAAGAGAAAACCCAACCATGGTTGCAATAATACCAATTTTCATCATTAGTAATCCTATCATGAAAAAGTTGATGGCTACAAATAACATGACCATTATCATAACAAAAAGAAAAAGAAAACCAAAGAATACTTTAGATCTTTCAAGAAGATCTTAGTCAACTTTGGTCAAACGGTCAACAAAGTCAAGATAGTCAAATGGTCAATGCAATTAGCCACAACATAATTATCACTAATAGGATTAGTAAACAATGTCCCCGGCTCATAATTGTTTTGACAGAACCAACTGTCAAAACCCTAAGGAGGTACCTCCTCCTTCTCCACTCCGCAAAACTGTGCATACACACCCGCATCCGCATTCCATAGAATACGAATGCATAGAAGACAAAACAAATCCATCTGTGCAATACTTGGATCTGGCTTAAACCAAAGCCCACTAGTATTGCCTGCCCGAACAGCATACGCACGCAAGTGTACGCAAGTGATCGCAGCCCTGCCGTAAAACCATACGGCCTCTACACGTTTCGCCCAGTGCAGGGAAACTCTCTGTGTGGGACTCTAAAGACTCGACACTACGCTGGCAGTGGGTTTAACCACAGACCGCAAGCGGCACTAGCTGTGCGTAACGGTCCCCAGGTAGATGTCGATAAGAAGGCCGATGAGGTAAACCCATCCGAACTCCTACTGAGCCTGTATGTGACAATCTCCGTACAGTCCGGTCTGTTCGTCTGATACATCGCATGGAGGGCCTAGGGGGCGGTAAACGTCAGTCCCCTAATAGCGGTACAAGTCGTGTCGGAGTGAAGCCCAGAACACCCTGAGATAACACTGGAAACCTACCAGTATATCTCGCTTGCCCTGGCCAGGGACTACTTGTGTAATGGCTCTCCTAGACACAGCGCGATGTCAACCCCCAATACCGGGAGAGACGAATCCTGTCTAACCGTCACTGCCTCCAAGTGTTTCGGGACTGCACCCAACTACTACCTGTTTACACGACTCCTTTGAGCCATGGTAGGGTAGTAATCTAAGTACAGTGGGAACACACTCGAGGCGAAGTGACAGTGTCAAGTCGGCGGACTAAGCTGTACTCATGTCACCTGGGAACTGATAACTGACGATAGGTATAGTACCAACCAAGAGTTCCCTACGAGTCCTGTCCAGTGCACTCGTAACCAAACGAGCACCCGCATACTATCTCAAGTACGACGTACTGACGGCTGTGGGACAGACCGTCTCCCCCGCTGGGATGAGAAGCGCATACGCTAGTCTACTCCGGAGTATCGATGCACTGTCTCGATAGTCCTACGACTATGGACCTGTATAAGGATGTGCTTATGGATTACGCAGCCCCACGAGTGTGAGCGCCATCACAACTCTAGTAATCAAGCAAAGATCTTAAGGGCTCTACTAATATGTATATAAGCGATATGCTAAAAGAAACACATGCACATATTGAAGTAGAGACAAACCAAGTAGCATACTACCATTTTGAGCAAGATTGTCTATACAACTGTGAATATCCCAAGCTTCCATCAAGTAATATACAAGCTAGTATGATACAGTAATGGCCTCTAGGGCATATACACTAACAGAGTCAAGAAAAAATGTGGAAGGGATAAGAGGTGGTCTGGAAAGGGTTTGAAATTAGAGAAAAGAAAAAATGAGGATGAATGTGAATGATTAGGAAGAAGGAATGGTAATGGTTCAACCTCTATAGGTGGAGATTGATCAATCACAAAATCCATATTGTTTAAAAATTCAAGTTCATCAGCAAAAAGTTCTTCAAAACTTTTATCAATGGTGTGATTGAACAATTTGCTGTCGAAGAGTTTTGTGCCAGAATTTATCCTACTTGATTCATCAAAAATCATTGAGGTAGAGGACTCGAAAAACTCATCTATCTCATTTTCAAAAATATCCAAATCAAGTTGAATTTCTGGTATTATTGAACTTGAATTAACGGATTGTGATTCATCAAAACTCACTGAAATTATAGGAATAGAAGAAGAACCGGAGAAAGTAGAAGGTGATGGGTAAACAAATTGGTTTGTCGAGTGTTGCTGAACCAGATGTGAAAGATGGAGACTGTATTTCGGTCTGATCTTCGGGTATACCATTATCATCAACTTCAAGACATAATTGGGGTTCGGGAAGAATTAAAGGCTCAAGATGATGACCACAAGGAAGTGAAAGGATTTGATGAATTGATGGGACAAAATCATCCAAAATTTTGGGTTCATCAATCAATATATCCCCAACGTCAATCGCCTTATTCAAGTGAAGATTAAAATTCTCAAACACCTTATCAAAAGTATGGTTTTCAATCAGTTTTGGTTCAAGAGTGGAGGTGTAGAGATCATAAGGGTTGGGTATGGTTTCACTTGAAATGGACCCTTCACAGTCGGGTAAATCAAACACTACAAAGTCACATAACTTATCAGACATTCTATTTGGTATACTTGATGAATCTATGAAACTGGAATTGTGGATTTCAGTTTGGAATGGGGAAGTTTGATTAGGAAGGGTGTACAGTTCTGTCTTACTACCCAAATCCTTCCTAATTTGATTCGACAGTTCCAGAAATTTTTCTAATGTCTGCTCCAGACTAGTCTTGGGTTGATAAGGGGTTTCAGTATAAGATTGAAATTCCTATGGATAATTAAAACTCCTAAATGACTGATTAGAAGAACTCTCTAGAGTAGGTGGAAAAGTCGGATTGGATTGATAGGAGTAGAATGGTTGCGGAACTTGTGTAGGAGTAGGATCAATATTATGATAAGAAGAATATTGATATGGGTTGGTTGGTTGGCTATTTTCAACAGACATCTTATATGCCACAAACCGCATATCAAACTCTTCTCCGGACAGTGGTGGTGATGGTTGATATTGGTCCGGGTTGAAACTTTGGCCTCTAGACCTAGCTATGTGCTCAGCAATGGACATTCGTCTAGGGGCTTCCTCACACTGGGTATGAACTGAAACAGGTGTAGGATTAGGATACGGTTGATAAGACCTAGACTGAGGTGGCCAACTGTTTCTTCCTGCTTGTTCTATATGATCTCTTAAGGACATGGAAGAGCCGGACGGTATACCGAAGGGATTACGAAAACAAGAGATATCTGGTTGTGGACAGCAAAGCTCGACAAGTCTTCTTCTGTTTAGGTCACCCATTATAAGAAGAGAAGAAAGGGGAAGGGGTAAAAAGGGGAGAAAATAATTGGTTTGTTTTGAAAAATGACGGATTTAGACAAATCACACAAAAATGCAAAAACAACCCTAGAACTATGGTTACCTAGGTCCATTCTCTAGACCGCTCCTAGACTTCCAAAGGACAAGCCACAGGATCAATCCTCTACCGCCTCTTTACTACCCTTGTTGCCAGGTAAGTGCCAGGTGAGTAGGAGGCTCCCCACTACAAAAGTAGTGGTCCTAATTAAGTAACCACTCGCTTTGGACACACTTGCCCAGTCACCACAAAAGTAATGCGGATAAGCGATAGATTACCCACGACCTTCCTCTGTCCTTATTGAGCGCGACAGTCCTTAGTGTCTGGTCTAGATATTTTTTAAATTTATGTAGGGTTGATGCAGATGCTCGGTTTGTGATTTGTGGGGCTTAGGAAGGGTGATGAAATCCCCACCTAATCTGGATTTGGTCTTGCACCTTAAAAATCCGTATTAAAATATGTAAAAACAAACCGCAAAACAAAAGTTTGCAAAAAGATTTTTGAGCGGCGATATTTTGCAAAGAATCCTGCAGAAAATAGAATTTATTGGATTTGAGAGGAGAGAGAAGGAGTTAAGAAAGATACCAGAGAAGTGTGAAACCCTAGATCTCCTGTTTCCTCAAGTCCGTGACTCCAGATTCCCTCGCAAAATTCACACACAAATCGTTAAATATGAAATTTGCAGTTTTGTTTTAATAATGATATGAATCGTCTAAGAATTCAACACAAATAGTAAGAATAAAAAATTACGCACGTATCCCCGGCAACGGCGCCATTTGATTTGTTCGAAAAATTGTGTTTATGTAGTAGTTAACCGCAATCAGAATGGTGTCGCGTGTAGCTAGACCGAGGTGAGTACGGGTCGTCCTCTGGGAAACGTTGAATCTTTTATTCTTACTTTAGATGTGTTGAAAAAGAGAGGAGGGATAAAGAATATTGTAGAATGGTTTCTAGATCTACGTTAAGCACCAATGCAAAATATAGATCTAGATTATTTATGGATGTAGTTAATATAAGAAGGGGCTTGTAGGGTTCGTTAGGATTTAGTAGTTATGGATGATTCATTAAAGATTACCCTTTTTATCCTTTAATATATTTAAAACTAGAACGACAGTGATGCGTGTAGATTAGGGTTTCTGGAGGGAAAAGGAATCACACTCTTAACCCTTATCTCAACACGGAACTCCGTTCATATCTAGCCTTTCCCAAAACAATCATTAATCTAATCTCTAATCGCGGTCGGGACTATCAATGAATTGGTAGCGCGCCCATTAGGATGTTAATGATTCTTTTGATAAAGTTTATAAACTTTATAGGACGTAAAAAGAGTTTAGGTATTTTCATCATCCATTAACCTACCCTAATCCTACGAACCCTAACAAGCGGAGAATTACTCGCTCATGTTGGGAGAAAGAGAGATGGAGAGAAAATGCATAATTAAACTACGAAGTAATAGAATAGGAAAAAGAGCTACCTTTATTAATCAACAATATTCATTACACTTTGATCCCTTAGAAAATGATTACAAATACTAGTTTGCTTCTCGATCTCTTCCAAGGAGGTAGATGAACCGTTGATGATCAGCCTGGATGCGTGAGCCATCTTGGACTTCGTGATCTCGTCGGCTTGATGATTTTTCCAAGAGGCTCTCGGTCTTTATTTATAGTCCCAAAGCCAGAAATTTAGCTTCCAAAGTTGGAAGTTAACAGTAAAGATTCTCCCCAAAACTTTGCAGCCTCTAACTCCCCTACCATGCGGCGGATCTGCGGCCAACAGGGGGGTTTGGCCGTGGATCCACGGCCAAGGGTGGAGATCAATTGATGAAATTTCAGTGGGCAGATCCTTGTGACATGTGGCAATTTCTAGAAGCTTTGGATCTTTGAAATCTTCTCGTAGTTGCTGCCAGACTTGATTTCTTCATTGTGATTTCTTAATTAGACAGGTTTATTTTAACAACTTGATTTCCTTGATTTTAGACCTGCAAATTCTGCACAACAACTTAACAAATAATATTTAGTAGACTTTGTTCTGCTAGGATTTGGTCAATGATATTATTTCCATACATTTTCCTACCAAATGTTAATTACAATATATCAACACATTGAAAATAGTATTTTTACAAATAAACCCTCATATGTGTGTTATATTATAATAAAGACCTTTTTAAATATGGAAATGGTAGGAAAAATGTAATAACAAATGTGCAGTTTTATCAGCTGAACAATGGGACTGCGTTAATTCTGATCAATGCAAAGATAAAACAAACCTATTTGATGTTGTTGGAACCAAGTATTTTTAAAAACAGACATTTTATACGTTTGCTTTTTTTTTTGCACAGTGGTATTCGGTTATGAATATCCAGCACCACATTCCACGAGGCAGGGGCCGAGTTCCCTTCATCGGGAGTGACCCCTTTAGCAGAAGTTTGCGTCAACGTAATAACTTTACTTTAGTCGATTATTTTTTGCTTTGCATCATGGTATTCAGTTTGGAATATCTTGCACCTCATTAGACGAGGAAAGAGCCGAGATCCCTTCACCTGGAATGACCTCTTTAGCAAAAGTTTTCGCCACTATATATTTGTAAAACCACTTGGATTCCTTCAACGATATCAAGTTCATTACGTTGAAGGTTTTTCTGCAAAAACCAGGAATATCCCTCCGTCATTTCTTTCGAGTAGTACCTAGTATTCGTGCTACGTTTGTTGGCCATTGTCAAGGCGTAGTGTACGGTAGCTGGTTATTGCTTGTTTGTTGCATAGTGTTGCGATTATCAAGGGTTTGTACGGGTAGGTCTAGATTAATCTTGGATAATGATGGGTTAAACTCGACTTGTGGTTTATGATTTGTTGGTCTTTGTCAAGTTCATGAACCACTAGGGGTTAAAATCACATCGGGAGTTTAAAACATATAGGAAACTTGATAGGCATGCACATACCTTCTGGAGTGTGGTGACTTGAGTGGATCCCATCAAGTTATCATGCGATGATAGTTGGATCCCGAATCCCACTGATGAGTTGGTTTGCTCCTCGGGTGATTTTAGATGATCCCGACTAATTCTTCTTTTGGGTTTGGAGAAGAATTCGAGGAAACAGTGGGAGACAACCTGATTAGATAAAATGATTAACCATTCTGATTTAGGTTAGAGTACATGCTGAGTGTTTCTTTTCTCTCTCTCTTTGGCAGCGACCATGGCCCGACCCTAGAATAAAACTCATGAACCAACTTAACCGAACCTTCTTAAACCACAATGGCTTTTAGATTGTCATAGTTTCATATATTATCGCCACTCCTACATCACCTTTGCATTTCTTCAGAACATTCTGTATCACTATGAAGATCCACATTTATTGGATATGACCATCGTATAGTTACATACAAACTTGAAAAAACTTGTTTCAGATTCAAGGATGGTTTCCGGTTCTGAAGAAATTGAATAGATTATTCAGTTGTATTTTTCCTTTATCTTCTCTCAGGTTGCGTGGGCTCCTGGTATTAGGAGAGTTCACCTATTACGCTTATCGGATAGTCTTCTTCTAAACCATATGCTGGTGCCGAAAAGTAGGGAAGGAAGAAAACCAATTAGCCTAAGTGTGGTGTACAGAAGGTGTTGGAGATAGTGCCGTCAGAGTCAATTATTGGATCACAGGCACGTGATTGCAATGATTGAGGGAGGACCTATCCCAGGAGGACAGTCTTGCTCGAGATGATAGTATGCTATCTGGTTTACCTTTATCATCGTGTACTGCTTCAGGTGACCTTACAGGTCGCTATTACACGCTGATAGAGCCCCTAGGATTCTTGCTTGACTGCCGGCAGTATGATGGCGATCATATACGTGAGAGCTGGTGGTCTATAAGCATATCCTTAAAAGGTCCCTAGTCGTGGGAGTTTCGAGACAGGGCATCGATTCTCCAGAGTAGACTAGTGTATACAGTCGAGACCCCGATGAGGGGCGGTGGCCGGTCTCACAATCCACTGGTGTCAGTTGGTTCACCTAAGATGTATACAGGTGCTCATTGGGTTATGAGTACACCGGACAGGACTCGCCGGGAACCTGCCAGTTGGGATTATACCAGACGTCAGATAGCAGTTCCCTGGTGACATGTGTACAGGTTAGTTCATTGACCTGGGGATCGTCATTTGTCTCGTGTGAGTTCCCACTGTACTTTGATTACTACCCTACCACGGCTCAAAGGAGTCGTGCAAACAGATTTTAGTTGGGTACAGTCCCGAGCCACATGGAGGCAGTGAGCGGATCTTCAGGGGTTCGTCTCTCCCGGTATTGGGGGTGAGGTCGCTCTGTCTCTAGGAGAGCCATTACACAAAGCCCTCGGCCGAGGCAGGAGATTTACTTGTAGGTATTCCAGTAGTATCTCAGTGTGTTCTGGGCTACACTCCGACACGACTTGTACCGCTTTTGGGGGTCTGACTTTTACCAACCCCCTAGGCCCGACATGCGATACTCATAGACGAATGGACCGGACTGTACGGATATTGTCACTGACAGGCTCAGTAGGGTGTCAGGATGAGTTCGCTCATCGACGTCCCTTTTGGTCAATAGCTGGTGGCCCGTCACGTATTGGCTAATACCTCTGACGTGCTAGTGGTTAAATCCACAGCCATAGTATTGACGAGTCTTTAGAGTCCACCACACTTTCAGTTACTCAAGCTTTCGGGCGAAACGCTGTAGAGGCCGTATGGAGATATGGCAGGGTCCGATCAGATACGTGCGGTATTGCACGGATCAGGATCGGACGGTTTGTACTAGTGGTCGTATGGTTATATGGCAGGGTTCGATCAGATACGTGTGGTATTGCACGGATCAGGATCGGACGGATATTACTAGCCGACTTTGGTTTAAGCCGGATCCTAGTTTAGTACAGTGTAGATTTTGTCTCATTGCATTTGTATCCGGTCGGAATACAGATGCGGGTGTGTATACACAGTATCGGGGTTTTCCTGTAATTTATTAAGGGACCAGTTTTCTGAGGTTGCCAGTTTGCATTCCGTTCCGGCCGGTTTTCCTTTGTTCTTTCCCGGCCGGACTTTTCCGATGGAGGGGGTTATTTGCAATTTTGCAAATAACACATTGTGGAGGGGTTTCTTGCAAATGTATTGATTATGATAGCATCTTTTTGACACCTGATTGGATGATTTTCCGATTGTGTCGTATGTTTATAGAAACTAGATTTTAGAAATCACAACCAAAAATATTTTTTGACCGCAATCAATAACGGTGTCGGATGTAGCGCGTTAGTAAGTGCGGATCGTCCACAGGGAAAGTGAGTTCCGTTCAATTTCCGAAATCGATGAGTTGAAAATTTAGGGCAAAGAAAAGAAAACAATTCATGATTTGCATTTAAAGATCAAGAAATAAGAAAAAAAACTAGATCTAGAAAAGACATTAAAAAACAAGAATTGAGATGTGTGATAATTTCCAACCAACAATCAAGATTAGAAGTATGGCTCGTAGGAGTAGATCGGATCTATAGATGTGATGAGATCTAAAGATTACTAATTCTTATCCATTAATGAATTGATACTAGATCGATGAAAATTCATCGAGGTTTAAGGATCTTTGCGAGAAAATTAGGGATTCCGCAACTCATCCTTTGTCCTTTCGATGGATCGCATTCAAATTCTAGCTTCTAGTTAATCAAATGTTTAATAGTTGTTCCCTAGTTTCGAGTGAACACGATCATGAAAGCATCATCTCGAAACTAGGTTATTAATCATTTGATTCACTAGAATTTCCAAACATTATAGGATTTAAGAATTGTAAAAATATCTAAATCATCATCATCTAAAGATCGTCACAACTCCTACACGAGCGGAGATTACTCAAACATCATGATCACAATCACAATCACAAATTGAATTCTAATCATTATGCTTGAATTAAAAGATAAGCAAGAGTATAGAAAATTCACCTTTATTTATCAACAAATTTTGTTACAACTCTCTTGAATTTACAAAAGGAAGGAACTAGATCGTCGATTTCGGCTTCGCTCGGCTCCTTGAGTCGCGGATCGGCGTGAA
This sequence comes from Agapanthus africanus, assembly GCA_030015575.1. Classification (NCBI taxonomy): domain Eukaryota; kingdom Viridiplantae; phylum Streptophyta; class Magnoliopsida; order Asparagales; family Amaryllidaceae; genus Agapanthus; species Agapanthus africanus. The sequence goes on along the minus strand of JASDDO010000014.1, from coordinate 498,615,352 downwards.
TCACTTGCTCCGTTGGAATCCGGCGTCGCTTCTAAAGGTTGAAGGCTCTCTTGCTCAAATTGATCTCGGGATTTTGATCTTGATTTTGAATTGGAGATGGGAATTGAATTTGGCACAAGCTTTTGTCACTAAACTTGTGGGTTGAAGATTGTTGTGATTCTTGAACCCCTTTTTGCAACCTTGATCTAAGCTCCTTTTTATAGACCTCTTGATTTAGAATTGAAATTTGAATTCCCCCCATAAGTTAGTTATCAAATAATTTAAATTTCCCTCCAAAAAGTTAGTTAAGCTTTAAATTTTGAATTTCCCTCCAAGAGTTTGTTGAGCCGAGCCTTCTAGAGATGCCACGTGAAGGTTCTGGGGTCTTCTGGAAGCTTTGGCCGTTACAATTGAGCATGTGATGAAATTTGAAGAAATGATCTCCTCAAATGGCCGCGGATCCGCCGCGCCAAGGGGGCTTGGGCCACGGATCCGCGGCCCTTTGATGGCCTTGATGGTTTCTCTTTACATGGTAATACTTGGGCTGACTGGTGGGCCTCTTTCTGATGTTTGGATTTTTATTTGGCCTTCTGAATCATTACCAGATCATACATCTTTTAGTTGGCGTATATTTTATCAGTCTTTCCCCCAATTTTGGGCTCTGCTTCCGGAATTTCCTGCATAGACTCCAAGACAAGAGTTGTGCAATACAAGGATGATGCAATTCCATGAAACACGGTTAATTTCCCTCAAAGTGCCGGTTTAAAAGTCTAACACATGCAATTTGGTATTTCAGAGATGAATTGATAATATGTGCAATTATGAATACCGAACACTTCTATGTGAGCTCAAATGGTAGGGAAATTACCGTGTTAGAAATGCAGTATTTTCGCCTGATCAAATTCCCCCAAACTTATTTTCGATCGTCTCGATCCAACTGTTTTATTAAAATGAGAAGGAGAAAACAAAGAAAGAGAAAAGCACACTTTCGTAGGCAACACGATTGCACTGAGCACGTGCAATAAGCCTTTAAACCTCTAGGTGTCCCTAGTAGGAGGAGTGTTGTCTCCTGAGAGTTTTCAGCGGATTGCACCCGTAAAATCCAATAATAAAAGAAAGATCATGAATATTACATTTAAAGAAAAGAAATGTAAAAGAAAAGCTTTTGAAAATTAGGGTTTCCAACTAAGCTAGCTTTTCGGTTGTCATGAGCCCTATCTTAATGATCATGGAAAAAAAATGTTAGAAATCACGTCCTCCCTCAATAAAACATCGTCTTATTCTTCATTCCTATCTTTATTCCAAACATCGATCATATCACCCAGCGTGTGTGTAAAGAACATCCCTACACCCGGAGAATTCAATTCAAGCTATCATACTCTTGCCCATCAGCCTCAGTACTTTTTAATTATTGAATATTTAGATGAGATTGCGCACACACTTTCATGCGACCGTTAATACTTCTTGAGGTACTAACCGACCGATTACTCATGTGCTTACTTATTTGGTGTATTTTCCTCGTCTTGCACCACCTCAGGCATAGCACTGACTCTCAGACCAATTGGCCTTAGGGCACTAGGTGAAGAGGCACCCTCGCTATATATTTTTTATTGCCCTCGGCGATAACAAAAACCAGTGTCCATTTTTGTCACCACTTTATATTTTCTTCATTTTTTTTAATTTCCTTCATACTTTTGGCTTTAAGACAAGAGCATTTCAAGGTATCCTCTACTATCCCAGGCTTTAAGACGTGTGTAAGTGCGAATAGCAGGGTATCAATGTTCAAAATGTTTGGCTTTCCAGAATAGAAACTATTTTTCAGACTTATTTTTATCCTCAGATTAGTGACTTCCTTCATCTTACTAACCCTTGGGACAACGGCTCATAACTACTTATTACTAGTTCGTATAAGAAAACTTCTAATTTTCTTAGTTTTCTTAAATTTTTCTAATCTCATGGATGTAATTGTTCACTATCTAATCTTTTATTATCATAAATATTAAATATTTTTATATTTTGAAAATTTTAAATTTTTATGAGTTCTGAAATTTTTTGAATTTTTAAATTTTTATAGGTTTTTATGGGTTTTGAAAAACTATTTACAAAAAATATTTACACAAAATTTTTATGGGTTTTGAAAATTTTTAAATTTTTATGGTTTTAAAGAAATGTTTTGTGCTTATGCAAATGATATGCACATGATGCAAAACTAAGCACAAACCTCCCCCAAACTTGTTTTCAACAGTGTCCTCACTGTTGCCATCTGCTAAATTTCGAAAACCTGTAAGCCTGGGAGGAATTTATTAGTGGGGGCAAAATATATAAGTGAAGACCCTCCCCCAAACTTATTCTTGGCTCAAAACTTTTGTAAAAATTTTCATTTTAAGAGCCAGAAAAATTGTCCCCCCCCCCAAACTTGAGTTTTGCAATGTTAAGCTTTGAAAATCATATGAGGGGGTCAAAAATCATTGGTCGATGCCAAGCTTTGCAAAGACTGAAGATCAATACCAACCATTAGAAGATTTTATCAATGCAGTGCTCGGGTTGGTGGAAGAAGAAGTGGGGTAAGGGTAAGGGGTGGAAGAGAGTGTGTGTGCGTCTCATTTTAGAGAGACGAAGCAGTGAATGTGATGGATTACTCGCATTCTTTTTACAGTTCAGAGGAGGGGGTGGAGGTTCAATTTCAATGATTGGAACATGATTCATCCCAATACCCGTGTTATTCAGAAATGCGAGTTCATCAGCGAAGATCTCCTCAAAAGTTTCATCAATACCCCGAAGAATAATGTCATCACAAAGTGCGGGGTGACCTTCAGACTCTAAAAGCAGTTCATAATCGGTGTCAGTTGTTGACCCGGACATCTTGGTGGAAGAGTCCGTATGTGTATGATACATAGTTGGGTCAAACAACAACGTATGAAAAGAGTCAAGATCGGTATCAGGAGGATCATCAAATTCGCTGCTGTCGACATCCATTAAGTCGACAGAACAGACATGAGCAGTAGGTGCGGAGGGTACACTTCCAATCTTGTAAATGTTCAGCTCTATTGACCTATTCCCAAAGGATAAGGTCATAGAGCCATTACGACAGTTGATGATAGCGTTGGAAGTGGCCAAAAAGGGGCGACCTAAAATCACCGGAATTTGATTCCGTGGGTTCGCTACAGGCTGTGTATCGAGTACAATAAAATCCACTGGGAATACAAATTCCCCAATTTTTATTAACACATCCTCCAGTTCACCCCTAGGTTTGGTGATTGATCGGTCAGCCATCTGGAGAGTGCAATTGGCTGGTTTCAACTCTCCGATCCCTAGTTGCTCATAGACTGAGAAAGGAAGCAGGTTAACACTGGCGCCAAGGTCTAAAAGAGCACGATTGATGTGTTTATCCCCAATAGAAATCGATATCGTAGGACATCCTGGGTCCTTACGTTTCTTTGGTAGCGGAGGGATAAAAGCAGTGCTCATGCTATTAGACATGAAGACCTTCTTTGGCACTTGAGTCTTCCTCTTCCTAGTGCACAAGTCCTTAAGAATTTTCGCATAAGCGGGGACTTGTTGAATCGCATCTAGGAGAGGGATGTTGATGTTAACTTGCTTGAACATGTCCATAATCTTCTCCATATGTGGACTCGATGTGTTAGCCCTTAACCGGGTTGGATAAGGTGCTTTAGCAATAAGCGCTGGATCCATCACAGGAGAAGGAAGTGTGTGTGGCCTTGATCCCAAAATAGAAGTGGGGATCGTCTGTGGAGGAGTAAAAGAGGTGGGCTGAGGTGTCGAGCCTAGTGGGAAATGGAGAATAGGTTCGTGAGAAGGCGGTGGGGTAGAAGAACAAGAATCAGAAGCAGAAGCGTGTGTGTGAGGGAAGGTCTCAGCCGGGGTGTTGATAGGATTCTCAATATCATCAACTTCTTCCCCAACATGGTTATCCAGCACTCTCCCAGATCTCAACGTGGTGATTGCATTCACATGATGTGAATAGCCAGGATTGGGTACAGGTTGTGCTAGGAGTTTCCCTTTCTCTCTTGCGCTCATTTCGGCCTTAAGTCGTGCAATTTCAGCTTCCATCGTTTTGATACTCTCAGCTTGGGACGCTGAGTTTTTCTTTATCTCACCAATAGAAAACTTAACCTCGGCCGACACTTCCATGAAATTTGACATGAGTGATTTCATGGTTTGAGCGAATTGAGAGAACTCATCAGAACAGGTCGGCTGCATAGGATTAGAAGGTGCAGGAGTGTTGACCTGGTTTTGGAAATTTTGTGACTGGTAGGGGTGCTGGGTGAGCTGAAGTGGTTGCTGTTGTGGTAGAGGGACCCATTGGAATTGATTCGGGTTTGGAACCGTGTTTTGGGACTGGTTCCAAGCAAAATTCGGGTAATTCCTCTAACCCTGATTGTATGTGGAAGAAAAAGGGTCGTTTCCAGGTGTTTGAAATGTGGCATTGGTATGCTCGAGACCTCGAAACTGAGATTTTAATGGACATTCTTCCGTCAAGTGAGAAGGATCAGAACAATACCCACAAACGGTCTTGGGGAGCGACATTGGGTTTAGGGAGGCTGCTAGGAATTTGTGTTCCATAGCGTCGAGCTTCTTTTGCATTGCTGCCATCTCAGCTCGAACACCTATGGACACGTCTATTTGGTGTACGCCACCCCTACTCGATGGCTGGGTTCCAGTCTCCCACTGAAGTGACTTTTCAGCGAACTCTTCTAAAAATTTCCATGCTTCCCCATCATCCTTGGTCATAAAGGTGCCCTGACACATGTTTTCAAGGTTTTGTTTAGTGGTAGGGTTACTGCCCTCATATATGATTCGGCAAAGTTCCCATCTCGGGATGCCGTGATGTGTGCATTGAACCAAAAGATCCTTGAATCGGTCAAAGTATTTTGAAAATGGTTCAGCCGGAAGCTGGGAGAATTGATATAGTTCGCTACGGATTCGAGCTGTCTTTTACATAGGGTAAAATTTCTTAAGGAATGCCGCTACAAATTCTTCCCAATTCGTGATGGAGTGTGCGGTGGTGTTATACAGCCACTTCTCGGCTATATCGCACAAGGTAAATGGAAGAAGTCGTAGACGCATGGCATCCACAGAAAGTTGTGATGTACCCATCATTGCGCATACGTTTTCAAATTTGGTAATAAAAACGTACGCGTCTTCAGTCTCGAGACCGTGGAATTTGGGTAGAAGGTTGATGTAATGGGGCTTAATCTTAAAGTTATCCCCGTTGGCTGGTGGAATGGATAAGCAGGTCGAGAGAGGACCTCGCAAAGGGTAACACCTCTCTTGGAGAGAGATGCGGGGTGGAATATGCGCACCAACGGACGGCGGCAGAGTAGCGGTAAAGAGGTTTGATGGAGACTGATCCATCGGTGTGGGTGTGGTGGGGGGTAAAAGAAAGGTAAATGGAGAAATACCGACTTTGGAGTCGATCGAGGGGACACGGACAAGACGGGCACTAGAATCCCGTGTCCAGCCTATCTTGTACTAAAAGGGGTTAGTACAAGTGGCAGCGTGATTTATAATTAGGGGAAATGAAGTGAGTGTGGTGTTTGTTTTGAAAAATGATACGGATTTTGAAAAAGATGATGCAACAAGCAATACCCTAAAATTTATGGTCACCTAGGTCCAATCTCTAGACCGCTCCTAACTGCCAGAAAACAAGACGCAGGATAGAATCCTCCACTGCCTCTTTGTCCCTCCTGTGGCCAGGTAAGTGCCAGGTAAGTGGGAGGTTCTCCACTACGTAAGTAGTGGGCCTAATTAAGTAACCACTAGCCTTTGACACACTTGCCTAGGCACCACAAGAGAAACGTTGATAAGTAATGAATTACCCACGGCCTTCTTCTGTCCTAAGTGAGCGCGACGGTCCTTAGAGTCATCTCTAGATAATTTTTAATTAATGAGGGTAATGCGGATGCAGGTTTGTAATTTTTGGGGCCTAGGAAGGGTAATGAACTCCCCACCTAATCTGGATTTGGCCGTGCCCCTTAATTTCCGTATTAATTATGCAAACAACCACAAAATCAAAAACAAGCACACTTTATTTTGCTTTTTGCGCGCTGCGAATATTTGCAAAGAAACCTGCACGAAATGTTAATTGGAGCAGATTTTAGAGAGGAGATAAGAAAGTTAGAGATTACCTGCAAACGATTTTACAGAGAGCTCCTTAATGGGCCGCGGAACCACCGCGTAATGGGGGTACTGACCGCGGAAACGCGGTGGGATGGTGGGGTCTCTGCACAAAAATTCTTCAGCAAGCTCCTGATCACTTCCTTAGTCCTCTGGAATTCTTCAAATAATTTTCCAATTTTCCAGCAAGCTCCAGATCTCCTTGCAATTAACCACAACAACACGTATTAGTGTTTGCGCGAGTTTTGATCTTTAAAATTTTTAGATGGAATAAACTTTTCAACTCAAATTTCAAAAAATGAACAAATAGCACACGATCCCCGGCAACGGCGCCATTTTGATTCGATGATTTTCCGATTGTGTCGTATGTTTATAGAAACTAGATTTTAGAAATCACAACCAAAAATATTTTTTGACCGCAATCAATAACGGTGTCGGATGTAGCGCGTTAGTAAGTGCGGATCGTCCACAGGGAAAGTGAGTTCCGTTCAATTTCCGAATTAGATGAGTTGAAAATTTTAGGTCAAAAAAAAGAAAACAATTCATGATTTGCATTTAAAGATCAAGAAATAAGAAAAAAAAATAGATCTAGAAAAGACATTAAAAAACAAGAATTGGGATGTGTGATAATTTCCAACCAACAATCAAGATTAGAAGTATGGCTCGTAGGAGTAGATCGGATCTATAGATGTGATGAGATCTAAAGATTACTAATTCTTATCCATTAATGAATTGATACTAGATCGATGAAAATTCATCGAGGTTTAAGGATCTTTGCGAGAAAATTAGGGATTCCGCAACTCATCCTTTGTCCTTTCGATGGATCGCATTCAAATTCTAGCTTCTAGTTAATCAAATGTTTAATAGTTGTTCCCTAGTTTCGAGTGAACACGATCAAGAAAGCATCATCTCGAAACTAGGTTATTAATCATTTGATTCACTAGAATTTCCAAACATTATAGGATTTAAGAATTGTAAAAATATCTAAATCATCATCATCTAAAGATCGTCACAACTCCTACACGAGCGGAGATTACTCAAACATCATGATCACAATCACAATCACAAATTGAATTCTAATCATTATGCTTGAATTAAAAGATAAGCAAGAGTATAGAAAATTCACCTTTATTTATCAACAAATTTTGTTACAACTCTCTTGAATTTACAAAAGGAAGGAACTAGATCGTCGATTTCGGCTTCGCTCGGCTCCTTGAGTCGCGGATCGGCGTGTATCTCTTGCTCCGTTGGAATCCGGTGTCGCTTCTAAAGGTTGAAGGCTCTCTTGCACAAATTGATCTCGAAATCTTGATCTTGATTTTGAATTGGAGATGGGAATTGAATTTGGCACAAGCTTTTGTCACTAAACTTGTGGGTTGAAGATGGTGGTGATTCTTGAACCCCTTTTTGCTACCTTGATCTAAGCTCCTTTTTATAGACCTCTTGATTTAGAATTGAAATTTGAATTCCCCCCACAAGTTAGTTATCAAATAATTTAAATTTCCCTCCAAAAAGTTAGTTAAGCTTTAAATTTTGAATTTCCCTCCAAGAGTTTGTTGAGCCGAGCCTTCTAGAGATGCCACGTGGAGCTTCTGGGGTCTTCTGGAAGCTTTGGCCGTTACAATTGAGCATGTGATGAAATTTGAAGAAATGATCTCCTCAAATGGCCACGGATCCGCCGCGCCAAGGGGGCTTGGGCCACGGATCCGCGGTCCTTTGATGACCTTGATGGTTTCTCTTTACATGGTAATGCTTGGGCTGACTGGTGGGCCTCTTTCTGATGTTTGGATTTTTATTTAGCCTTCTGAATCATTACCAGATCATACATCTTTTAGTTGGCATATATTTTATCAGTCTTTCCCCCCAATTTTGGGCTCTGCTTCCGGAATTTCCTGCATAGACTCCAAGACAAGAGTTGCGCAATACAAGGATGATGCAATGCCATGAAACACAGTTAATTTCCCTCAAAGTGCCGGTTTAAAAGTCTAACACATGCAATTTGGTATTTCAGAGATGAATTGATAATATGTGCAATTATGAATACCGAACACTTCTAAGTGAGCTCAAATGGTAGGGAAATTACCGTGTTAGAAATGCAGTATTTTCGCCTGATCAATACCATTCTTTTCTATCATTATTTCTTGCTTTTGTGAGATTAGAAAGGATTTGAGGTTGATTTGATTTTGTGATCATGATGTTTAGGTTATGGTCACCCTTTCACTTTTACTACCATCACCTCCCTTCTTATTATGGATTCATATTCTTTCCTCCACCATTCTAACATGATAAGGTTTCATTTGAGAAAAGAGAAGAAGAGAGTTTCATTCTTGAGAGTGTGGCATTCTTGATCTCATTTCATGCTAGAAAAATGCAAGCACCATTTTTCTTATCTTGATTCCTCTATCATCTTCAAAGGCAACAAACCCCAAATGAGACGTAGCCTCTACACTACACATTCTACAGCAAATCTTGGGCACGTCGACTTGCCAGCTTCGTGCCCGAGTTGCCTCGGTATTGAGGTGGGAGCCCGTAAAAGATGCAGACGATGTGGTACCCTTCCGGCAAGGAGGCGACGACCGGAGTTTCCGCGGGAGATCGGGACGATGACAAGAAGACCGGAGGACTTGGATCACTCCGTATATCTCTCACCCTTTCTCTTGATTGCTAGTATCGGTTAATGGTTACGATTCGGGTTTATTGTCCGCGGTAGCGCCAGTTTAAAAGTTAAGAAAATTTTGATTCCGCATTTTGGCCTCGGATAGACGGCCGGGGCGCTGCCGGGGCGCAACATGGTATCAGAGCCACGCCATTAACCTTGCCTAGCTTGTTCTAATGCGTTTTACTTATCCGAACGACCAAAATTCCAAAATCCGCGTTTTGCATGCATCAGTTTTCTGTCGATTTTTTCCGGGCTCGAAAAATTTTTCAGGTTGTAGAAAAGTGATGTACATGGAATTATAAGAACACTGTGAAAATTTGGTAGAATGATCCCTCCATAGGACCGTGGAACCGCGGCCGTAACCCCTATTTGGCCGCGGTTCCGCCGCAGGAATAGTGTATCATTCCACCAATTTTTTACAGTGGGCTTTTGGGCTTAAGATAGGGGTTTTGGAATATTAAAATTGGGCCCAGAATTTCTGTGAGTGCTACAGTATTACTTGGGGGCCCACTTGTTAATTTTTGGTCGATTGGATATTTTAAACACATTATTTCACAGTATTTACATTATATCTGCGACCGTGAATATCACTTGATCGGTAAATCCTGTCTAACTGCTATAGCCCGGTTAGACGGATTTGCGAACGTGATTTTCATGTTGATGTTCTGTGTTTATGCTGTGTTGTTGCGGATCGGTCGTGGGGGATAGCCTGGATGCAATGTTAGTACAGTTTTGTTTTATATGTACATTTGATATTGCGGGGCGAGCGTCCGACATGTGGACTGCCGTCACTGCCTGATTGTATTATTCTTTTGGGGCACGACCTGGTTGCGGTCGATGTACCCGGTGTATGTATATTTTACTTTCTGTACTAGGATTACCCCGCGGTGGGGTGCACGGATAGCCGGGTTCTAGAGGGCAACGGGCCCGCATCTCATGGCATTGAGACGGAGGGGGCTTCACTCCAGATTGGCGGGCTATTCGCCGCACTCGTAGGGGTACAGGTTGACCCAGGAGGGGTGCCTAAGTTACCGGATTCCGTGAAGTGCTGGGTGGTCCATTCACGGTGCTGAATGGGGCTGCCTCGCTTCAGGTTTTGGCGGGTGACTTGCCGCGCCCGTAGGGGTCTAGGATTTTCATCGCACAGGCTATCCACACGACCAGGGGAACGTCGGGTTTCTGCAGCGGCTCTGTGAAACCCGGGGATCCCAGATATCTGTATTGTTCTGTGATGTTGTATATTTCTGTGATGTTACATTTTATCACGCCTTGAGCGAAAATTATATATTGGTATATATATTAGTAGATGTTGTATATGTTTTGCATCCGCGCTAGTCCAGTCCCCGCTCTGTCGTTAGTTAAGTAACCTAACGGGTGATGACGGGACCGAGTGGCGAATGCGGATGGCATATACGTACATCATTATTTTCGTTCTTTATTGGTGTGATCATATGATGGGACTGCGTTCATTCGGATCAATGCAAGTTGTAAACAAACCTATTCTGATGTTGTTGGAACAATTTTTCAAAAAGCTGTTATTGCAAGGGCGTTCTCTTTTGTTTTGCAAAGTGGTATTCAGTTAGAATATCCTGCTCCTCAGTCGACGAGGCAAGGGCCGAGATCCCTTCACCGAGAGTGACCCCTTGGACAAAAGTTTGCGTCAGGGCAATAACTTCACTATAGCCGATTACTTTTGCTTTGCATCGTGGTATTCAGTTGGAATATCCTGCACCTCATTTTACGGGGAAAGAGCCGAGATCCCTTCACCGGGAGTGACCTCTTTAGTAAAGGTTTTCGTCACTATATTTTTATAAAAGGATATGCAGTTCCTTCAACGATATCAAGTTCATTACGGTAAAAGTTTTTCGCCAAAAACTAGACGTAGCCCTCCGTCATTTCTTATAAGTATTACTTAGTATTCGTGCTGCGTTTGTTGACTGTGTCAAGGCTTAGTGTGCGGTAGCTAAGTAGTGTTTGTTTGTAGCATATTAATGGGATTGGTTAGGACAGTCGTGCGGCCTTGTTGACTGTGTCAAGGGCTCGTACGGATGGGTTTAATGCAATCCAGGATAATGACGGGTTGAACTTGACTAGGACTCTTTGGTTTGTTGACTGTGTCAAGGTCACTTGGGTCCTAGGGGTAAAAAATCATATCGGGAGTTTCAAAAGAACTGAAACTTGCCAGACATGCGCATACCTTCTGGAGTGTGGTGACGTGAGTGGATTCCGTCAGGTTATCATGCGATGATAGTTGGATCCCGATTCCCACTGATGAGTTGGTTTACTCCTCGGGTGATCCCGACTAGTTCTTCTTTCAGGTTTGGAGGAGAATTTGACGGTACAGTGGGAGGTTTCTAGATTAGACAAAGTGATAACCATTCTGATCTAGGTTAGAGTGCACGCTGAGTGTTTCTTTTCTCTCTCTCTGGCAGCGACCATTGACCCGACCCTAAGACTATGACTCAGTGACCAAGTTGACCGATCCTTCTTAACACTGGCTTTTGGATTGTCAGAGTTGCAGACCACATTGCCACTCCTACTTTTACCCTTTTCTCCAGGACACCCCGCATTACTACGAACGTCCATTTCCATTAGACAAAACCATCGTATGGTTAGATACGAACTCGAAGGAATTCGAGGATGGTTTCCGGTTTTGGAGAAAACGGATAGGATTATTCAGTTGTCTTTTCCTTTTACCTTCTCTCAGGTTGCGAGTACTCCTTGGTTTAGGAGATAGTACACCTATTACGCAAATTGAATAGTCTTCTTCCAAACCTTAGGCTGGTGCCGACCGGTAGGGAATGAAGAAAACCAGTTAGCATAACGATGGTGTGCAGAAGGTATTAAGTTAAGACAAAGCAAGGGATTAGTAAGAGGGCAAAGTAAATTGTGACTGCTATTCACGATCAAACCAAGTATTTCTTCGCAAATCCTAAATCATCTTTGTATTTCTCCAGGACACTCCGTATCACTACGAAGATCCACAGTTTATTGGATACTCCATCGTATGGTTATATACGAACTCGAAAGGAACTTGTTCCAGTTCGGGGATGGATTCTGGTCCAGGAGAAATAGGAATACGGTTTATTCGGTTGTCTTTTCTCTTCGCCTTCTCTCGCATTGTGAGTGCTCCTAGGATTAGGACAGTACACCCATTATGCTTATTGGATAGTCTTCTTCCAAACCATAGGCTGGTGCCGAACGGTAGGGAAGGAAGAAAACCAATTGGCCTAAAGGGGTGTGCAGAAGGTAATGACTAAAGACATATAAAGGGATTTGGAGAGGTGGCAAAGAATTATACGGTTATAATTGTGAATCTGGATAATGGAAGAGGCATTACTAAGAATACCGGAATACCCCACCGAAACATTTCAATGTTTCAGTTTCACTGTGTAATGTTAAAAGAAAACAGATTTCCCGATTAGATACTTACTCCAGGGTATGTATTTACCAGGTATGATTCTCAGATCTGTATGGTTTTACAGATGATGAGTGGGAGTAAGTCATTGGGAATAGGGTGATCATCCTCATTATATCGGGATTCGTTGTAATCGGTGATATTTGTGGAGATCATCTGGGTTGTTTGCCGGTCGGCAAATATTTGGTTTTGAATATCCGCTGTTATGCACCAATTTCAAATCGATATATCTGTACGTCTATTTTCATAGAGTGAGATATACTTTTTGAAATTATGTCAGTGACATTTACCTATATCAGTGGATGGTTAGGTAAGGAGCATTAAACAGCGGTGTAATTCTTCTTAACCATAAGTACAGTTTTCAACCTACGACACGCAGTGAATGAGTTATCTGACTCAAGGGACTTATATAGGGTATTGTATGTTGTCCAGGGTCCATCAGGACAGAGGGGTTGGTCCTCGTACTATATTCGGTTTACTTATGACTTCTCTAGTTTTTTGGCAAGTGTTTCGTGGAAACACAGGGTCCAAGTTTTGAGAAGTTATAGGTATTTCAATAAAGTAGAGGACCAGATGTTGCAAGTATCGGGATTCTTCAAAGTGATCAGAGATGTAGATACTTGTGAAGGGTATTCAGTTGATAGTAATGATTAAGAGAACTTGCTTCTCTTCCAGGTTACTCATAATTGGAAGCATTCCTAAGTTGAGTAACGCTGATCGGCCTCCTTCCATTTAGTTGACATGCACTGGTGACAGCTGCATGATTTGAATCTGGTCCAATTAAATCAGTGCCTCTGTTTCTATATTGGATATAGAACAGTTCATATCTTGACATTGTTAAGATACGGGGAGTTGTCCGGCTTATGCTTAAAACCAGACTCTGGATAACTCAAGGCACGTTTCTGTAATGGCTGTTTGTGGGTTGACCCAGGCTATGACGAGGGTTGACTTTCTACCATCTGGAAGATCAATAGTGATATTGTTCTAGACTCGCCACAGTTTTATTAAAAATGGATTTTTTCAGAAAACAGTAGTGGGAGTATGGTAGAACTGGAAGTGATTCCAGAATCGCAAACGATTACTGAAGATTTGATAAGAACCTAAAGATTCAATCTGGTTTGACATTCCATTGGCCACTCCGCAGATTTGGTGGGTAACCTCAGGCACTCGAGAGGTACTTCGGTATGCTCAAGGACGGTGGCAGGGAGGTTCTTGTTTACCCTGACTTACCATTGCTGTTGTTCCAGACTGTGAGACCCGGCAGGAGGATGAGTATAGCGTCGTTCTAAACTAGGTTTAGAAGTGTACGTCTATATGACTCTGCCAGAGGGTTGTCGTAGTCAGTGGGAGCAGCGAAAGCATTGGTGGACAGGTGGATTATGTCTATTTATAGACTAAAGCAGATATAGCGGAGATAGATCATCTATTTCTGACATGACAGTCATAGGTTTGACTTCATCAGAATAGGGGATGGATCAGTTGAGAAGGTAGTTGGGTGTGATGTCCTGGTTTTGGATGACATACACAGAGTAGGAAAGGAAACTCCTATATTACGATCGGTTATACTTTGGTTGTCACACAGTGGTTTCTCCACACAGGACTTGGTTATTAATCCAATCCTGGAGAAACAGTCGGAAGCAGTTTTAGAACATAAGTTAATGTTCTAGGGATGTGATAACGACAGCCTCTTTTTGGAGACGGTTATCATTCCAGGCTTCCAAGGTGACATGGATGGCAGAGTGGCTGTCAAAGTTATAGTTTCTCCTTCTGACGAGGGGTGGTATTTTGGACAGGTGGTCCAAGGCAATACTGAGGGAGGCATGGCGCTGGGTACTGATTAAGTTCAGTCATCGATACAGTCTAAGAAGTTTGGATTTGGAGTTCATTTATGAGCTAGGTCCCATCAGATATCCAGACATACTCTTAGACAGGTATTGCTCATTTCGGGAGATGGCTTTCTCTGCGAACTTGAGATATAGAGAGACATAGAAAGAAACGTCACAGCGGATCCACTCACTGAGGCTATTCCTCGAACGCAATAGTTTCGCAAACGAGCTTTGTGAGACTGACTAGTAGAGGAGTTGGGTGTTCGGTATCACACGGGCTGTGAGTATGCGACATCGCAATAATTAGCCTTGAGTGCAAGTGGGAGATTGTTGGAGATAGTGCCCTCAGAGTCAATTATTGGATCACAGGCACGTGATTGCAATGATTGAGGGAGGACCTATCCTAGGAGGACAGTCTTGCTCGAGATGATAGTATGCTATCTGGTTTACCTTTATCATCGTGTACTGCTTCAGGTGACCTTACAGGTCGCTATTACACGCTGATAGAGCCCCTAGGATTCTTGCTTGACTGCTGGCAGTATGATGGCGATCATATACGTGAGAGCTGGTGGTCTATAAGCATATCCTTAAAAGGTCCCTAGTCGTGGGAGTTTCGAGACAGGGCATCGATTCTACAGAGTAGACTAGTGTATACAGTCGAGACCCCGACAAGGGGCGGTGGCCGGTCTCACAAGCCACTGGTGTCAGTTGGTTCACCTAAGATGTACACAGGTGCTCATTGGGTTATGAGTACACCGGACAGGACTCGCCGGGAACCTGCCAGTTGGGATTATACCAGACGTCAGATAGCAGTTCCCTGGTGACATGTGTACAGGTTAGTTCATTGACCTGGGGATCGTCATTTGTCTCGTGTGAGTTCCCACTGTACTCTGATTACTACCCGACCACGGCTCAAAGGAGTCGTGCAAACAGGTTTTAGTTGGGTACAGTCCCGAGCCATATGGAGGCAGTGAGCGGATCTTCAGGGGTTCGTCTCTCCCGATATTGGGGGTGAGGTCGCTCTGTGTCTAGGAGAGCCATTACACAAAGCCCTCGGCCGAGGCAGGAGATTTACTGGTAGGTATTCCAGTAGTATCTCAGGGTGTTCTGGGCTACACTCCGACACGACTTGTACCGCTTTTGGGGGTCTGACTTTTACTAACCCCCTAGGCCCGACATGCGATACTCATAGACGAACGGACCGGACTGTACGGATATTGTCACTGACAGGCTCAGTAGGGTGTCAGGATGAGTTCGCTCATCGACGTCCCTTTTGGTCAATAGCTGGTGGCCCGTCACATATTGGCTAATACCTCTGACGTGCTAGTGGTTAAATCCATAGCTATAGTATTGACGAGTCTTTAGAGTCCACCACACTTTCAGTTACTCAAGCTTTCGGGCGAAACGCTGTAGAGGCCGTATGGAGATATGGCAGGGTCCGATCAGATACGTGCGGTATTGCACGAATCAGGATCGGACGGTTTGTACTAGTGGCCGTATGGTTATATGGCAGGGTTCGATCAGATACGTGCGGTATTGCACGGATCAGGATCGGACGGATATTACTAGCCGGCTTTGGTTTAAGCCGGATCCTAGTTTAGTACAGTGTAGATTTTGTCTCATTACATTTGTATCCGGTCGGAATACAGATGCGGGTGTGTATGCACAGTATCGGGGTTTTCCTGTAATTTATTACGGGACCAGTTTTCTGAGGTTGCCAGTTTGCATTCCGTTCCGGCCGGTTTTCCTTTGTTCTTTCCCGGCCGGACTTTTCCGATGGAGGGGGTTATTTGCAAGTTTGCAAATAACACATTGTGGAGGGGTTTCTTGCAAATGTATTGATTACGATAGCATCTTTTTGATACCATTCTTTTCTATCATCATTTCTTGCTTTTGTGAGATTAGAAAGGATTTGAGGTTGATTTGATTTTGTGATCATGATGTTTAGGTTATGGTCACCCTTTCACTTTTACTACCATCACCTCCCTTCTTATTATGGATTCATATTCTTTCCTCCACCATTCTAACATGATAAGGTTTCATTTGAGAAAAGAGAAGAAGAGAGTTTCATTCTTGAGAGTGTGGCATTCTTGATCTCATTTCATCCAAGAAAAATGCAAGCACCATTTTTCTTATCTTGATTCCTCCATCATCTTCAAAGGCAACAAACCCCAAATGAGACTTAGCCTCTACACTACACATTCTACAGCAAATCTTGGGCACGTCGACTTTCCAGCTTCATGCCCGAGTTTCCTCGGTATTGAGGTGGGAGCCCGTAAAAGATGCAGACGATGTGGTGCCCTTCCGGCAAGGAGGCGACAACCGGAGTTTCCGCGGGAGATCGGGATGTTGACGAGAAGACCGGAGGACTCGGATCACTCGGTATATCTCTCACCCTTTCTCTTGATTGCTAGTATCGGTTAATGGTTACGATCCGGGTTTATTGTCCGCGGTAGCGCCAGTTTAAAAGTTAAGAAAATTTTGATTCCGCATTTTGGCCTCGGATAGACGGCCGGGGCGCTGCCGTGGCGCAACAGAAGGTAATAAGTAAAGAAAAATAAAGGGATTAGAAAGAGGGCAAAGTAAAATGCGTTTGCTAACATTCACGATGAAACCACGTATATCATCGCCACTCCTACTTCACCTTTGCATTTCTCTTGAACATTCTGTATCACTACGAAGATCCACATTTATTGGATAAGCCATCGTATAGTTACATACGAACTCGAAGGAACTTGTTCCATTTCGAGGATGGATTCTGGTTCAGGAGAAATAGAATAAAAATTATTCAGTTGTCTTTTATCTTTACCTTCTCTCAGGTTGCGAAGGCTCCTAGGATTAGGAGGGTACACCTATTACGCTTATTGGATAGTCTTCTTCCAAACCATAGGCCGGTGTCAAACGGTAAGGAAGGAAGAAAACCATTTAGCCTAAGGGTGGTGTACAGAAGATAATATGTAAAGACAAATAAAGGAATTAGAGAGATCGCAAGGAAATATACGGTTATAGTCATGAATATGGATAGTGGAAGAGGCATTGCAAGGAATACCCGGATACCCCATCGAAACATTTTCATGTTTCGGTTTCACTGTGCGTTGTTAAATGAAAACTAATTTCCCAATTAGATTCTTATTCCAGGGTATGTATTTACCAAACTTGATTCTCACATCTGTATATTATTAAAGATGATGAGTGGGAGTAATATATTAGGAATTAGGTGATTATATCCTCATTATATAGGAATTCATTGTAATTGGTGATATTTGAGAAAATCACCTGGGTTTTTGCCTGACGGCAAATATTTGGTTTTGAATATCCATTGTTATGCAATAATTTCAAACTGATATATCTATACGTTTATTTTATAAAGTGAGATATAACTTTTTCAAATTATGTCTATGACATTTACCTATATCAGTTGGTAATTGAGTAAGGAGCATTCAACAACGGTGTAATTCTTCTTAACCATAGTACAGTTTTCAACCTACGATGCACAGGGTTTGAGTTATTAAATTCAGGGGACTTATACAAAGTATTGTATGTTGTCCAGTGTCCATTAGGACAAAGGGGTTGGTGCTCGTCCTATATTCTGTTTACTTGTGACTTATCCAGTTTTAGACATGTATATCATTGAAATACAAGGTCCACGTTTTGAGAAGTTATAGGTATATTAATAAAGTAGAGAACCATATGTCGCAAGTATCAGGATTCTTCAAGGTGATCGAAGATGTAGATGCTTCTGTTTGGTATTCCGTTGATAGTAACGATTTTGAGAAATTGCTTCTCTTTCAGGTTACTCATATTTGGATGCACTTCTAGTTGAGTAATGCTGATTGGCCTCCTTCCATTTGGTTGACATGCACTAGAGACAGCTGCATGATTTGAATCTGGTTCCAATTAAATTAGTGCCTCTGTTTCTATATTGTA
This sequence comes from Agapanthus africanus, assembly GCA_030015575.1. Classification (NCBI taxonomy): domain Eukaryota; kingdom Viridiplantae; phylum Streptophyta; class Magnoliopsida; order Asparagales; family Amaryllidaceae; genus Agapanthus; species Agapanthus africanus. Next base: position 498,597,405 of record JASDDO010000014.1, on the reverse strand, counting down.
TATAGAATGGTTTATATCTTAACGATGTTAAGGTATATGAAGTTGTCTGGCTTATTCTTGTAAGATTCTTAAGCACTAGAACAAGGTTCTACAAGGCATCATACATGCCGTATCTAAAAATTTTAAGTGCCAAACAACCTAAGTATGGATCTTAACTAGAGAATTAGGGTTTCAAACAACAAGTAAACAACTTTACTTCTAAGAGTTTGGGATTACAACCTTTGTAGTCCGTTCCTTCGCTTCATAAGCTCCGAGTTGAGGTCCCTTTGCTGTGATCATCATGCTCCCGGACACTAGAGAGGCTCCATGAGGTGAATGATCCATGGTTTCTTGAATTCTTCACTATCAAATATGATCTACCTTGAGGAATCACAAACCCAAGCTTACACTTCACTAATTAGGTATTAGTGAAGCTAACACCCTAATCTAAGTGGCTAGAATAGATGAAGATGATGAAGTAGGAATTTTGCTCTCTTTTGTTTTCTATTTCTCACTTCATTTCATCACTTAGAAAAAAATCTAGCAAGCTTTTGTGAAGAGCAAGAAGAAGATGAAGAATAATGAGTGATGAAAATGAATTATTGTTGAGCTTAGAATTGCAACCAAGGGTTAAGCATGTCATGCTTAACCCTTGTAGAGACTTGACCATGGGTTAGGGTTAGGGTTTTGTTAACAAATATCTTAGAAATATCCAAAGGGGTGGACGTAGTCAACCATGACAAAAATCATAAGATAAATTCACACAATTTGAATTATCCAAAATAAAATGTAAACCCAACCATGAACCCAAGCATGGTTTAATCTCATAAACCCAAGTTGCATGTGTAACCCTAGCATGTTACAATATTATATATCACATATATAATATTTTGTAACAAAAGAAAATAATACAATTAACATATATCACATGTATATCAATATATCATCAAGTGAGAAAAAGTAATTCTTAAGTGAGCTAATATTAGTTAATGTAATTTAATATATCACATATATAAGTATACATTAAATTATTAAATCAACACTTGATTTAATAACCTGTCTATAATACATATAACCGATTAATATTAAACGTATCAATTTATAAAATCAACACTTGATCCGATAACCCGGCTACATCACATATACCCGGCCGATATCATATATCGTGAGAATAGAATACGGTATCATATATGCGTATCAATCTCGATCCCGCATATATCACATATGTGCTCCTACTCCGTTTTGCCTAAGCCAGGAAACCTCTGTGTACGACTCTAAAGACTCGTCAATACGCCGGAAGTAGGTGATGATCATATCAAACACCCACAAGCTGCAAGCGATCAGCCAAACGTAACAGCCACTCGGGTATTGAGCGATCAGAAGATCAACAAGTAAGCCTGCACACACTCTGTTTACCGTCGAAAATCGGGAAGACAAACGTCTTGCCTGAATTTAGGGGCAGATGCTATTTGGTTTTATCCGTCCACCTCTCCGAAGATGCCAAGTCGATTTATGGCACCATGTATCAAAGCTTTAGACGGATGCGGCCGATGTAGCAGACTTCGTCAAATTCCCCCTCATGGTGAGGGGTTTTTGATTGTGGGGACGCTCTTCCCTGCAGGCGTAAGCCCCTGCAATTAATTACGCTACCGCATCGCGGTAACCACTTTCTTCTTCTCTAGATGGTCACTTTGTGTCGTGTGTGTGTGTTTGTGTTGTTCACCAAGCGGGGAAATTTCGCGCCATTGGCAGGAACTTGGTGCGGGAGACGTTTATTTGTGCCCATGGATTGTATACAAGGATCAATATTGAACCACTTGTAGGGCAAATTGGGGCGTATGATGGCTTAAGAACAGGTTTAGATCCATGTAGCTTAGGGCTTTTCAAATCCTATGAGCCGTGAGGGTCTCATGGGGGAATTCTCCTTACGAGTCGTGGGGATCTCGTAAGTGTATTTTCTCCATAGGAATCATGGGGATTCTTATGTGTGTTTCTCCTTCACAAGTCGTAAAGATCTCACACAGGTATTTTCTCTTTACAAGGTCGAGAGGACCTCGCAAGTGTCTTTTAAAGGGATTGCGCCCTTTCGGGTTTTCATAAACTCGCCGGTAGCCCTGCTGTTCTTACTCATGGAGCCCTTTCGGGTTTTCATCCGTGCCCGTTTTGCTTATGGACGTACCTTTTTTTTGTCATCCTTAGGATGTTGCGGTTCATAGTAGTTTACCGACGTTTCGGTCAATTGTTAGTTTAAGGACGTTTCGGTCCGTCGTTGCCATATTTGAGGCGTATTTCTAGTTTACGGACTTTTCGGTCCATGGGGCTTTCTCTATGAATGAGCACGATGCCCCCGGTATGTCCATCTTTTTCGGAGCATGTGGTTGTGGCGGGTTCACCTTCCAGTTTTCAGACAGCGCAAACTTTCCTTGTTGGTATTGGTCTTCAACCCAGTTTTTGAAGACGTAGCAATCTTCGATTGGGTGACCCACTGCTCTATGGTAGGGACAATAGTTAGGATGGTTGACATCACCAAGTTGCGGTGGGTGTCTCGGATCCGACAGAGTGATAAGCCCGATGCGCATTGCCAGTTCGAACAGTCTTCTTGTTTTATCCTGAAGGAATGTGTAAAGACGTCTCAACTTCTCATCGAGGTATCTCGGCTTATTACTTTGGCGAACAACCGGTCTCGGGTTTCTTGGTTGTTATTGAGCATTGGTGACGAAGGTCGCTTTCCCTATACCCTTTTCATTTCGAAGTTCCAATTTTGAGGAGGACGGTCTGTGGCCCATCTGATCCATCTGGGCCAGCTTGTCGATCAGGGCCTGGAAAGTGGTCGGCTTGAAGAACATCATGAATTAGGAGATGGTTGCCTAAGGGTCAACGGTCCACACGAACATGCCCACGGCAGGAGTCTCCTCTATGCGTTGTTCGCACTTTGACCATAGCTTCAGCCACCGAATAGCGTATTGAACCCAGGTTTCTCCCGGCTTCACTCTGGCGTTGATGAGTGCCGTGATCAGGGTGCGTTCACTAGCGCTTGCGAAATGTTGGGTGAATAGCAACTCCATTTCTGCAAACGTCTTGACAGAGTCATTCGGAAGCTTGGAGTACCATTCGAATGTTGTCTCCGACAAGCTGCCAACAAACTAGAGAAGCAGCAGTTTGTTGTCACCCCCAGTATTGCCGCTGAGAGCCCTGAACTGAGCGACGTGCTGATGGGGATTGCATGTCCCATTGTACACATGGAATTTAGGGATCATATATCCCGGCATGTATTTTATTTGATCATACCAGCCCAGATAGGGTCATCCAGTCTTGACGATTTGGCCAGTCACTTCGCTCTCCTGATGAGCTCGTATCTGTTGAGCTATATAGTCGTCAAAGGCGGCTTTGGATATGGTCTCCTCTTTAGCTGCTGATAGAGCCAGAAGATGGTTTGATGTCTCTCCTCTGTCGTTTTCAAGGATAATCAGGGGGTCTTCAGCTGGAGGTTCCGGCTGTATCATCATCCCGATCATATCTTGAAATAAAAGCGCCATTTGTTTCATGTTGGCCGCTTGTTTCGCGGCCTCTTTGTCTTTCCTCTCGAGCATTCTACGGAGGAATTCGGCATCAGTTTCCTGTTCTTGGCGCTGCCCCGATGATGTCTCCGGGCTTTCTTTTGGCCCAGTGAGTGCAGCCATAGTTGTCAGCATCTCTTGGAGCTTTTGCTGTTGTTGCTCTTGAGCCTTTGTCACTGATCATGTAAGCGGTCGATGACTCATAGAAGCACGTCTTTCCTCTTTTCTGGAAGTCATATAATAAGTATACGCTACCATGCCCCCAGACTTGGGGGTTTAGGTTCAGTGCCCTTGAGATTCGCCGCAGACACGGTGGTTTTCTCCGGCCTTCTCCTTTTGTGAGCGGTCGAAGTTGAGGGCGCTGTTATAGAGGCACCCAAGTAGACGGCACCTTCTGTTGCTTGTCAGGTTGGTCCTTCTCTTGCCAAACTTCATCTTCTTTGGTCGGCGGGAGTTGTCTTGATTTATCACCGAGTCATGGACATGTCGCCAAACCTTATGAATTTTAGAGGACAGCCGCTGAGGGGGCTACTCTAACTTCGCCTTTGTAACATTCTCCACAGACGGAGGAGATCTTTTTAGTACGAAGGACGGTGAATTTTTGTGCACCCTCCTAAGTGGCTCAAATTTGTTCCCAGTTGGAACAGCAGCATCGACATCCACCGTTGGAGCTGGCGGAGTAAATCCAGAAGGGGAATTGCCCTCGACTTTTATCACTCGGCGCCAGTGGCGAAGTTGAGCATGCCTTGCAGATGGTATTGGCTCAGTTATGGGGGTGGCTTCATCATGCCCCCCGCTCTGGTGTAGGGTTGCTGCCGGTGTCAGTCTCTTAAAGACTGATGTCCGCTGAGAAGAAGCGTCCAACCTTTTGAAGAATGACTTTTGAGCAGGGGTAGCAACCTTGGTGACTTCGCCCGAAGCGGGAGTCGAAACGGTCAGTCTGATGAAGACCAACCCCTTAGTAGGAGAAGTCTTTCTGATGACTTCATTTGCTGGAGCCAGGATGGCTATCCATTTCGGGATAACCCCTTCAGGTATTGCGGGCTTCTTCTCAGGCCCATTGGAGCTTTGGCCCAGTCTGTTAAAGATCAAGGCATTGGATTTGGGTGACCCGTTGAGAGGGGCCGTGATAGTTGCAAGCCGATCAAAGACCAACTTCTTTGGAGCTTCCTGCGACGGCACTGGGGCGTTGAAGCTCATTGGTGGGAGCATAGTCCCGAAGAACAACCCAGTGGTGGCTTGCGTCACCTTTTCTACTAGCATCGTGAAAACGGAGGCCGCTTGAGGCCCATAGGTCACTCCTCCAGCAAGGACGGAGTGGGAGTTGTTGCAGTTGGTGCAGTTGAAAGCCATTTTCTCTGCACGGGAGAAAGACACCAAATCTTAGTACCTCGAATCCAGGGGTAACCACATTAAACCGTGATTCGTTCACGAACATGACACACGAAGTGTGGAGTGGAAAGAGGAATAGGTCCCACCGGGCGTGCCAGAATCTGTTTACCGCCAAAAACCTGGAAGACAAACGTCTTGCCTGAATTTGGGGCCAGATGCTATTTGGTTTTATCCGTCCACCTCTTCGAAGATGCCAAGTCGATTTATGGCACCATGTATCGAAGCTTTAGACGGATGCGGCCGATGTAGCAGACTTCGTCAGATTCCCCCTCATGGTGAGGAGTTTTTGATTGTGGGGACGCTCTTCCCTGCAGGCGCAAGCCCCTGCAATTAATTACGCTACCGCATCGCGGTAACCACTTTCTCCTTCTCTAGATGGTCACTTTGTGTCGTGTGTGTGTTTGTTTTGTTTTTAGTTGCCCGTGGATTGTATACGAAGACTAATTTATGTTGTCGCCCGTAGGCGTGGATTAGTCCAAATCCGTATTTTCTAAGATTTGGTTTTGGGTTGAGTTTAAGGATCGTTAATTTCATTTGAGACTAAGATCAATTTAAACGTTTGTTAATGATACATTAGTCTAATTTTAAACTAAGATCTACTTAACATGATCATTTAGATCCAACAAAAGAGCATTCGGGCTCTATTGCTTTAGTTTAGGGATATTGCGGTCCATAATTTTAAGGGCGTCATAGCCCGTGACAGTTTAAAGACATCATAGTCTGTAAAGTTTAAAGATATCATAGTCTATGAGTTTAAGGACTTCGCAGTCCATAAAGTTTAAAGACATCATTGTCCATGAGTTTAAGGACCCCATAGTCCGTAAAGTTTAACGACATCATAGTCCGGTTTAAAGACGTCATAGTCTATGGGGGTTTAGTTTAGGGACGTTGCAGTCTATAAGTTTAAGGAAATCATAGTCCATGAGTTTAAGGACCTCATAGTCCAGTTTAAAGACGTCTAGTCTATGTGGTTTTGGTTCAACCGTTTGGGGATACGTCAAATGTTATTGGTTATTGGGACCCTCCATCTCTCTGAAGATGTTGAAGAATTACAATGACATATATCAGAGGTATGAAGAGATGTACCCTTGAACCAATATTGGTAGGGAGATCTGTAGTCAAGTTTGGGACTAAGATCAGTTAAAAAGATTTATGAGCATATGGGCTCAATTAATCTAAATTAGGGATCTGTGGCCAACTTGGGCTTGGCCCACACAGTGAAAATATTGGACATTTAATTATTCTCAGTCCTTTTCATTTAACAATGCTGAGCATTGGTTTTGGGTTCTGACAACCTTTTTGTCATTTATTGAGTGTTGAGCACTCATTAAGGCTCTGGGGCTTTATTTAAAGAACAGTTTATGTTCCCTCAGTGTACACGTGAGGAGCACATAGTGCGCTTGGCGCTGAGCACCGGACTTAGAGCGCTAAGGCGCTTCCTGTGAGATAGCGCACACGTGAAAAGCACGTGGCGCGCTTGGTGCTGAGCGCCAGTCAATGAGCGCAGAGCGCTCTTTGTGAAATAGTGCATACGTGAAGAGCACATGGCGCGCGCTGATTGCCAGTCAATGAGTGCAAAGCGCTCTTTATGAAATAGCGTACACGTGATGAGCACGTGGCGCGCTTGGCGTTGATCGCCAGATAATGAGTGCAGAGCACTTCTTGTGAAGTAGTGCACACGTGAGGAACACGTGGTGCGCTTGGCGCTGAGCGCCAACTTTGGAGCACTGGGCGTTTCTTTAAATTGGAGCGCTAGGAGTGCTGCGGCGCTGTGCGCCAGTCTTCGAGCGTTAAGGCTCTTTTTAGGCAGCTTTGATCAGTTCTGCGTTCTGAGAATTAAACTCTCGTTTATAAGAAACTTTGTCTCATGGATCTGAAAACTATGTTCTTCTCTCTTTTTTATGAGATACCATGATCTCTTTTGTTTTTTGTGAAAGACTTCGTCTTTATTTTATAGATCTATGATCTGAAGAGAATTAAGTTTTTCTCCCTCCCTTTTTATGAAAAGATGTTCCAATCTCTTTTTGTGAAAGACATCTTTCTTATAGATCTATGATCTAGAAAGAGAACTAAGTTATTCTTCCTCTTGATAAGATGCTTTGATCTCTTTGTTTTATTTACCTTGAAGAAATTCTTCTTCCGAGAGCTTGCTCTTCTCTTTGAAATTTCTCAAAGTTTGTGGGAGGGTTTCCCTGTGCCAGACTTGAAGTCTTGGGTCCTTTATATAGGGGAGGCTGATTTGTTGAATCGGTTGAAGAGATCTTTTCTCTAATTGATTTGGGGATGTTTCCCACCGTTGGATCTTTGATCCTAATCTTCCTTTTTACAGAAAGCAATCTTCTTGTTTTTAACAAGATTGGGAAAATCTTTCCCCATAAGAGCTTATTCTGTATCTTGGTGATTTTTAATCACCATTGGATCTTTGATCCAACGGTGCTCTAATTTTCAGAGGTGACTTGATGATTTTTAGTCGTCTTTGTTGGATCTTTGATCCAAGGGTGGGGAACATTTAGTTCCAGCGCTAGCGCTCTCGTGCTTTGTACGTGAGCGCTGCATCAGAGTCTTTGACTCTTGGTGCTAGCGCACTTAGCGCTAGCGCTCTCGTGCTTTGCACGTGAGTGCTGCATCAGTGACTTTGACTATTAACGCTGGTGCTGCTAGCGCTAGCGCTCTCGTGCTTTGCACATGAGCACCGCATCAGAGTCTTTGCCTCTTAGCGCTGGCGCATTTAGCGCGAGCGCTTTTATGAAGCACCGCTTCATTTCAAATTTCAAAATTTGAATAGAGCCTCGCTCTGATTGGGAGAAACACCCTCCTGTGAATCCAATCAGTAACACTACCGTACAGTCCGGTCTCTTCATCTGATATGTTGCATATCTAGTCTAGGGGTGGTAAACATCAGACCCTAGTAACCGATAACTCGTGTCGATGTGTGGCTTATAATCGGCCGAGAAACTACTGATAGCACTTACCAGTAGGTCTCTATATTAGCCCTGGCCAGGGACTTCCAGTTATAGCCAATCGAACACTGCGCAACATCAACTCCCAATACCGGGAGAGACGAAACCCCTCCTATCGCTCATTGGCTCCATGTGATTCGGGACTGTACCCAAAAGCCACCGCTTTGCACGTCCTCTTGAACGTGATAAGATGGAAATCAAAGCACAGTGGGAATCACACAAGACACAATGACGATCTCGGGTCTACAGACTAACCTGTACCAATGTCACCAGAGAACTGCTATCTGACGATAGGTATAATACAATCTAAGTGTTCTCGGCAAGTCCGTTCAGTGTACCCAGTCTCCACTGAACACCCGTACACCATCTTTGATGTCAAACACCAATGGATATGGGATCATCCATCGCCCATCATATTGGTCAAGATGCGTATACGCTGGTCTACTCTGGAGTATCGATGCCCTGTCTCGACACACCCTCGACTAGGAATAGTTATAGGATGTACTCTTAGACTACCCTGGCCCCACTAGTATGATCTACATCATAGTCTTAGTAGTTGAGTACATATCCGAAGGGCTTTATCAACATGTGAGAGCAAGACAGTAAACTAATACAAGTCAACATATTAAGACAAAGTAAAGCCAGATAGCATACTATCATGTCAAGAAAGAAAGTCGTCTCTATATATATATCCAAGCAACAATATAATATACATCATATGTACAACAATGGCCTCTAGGGCATATATATAACTAACAATCTCCCACTTGCACTAAGGCCAGGTGTTGTAGTATCTCATACCCAACATACCAAAAAGTCTCTCAAATCGTATCTAGGGTATGGCCTTCGTGAGTAGATCCACAGTGTTCTCCTTCGTATCAACTCTCCTAACCTTGATCTCAGGAGGATAAACTATCTCCTGGATCAGGTGATATGTCCTCAATTCCTGGATCTCTGATGGGACCTGGGTTCCTTGGCCAAAGCCACAGATCCATTGTTATCACAATACAAAGGTATTGGATGCTCAATGGACGGAACCACACCAAGTTCAGTGATGAACTTCTTCATCCAGACAGCCTCTTTGGCAGCTGTTAGTTATGTATATGCCCTAGAGGCCATTGTTGTACATATGATGTATATTATGATGGATGCTTGGATATATACGGAGAGGACTTTCTTGCTCGTCATGATAGTATGCTATTTGGTTTCACTTTATCTTAACATGTTGACTTGTATTGGTTTACTGTCTTTCTCTCACATGTTGATAAAGCCCATAGAATCTGTGCTCGACTACTGGGATTATGATGAGATCATACTAGTGGGGCCACGGTAGTCGATGAGTACATCCTATAAATGTTCCTAGTCGAGGGTATATCGAGACAGGGCATCGATACACTAGAGTAGACTAGCATATACGCATCTTGACCCATATGATGGGCGATGGATGATCCCATATCCATCGGTGTTTGACATTAAGGATGGTGTACGGGTGCTCAGTGGAAACTGGGTACACTGGACGGACTCGCCGAGAACTCCCAGATGGTAATATACCACACGTCAGATGGCAGTTCTCCGGTGACACTGGTAGAGGGTAGTCTGTAGACCCGAGATCGTCATAAAGTCTTGTGTGATTCCCACTGTGTTTTGATTTCCACCTTACAACGTCCACGAGGGCGTGCAAAACGGTGGCTTTGGGGTTCAGTCCCGAATCACATGGAGGCAATGAGCGATAGGAGGGGATTCGTCTCTCCCGGTATAGGGAGTTGATGTTGTGCTGTGTTCCATTGGCTATAACTGGAAGTCCCTGGCCAGGGCTGATATAGAGATATAATGGTAAGTGTTACCGGTAGTATCTCGACCTATTATGAGCCTCACATCGACACGACTTATCGGTTACTGGGGTCTGACGTATACCACCCCTAGACTTGATATGCGACATATCAGACGAACAGACCGGACTGTACGGGAGTGTTACTGATTGGATTCACAGGAGAACGGACAGGCTAGCTTGTTGATCTTCTAATCGCTCAATACCTAGGTGGCTGTTACGTTTAGCTGACCGCTTGCAGCTTGTGGGTGTTTGATATGATCATCACCTGCTACCGGCGTATTGACGATTCTTTAGAGTCCTACACAGAAGTTTCTTGGCTCGGGCGAAACGGAGTAGAGGCACATATGTGATATGTGCAGGACCGAGGATAATGCGATATGAGATACCGTATTATATTCTCGCGATATTTAGATATGAATCGGGACATAGAATCAAGTGTTGATTCGATGAATCGGTACATGATATATTAGCCGGTTATATTCGATATAGCCAGATCGTTGGATCAAGTGTTGATTCGATGATTTAATGTATAATAATATATATGATATATTGTATTACATTATCTAATATTGGCTCGCTTTATTATTTCATTTTCTCACAGGATTAATACATTGATATATATGCGATATATGTTAAATATATTATTTTCTTTTGTTGCAAATATATAATATATATGTGATATATATTATTGTAACATGATATAATTTATTATTAAACATGTTTAAGGATGATAATGAGGGATTAGGGTTTGATTAGGGTTAGCTTCTTCTTGCACATTCTAGAAGCTTTTCCTTTTGTCTTGGTTAAGATATTATGGTTGATCTTTATCTTTAACCTAACCAAACCCAAACCCTAGTTTATTCTCTACAAACTCTTAGCCTATCATCCTTGACCATGGTTCTATAATCAATCATATACATTTTCTTTTCTATTCATCACAAAAGGAATTATCTTTTCATTATCATCTTCTTCTCTCTTGAGTTAAAAAGAAAAAAGCTTACTAGAAATTCTTTTGGTGATGATAAATTGTGAGAAAGTGAATTAAAAAGAAAGCATAAATACTACTCCCTCATCCTCATCTCATCTAGCCCATGAGATTAGGGTGTTCATCTCTATAGAGTGAGAAAGCTTGGGTTTTTGCAACTTCGACGTAGATCATCGGAGATTCGGAACACTTCAAGCTAGCTTGGATCGTTCGAGTCGAGGAGCCTCTCTTGAGTCCGGGAGATCGTGGATCGCGGCAAAGGGACTTCTACTCGGAGCTTGTGAAGCGAAGGAGCGGACTACAAAGGTTGTAATCCCTCACACTTAGATAAAAAGTTGTTATCTTGCATGCTTAACCCTAATAATCTAGCAAAGATCCCGTCTTTGGGTTGTTCGGCACATGTAGAATTTTATTCGGGCATGTTTGGTGCTTTATGTACCTTCACTAGTGTGCCTAGGAACCCTACAGTGGTATCAGAGCCTAGCTAGAGCATTAGGCGACGTGTTTACGAAGTTAAAACTCCGATCAAACCCGAACCGAAAAAATTTACCCCCTTTCTGGAAATTTTTCAAAATCTGGGATTTTTCTGAATTAAAAATACCTGAAAAATACAGCATGGAAAAATAAGAAATTCGGTAAAAAATTCATCCCCTGATCCGTACAAACCGCCGCGGAACCGCGGCCGTACCTTGCTTGGGCCGCAGAACCGCGGAAGTATGAGGAGATCAAGGAGTAATTTTTCCACAGAAATTCTTAGTTTTGTGATATATATTTTATGGGTATTTTTATTCTGACTCATGTGTTAAGTATTCTGGGGTTTGTTTTGTAATCGTATATTCGATCGGAATATTTAAATTCTTTTTTATTTCCGTATATTTTGAAATTGTTAAACTATTTGAACGGATATCATTAACTCACTTTTTCCTGGCACGGCAAACTTTCAAGTGTTGAATTTTTATCGGGTTTAAATCCTTCGGAAAAATTGTACAAGTTAAGCGGTGGACCCTCTAGAAGAAAACAAACCTTAACTCGATTATGTGACCGTCTTGAACTGCCTTTTGAACCTTCTGATTTGGGGCAGTACGGCGTGCCACATATGAGGCGTTGGCTTGACCCTTCTACGGCTGGATCACTGGTACTGTGACATATTCTGGGATTATTTGAACTCCGCTCAAGTGTTGAGCACTTTAGGAAATTTTGGGTATTTGATTATCTGTTCGAAAAGTTTAATACTGTCTATTTATCTGGAATGTGATACAATATGTGGAATTCATAGAGTTAGGCATGAAATGCGAAGTATGTGATATTTCGGATTTATGATGTCTAAAGTGATTATGGATTCCAAATATTGTAGTTTTACAGTTTCTTTTTTGTGACCGTAAGTGTAGTATGAAGTTGTATTGCCGGTTTTCGTTGCTATACATCGACGACGATCGGTGTATGCATAATTACTTACGTTGATGATATGAGATATTATGTGTTGCTGAGATATGATGTGCAGGATTGTCGCGATTGAATAGCCGGGGGTTTTATGTGAGATGAGAGTTTTATATTTTCATTCATGTAAATTCAAATGTAATGTAATATTCTTTTATTTGGGGCACTTCCAGGTTGAGGTTGATGCCACCAGTGTTGTATATTATTTACTTTTCCGCATTAGGAAGGACCCAAGGAGGGGAGCACAGGTGACCGGGTTATGGGGTTCAGTGGGAGGCCATCTCGAGGAGTCGAGACCGGGTCTCCTAAACTCCAGAATTGGTAGGGTCGCTTGGCGCTCTCATAGGGGTCCAGGGTGTGGGCTTGGCTATTCATCGCGACTGTGGAATCCGTATTTTCTATTATTGGCTAAGTACTAAATACGGACGTCCTAGTATATCCCACATTATATCTATGTTTCTGCTGCGATATCTGTGATGTGATCATTTGATATATTCGGATGGATACAGTATATAGTGTATATGATATATTATATAGACGTTACTTATGCTTTACACCCGCACTAGCCCTGCCCTGCTCTGTCGTTAGTTACCTAACATAACGGTGCACGAGGGGACATCGAGACGAATGCGGATGGTATAAGTGTACGTCGTATTTATCTGTGATGCTTAGGAAGCATAAGCTGATGGGATTTTTTATTAATGAGATTGATAAAAAGAACAAGAAACCTAAAAGATGTTGTAGAATCAAAACTTTATAAAAGGGTAGCTAGAGTTTTGCTTTGCATAGTGGTATATATGATATACCCTGCACCTTATTCGATGAGGAAAGAGCCGAGATCCCTTCACCGGGAGTGACCTCTTTAGCGAAACTGGCAGATGCTACAAAACCCGGTTTGTCTTTTGATTGCTTTTAGAGTTTTGCTTTGCACAGTGATATATATGATATGTCCTGCACTTTATTCGATGAGGAAAGAGGCGAGATCCCTTCACCGGGAGTGACCACTTTAGCAAAACTAAGAAAAGCCTCAAAAACACTCCTTTTTCAAAAACTACCCGATTCTACGACGATATCAAGTTCATTACGCAATAGGTTTTCAGAAAAACCTGTCGTAGCCCTCCGTCATTTCAGATAAAGACTATTTAGTATTCGTGCTACGTTTGATGACCTCTGTCAAGGCGTAGTGTGCGGTAGCTAACTAGTAATTATCTGTAAAGCATATGATGTGATTGGATTAGGGTAGTCGTACGACCTTGTTGACCTCTGTCAAGGGTCGTGCGAGTGGGTTTGATTCAATCAATAAATGACGAGTTGAACTTGACTAGTGCACTGTGGTTTGTTGACCTCTGTCAAGGTCATGGCACACTAGGGGCAAAATATTATCGGGAATTTCAAATGTCGAAATTTGCAATGAGATTTCATACCTTCTATGAGATAGTTGGATCCCGATACCCACTGCGAGTAAGAGTTACTCCTGGGAGAATTTTACACAGGACAATTTGTCGATCAAGTAGGTGTCTAGAAAAGTGTTAACGGGGCTACGCCTCTGGGAAAACGAGGTTTACTTTAATTAGGTCCGTGCGAAAGCACGGGGAACCTCCCTCAAAGTACCGACACTGATCTGGCTGAAAGATTGACGAAATTGTAGGGTGTAATTAATCCCGGCTAATCTTACCTTTTAGGGTTTGAAGGTAGATTTGATAAAAACAGTGGGAGACATCCTGATTAGATAAGATAATAACCAATCTAATCTTGCAAGAGCATACACTAAAGTGTTTTCTTCTCTCTCTCTCCAGGTAGCGACCATGCCAGGCCATAATGAAGATAATAATATGGATGTATTGACTAAACCGGCTTATTATACTGAGCAGGGGAACGTTGGACCCGTTCTTTCTTATAAGAGTTATAAGACTGAACAGGGAATAGAAGAATATCTAGATTCTCAAGCCGCCCAAAAGAACATGCATGTTGATGCATCTTCTTCAGGTGTGTTAGTTATTGAGAACTGTTTCTCAGTTCACCCTACGTCCTGGGTATTAGATACCGGATCAGGATCCCACATATGTAAATTGTTACATGGGCTACGTAAAGGTAGAGAACTGGGAAAAGGTGATCATTCTGTTCAAGTAGGGAACGGTGCAAGTATTGCGGCCAAAGCAGTTGGCGAATATCACCTTGTATTGCCAAGTCGTAATACACTGATTTTAAATGAGTGCTATTATATACCGAACATGATGCGCAACATTATATCAGTGTCTTTATTAAGTAAAGAAGGATATAATTTTTTAGTAAAGGATAATGTTATGAACATATTCCAAGATCAAAAGTTGATTACATCAGGCTCGTTACATAGTGGCATATTCATTCTAAATCAGAATACAGTCCTCAATATACAAAACACACACAAGAGGAAAAGTTCAGAAATGAACGAATTCTTCTTGTGGCATTGTAGACTTGGTCATATAAATGCGACACGACCGGCTAAGTTACATAAGGATGGTTATTTGAATCCGTTCGAATTATCATCTTATGATACTTGCCATTCATGTATCAAAGGAAAAATGACCAAAGCTCCGTTTAGTGGACACGGAGAAAGAGTTAATGAACTCTTAGGACTGATATATAGTGATATATGTGGTCCCATGTCGACGCATGCCAGGAACGGTTCTTCCTACTTCATTATATTCACTGACGATCTCTCTAGATTCGGACATGTGTTCCTGATGAAACACAAGTCTGAAGCTTTTGAGAAATTCAGATAATATAAGCACGAAATAGAAAAACAAACGGGCAAAAGTATTAAGATCCTTCGATCTGATCGAGGAGGAGAATACTTAAACAATGAGTTCCTAGATTATCTAAAAGAGAATGGGATTCTCTCTCAGCTTACTCCTCCTTATACACCACAGCACAACGGTGTATCGGAGCAGAGGAATCGCACCCTATTAGATATGGTGCGCTCTATGATGAGTACAGCTGAGTTACCTATTTCCTTCTGGGGGTATGCGCTTAAGACAGCAGCATACCTATTGAATCAAGTTCCAACTAAATCTGTACCTACCACACCATATGAGATATGGAGTGGGAAGAGACCATGTCTTAAACGAGTTAAGATACGGGGTTCTCTGGCCTATGTCAAAAGGCAAAATCCAGACAAACTCGAGGCACGGTCAGTTCTATGTAAGTTTCTGGGATATCCTAAACATTCTAATGGATATTTTTTCTACCACGGTGAACAACAAAAAGTGTTTATTGCTCAACATGCCACCTTTTTAGAAAAGGAATTTCTTGAAAAAGAGATTAGTGGCTCTGAGGTAGAACTGGAAGAAGTTCCAGCAACACAAACTGTAACTGAAGATTTATTGGAACCAGAGGATTCGGTAGTACCCGACGAACCCCAGCCTCTCCGCCGATCTAGTAGGGTTTCTCGTCCACCTGAGAGATACTACGGTTTTCTCATTGATGGTGGAAGCGAGGATTGCATCATGGAAGATGATGACCCGACTAGTTTCGAGCAGGCCATCACGAGTGGTGACTCTGTGAAATGGCTGGATGCAATGAGATCTGAGATGGAATCCATGTACACCAATAAAGTATGGATTTTGGAAAATGCTCCTGAAGGGGTAAAACCCATTGGGAGCAAGTGGATTTTTAAAAAGAAATTTGGTGTAGATGGAAAAGGTGAGACTTTCAAAGCTAGACTTGTAGCAAAGGGATTTCGTCAACTACCAGGTGTGGATTATGACGAAACCTTTTCTCCAGTGTCTATGCTTAAGTCCATCCGAATCTTACTTGCCATTGCTGCATACCATGACTACGAAATCTGGCAAATGGATGTTAAGACCGCCTTTCTAAATGGTAATTTAGAAGAGTGCGTGTACATGACTCAGCCAGAGGGCTTCGTAGATAGTGGGAGCAGCGGAAAAGTGTGCAAGTTGCTTAAATCCATTTATGGGTTAAAGCAAGCATCGCGGAGTTGGAACATCTGTTTTGATGTAGAAGTCAAAGAGTTTGACTTCATCAAAAACATAGATGAACCTTGTATCTATAAGAAGGTAGCAGAGAGTAAGGTTGTCTTCCTCGTACTGTACGTGGATGACATATTCTTGATAGGAAATGATATTCCTATGCTGCAATCAGTCAAGCTCTTCTTATCACATAGATTCTCAATGAAAGATCTAGGTGATGCCTCCTGCATATTGGGGATTAGGATCTATAGAGATAGATCCAAAAGGATACTGGGATTATCTCAATCCAGGTACATTAACACCATACTAAAGCGGTTTAGTATGGAAGAATCTAAGCGTGGGAACCAACCCATGATCTCTGGACTCACTCTCTCCAAGGAGATGTCTGCCAAGACTGATTTGGAGAGAGCTCGCATGCAAGGGATACCCTATGCTTCGGCAGTAGGCTCTATCATGTATGCGATGCTATGTACCAGACCCGATGTAGCATACTCACTAAGTGTAGTGAGTCGGTATCAAGCAGATCCTGGAGAGAGTCACTGGACAGCTGTGAAGAACATTCTCAAGTACTTGCGAAGGACTAGAGACATGTTCTTGGTGTATGGTAACGGAGAACTCCGGGTGGAGTCCTTTACCGATTCCAGCTTCCAAAGTGATAAGGACGACTCTAAGTCGCACTCGGGATTTGTCTTTACCCTCAATGGAGGGGCGGTATGTTGGAAAAGTTCCAAACAGGATACCGTTGCAGACTCGACGATTGAGGCTGAATACATCGCTGCCAACGATGCTGCCAAAGAGGCTGTCTGGATGAAGAAGTTCATCACTGAACTTGGTGTGGTTCCATCCATTGAACATCCAATACCTTTGTATTGCGATAACAATGGAGCTGTGGATTTGGCCAAGGAACCCAGATCCCATCAGAAATCCAGACATATTCAGAGGCGGTAACACCTGATCCGGGAGATAGTTGATCGCCGGGAGATCGAGGTCAGGAGAGTAGATACGAAGGACAACACTACGGATCCACTCACGAAGGCCATTCCCCAGATACAGTTTGAGAGATTATTCAGGATGCTAGGTATGAGATACTACAGCAGCTGGCCTTAGTGCAAGTGGGAGATTGTTAGTTATATATATGCCCTAGAGGCCATTGTTGTACATATGATGTATATTATGATGGATGCTTGGATATATACGGAGATGACTTTCTTGCTCGTCATGATAGTATGCTATTTGGTTTCACTTTATCTTAACATGTTGACTTGTATTGGTTTAATGTCTTTCTCTCACATGTTGATAAAGCCCTTAGGATCTGTGCTCGACTACTGGGATTATGATGAGATCATACTAGTAGGGCCATGGTAGTCGATGATTATATCCTATAAATGTTCCTAGTCGAGGGTATATCGAGACAGGGCATCGATACACCAGAGTAGACTAGCGTATATTCATCTTGACCCATATGATGGGCGATGGATGATCCCATATCCATCGGTGTTTGACATCAAGGATGGTGTACGGGTGCTCAGTGGAGACTTGGTACACTGGACGGACTCGCCGAGAACTCCCAGATGGTATTATACCACACGTCAGATGGCAGTTCTCCAGTGACACTGGTACAGGGTAGTCTGTAGACCCGAGATCGTCATAGAATCTTGTGTGATTCCCACTGTGTTTTGATTTCTACCTTAACACGTCCACGAGGGCGTGCAAAACGGTGGCTTTTGGGTACAGTCCCGAATCACATGGAGGCAATGAGCGATAGAAGGGGATTCGTCTCTCCCGGTATAGGGAGTTGTTGTTGTGCTGTGCTCGATTGGCTATAACTGGAAGTCCCTGGCCAGGGTTGATATAGAGATATAATGGTAAGTGTTACCGGTAGTATCTCGACCTGTTATGAGCCTCACATCGACACGACTTATCGGTTACTGGGGTCTGACGTATACCACCCCTAGACTTGATATGCGACATATCAGACGAACAGACCGGACTGTACGGGAGTGTTACTGATTGGATTCACAGGAGAACGGACAGGCTAGCTTGTTGATCTTCTAATCGCTCAATACTTGGGTGGTTGTTACGTTTAGCTGACCGCTTGCAGCTTGTGGGTGTTTGATATGATCATCTCCTGCTACCGGCGTATTGACGATTCTTTAGAGTCCTACACAGAAGTTTCTTGGCTCGAGCGAAACGGAGTGGAGGCACATATGTGATATATGCAGGACCAAGGATAATGTGATATGAGATACCGTATTTTATTCTCGCGATATTTAGATATGAATCGGGACATCGGATCAAGTGTTGATTCGATGAATCGGTACATTATATATTAACCGGTTATATTCGATATAGCCGGATCGTTGGATCAAGTGTTGATTCGATGATTTAACGTATAATAATATATATGATATATTCTATTACATTATCTAATATTGGCTCGCTTTATTATTTCATTTTCTCACAGGATTAATACATTGATATATATGCGATATATGTTAATTGTATTATTTTCTTTTGTTGCAAATATATAATATATATGTGATATATTATTGTAACATGATATGATTTATTATTAAACATGTTTAAGGATGATAATGAGGGATTAGGGTTTGATTAGGGTTAGCTTCTTCTTGCACATTCTTGAAGCATTTCCTTTTGTCTTGGTTAAGATATTATGGTTGATCTTTATCTTTAACCTAACCAAACCCTAACCCTAGTTTATTCTCTACAAACTCTTAGCCTATCATCCTTGACCATGGTTCTATAATCAATCATATAATTTTCTTTTCTATTCATCACAAAAGGAATTATCTTTTCATTATCATCTTCTTCTCTCTTGAGTTAAAAAGAAAAAAGCTTACTAGAAATTCTTTTGGTGATGATATATTGTGAGAAAGTGAATTAAAAAGAAAGCATAAATACTACTCTCTCATCCTCATCTCATCTAGCCCATGAGATTAGGGTGTTCATATCTATAGAGTGAGAAAGCTTGGGTTTTTGCAACTTCGACGTAGATCATCGGAGATTCGGAACACTTCAAGCTAGCATGGATCGTTCGAGTCGTGGAGCCTCTTTTGAGTCTGGGAGATCGTGGATCGCGGCAAAGGGACTTCTACTCGGAGCTTGTGAAGCGAAGGAGCGGACTACAAAGGTTGTAATCCCTCACACTTAGATAAAAAGTTGTTATCTTGCATGCTTAACCCTAATAATCTAGCAAAGATCCCGTCTTTGGGTTGTTCGGCACATGTATAATTTTATTCGGGCATGTTTGATGCTTTATGAACCTTCACTAGTGTGCCTAGGAACCCTACAGCAGCATCGTTGGCAGCGATGTATTCAGCCTCCATCGTCGAGTCTGCCACGGTTTCCTGTTTGGAACTCTTCCAACAAACCACCCCTCCATTGAGGGTAAAGACAAATTCCGATTGCGACTTAGAGTCGTCCTTATCACTTTGGAAGCTCAAATCGGTAAAGGACTCCACCTAGAGTTCTCTGTTACCATACACAAAGAACAACTCCTTAGTCCTTCTCATGTACTTGAGAATGTTCTTCACAGCTGTCTAGTGACTCTCTCCTGGATTTGCTTGATACCTACTCACTACACTTAGTGAGTATGCTACATCGGGTCTGGTACATAGCATCACGTACATGATAGAGCCTACTGCCGAAGCATAGGGTATCCCTTGCATTCGAGTTCACTCCAAGTCAATCGTGGGAGACATCTCTTTTGAGAGAGTGAGTCTAGAGATCGTGGGTAAATTCCCACGCTTGGATTCATCCATACTAAACCTCTTTAGTATGGTGTCAATGAACCTGGATTGAGACAATCCCAGTATCATCTTAAATCTATCTCTGTAGATCCTATTCCACAAAATACAGGAGGCATCACCTAGATCTTTCATTGAGAATCTATGTGATAAGAAGAGCTTGACCGTGTGCAACATAGGAACATCATTTCCTATCAAGAGTTTGTCATCCACGTACAATACGCGGAAGACAACCTTACTCTATGCAACCTTCATGTAAATACAAGGTTCAACTACGTTTTTGATGAAGTCAAACTCTTTGACTACAACATCAAAACAGATGTCCCAACTCCGTGATGCCTTCTTTAACCCGTAGTTGGATTTAAGCAGTTTGCACACCTTTCCGCTGCTCCCACTGTCTACGAGCCCTCTGGCTGAGTCATGTACACGCACTCCTCTAAATCACCATTTAGAAAGGCGGTCTTAACATCCATCTGCCAGATTTCGTAGTCATGGTATGCAGCAATGGGAAGTAGGATCCGAATGGACTTAAGCATAGCCACTGAAGAAAAGGTTTCGTTAGAATTCACACCTGGTCCTTGACGAAAACCCTTTGGAACAAGTCTAGCTTTGAAAGTCTCAACTTTTCCATCTACACCAAGTTTCTTCTAACAGATCCATTTGCTCCCAATGGGTTTTACCCCTTCAAGAGCAACTTCCAAACTCCATACTTTGTTGGTGTACATGGGTTCTATCTCAGATCGCATTGCATCCAGCCATTTCACAGAGTCCTCACTCATAATGGCCTGCTCGAAGCTAGTCGAGTCATCATCTTCCATGATGCAGTCTTCGCTCCTACCATCGATGAGAAAACCATAGTATCTCTCAGGTGGATGAGGAACCCTACTAGATTGGCGGAGCGGCTGGGGTTCGTCGGGAACTACTGAATACTCTGGTTCTACCAAATCATCTATCGTTGTTTGTATTGCTGGAATTTCTTCCAGTTCTACCCCTTTGCCACTAATTTCCTTTGTAAGAACTTCCTTTTCTAAAAAGGTGGCATGTCAAGAAACAAACATCTTTTGTTCCTCAGTGTGGTAGAAGATATACCCTTGTGAGTTCTTGGGATATCCTACAAACTTGCATAAGACAGACCTTGCCTCGAGTTTGTCCGAATTGTTCCTTTTGACATAGGCCGGACAACCCCATATCTTAACATAATTAAGAGATGGTCTCTTCCCCTTCTATATCTCATATGGAGTGGTAGGCACTGATTTGGTAGGAATTTGATCAGTCGAAAATATTGCATTTTTAACACATCAATTTCCCTACTCTTTGTAATCATCTAAAAGTGTTTGGTATAAACATAGCACATATTAGCAATTCGTCTACAAAATATCAAATAACATGTGTTATACATTATAACCGGCATTATGAGGGAAATTGTGTGTTCATTATTGCATACATGATCTTTGTATATCAAACACTTATCTCGAGATTGTGTGCAGGAAATTCTCCAGGTAAAAGAGCCAGAACTACTAAAAGTGCTGATAAAACACATCAAGTCAAAGACTTGAAATCTGGCAGTAAACAAGAAAGTATAAAAACATTCCAGACATCAGGAAAATGCCATAAAGCCAACATGAAACCAACCTGATACTTTCATGCAAAGATCACACCAAACGGCCGCGGATCCGCGGCCGAGTCAGGCAGATCCGCCACGGATCCGCGGCCGAGTTGACTCATCAGCGGTAGAAACTTTTTGGTGGGCTCTTCTTTTAACGGCCAAACTTCTTCAAGGCGCCTCAAATTGTGTAGATTTCTCCAGAAGCTTCCCTTCTAACAGCCAAACTTCTTGTGCAAGCTTAATACCTACCAAGCTTCTCATGCAAGCGTCATAACAACCTAGCTTCTAGTAGAAGATAAGCCAAGCTTCTTGGGGAAGATAAAGGAAAAGCTATAAAAAGGGACCTAGGGCTTCATTGAAAAGGGGGTTGTTCGGTAGTTGTTCATCAATTAGGGTAAAAATTCTAGCAAAATCCAAATCATTTCAAATCAAGTGAGGTGACACACTTTGAGCCAAATCAAGATTCATCGAGTGCCAAATCAAGCAAGCATTCAACGAGTCCTTTGAAGCAACGCCGATCTTCATCCGAGCAAGAGATCCACGACGATCTGCGACTCAAGAAGACCGAAGCGAAGCTAGTTTCGACGATTTAGTTCTTCATCAAATCTTGTAATCTTTGAGTAAATTGTACCTAAACGTTGATAAATAAAAGGTGAAAATTCTTAATCTTGCTTTTCTTTACATTCGTACAATATGAAGAGTTATAGATTCTTGATTCTTTTCTTTTTCATGATGTTTGAGTGAACTCTCCGCTTGTAGCGGAATCGAAAGAATAGGTAGATGATGGTGATTAAATTATTGAACGATTCTTAAGTCTTATGAGTTTTGTAAACTTTAGGAAATTGAATCATCGAAAACCTAATTTGAGCAAGATCGCTTTCTTGAATGTTTTCGCTCCAAATTAGACATCAATGATCGGTGATTTAATTTGCTAGAGGCTAAAATTTGAATGATAATCAATGAAAGGACAAGGGATGATGATGAAGAAACCCTAGTTTCTTCAATAGATCCCTAACCCTCATTGATTGTCTTCGATCTGGCAACAAATTTTCAATAGATAAGAATTTGTAATCATTAGTATTCATCATCACTATCAATTGGATCGATTCCGACAAGCCTTTTTACAAATCTTGATAATTCAAACGATTTGGAAATTTTCTTGATCTCTATCGTTTCTTGATTTTAGATTTATTTCTTGATGATTCTTGAAACTAAATTTCAAAAATATTGAATCATTTTTTTTTATCTTTTAATTTTCAACTCAACTGAAACGATAACGAACAAATCACACTTTCTCAGTGGATGATCCGCATTCACCGACGAAACTATAATAGACACCGTCAATTGATTGCGGTATAAATTTCTTTGGTTGTGATTAAAACTTTTCCATAAACACAAGAAACGATCAATCAAATGGCGCCGTTGCCGGGGATAGTGTGCTAATTTATTCGTTTTTTTAATTTGAGTTGGAAAATTTATTATTCCATCAGAATTTTTAGATCAAAATTCGCATCAAATGCTTAACGATTTGTTGTGATTTGTTGCAAGGAGATATGGAATCTGTGGAGCGAGAGAAAAAAATTTCAGAGCATCTCAGGGAGTTCAGTGAGTGAACAAGAGCATCTACACGAATTTTTGTGCAGAGATCTCATCTTCAGACCGTGCATCCGCGGCCAAAGAAGGCATCTCGCGGCGGTTCCGCAGCTATATTATGGCTTCACTGCACCAAATTTTCTAGGTGAATTTATGTCTTTCTTATCTCTTTTCTGATCTGCTCCATTAACCAATTTTTGCAGGTTTCTTTGCAAAATTCGCAACGCCGCAAAAAGAAAAAAATTGTTGCGTGTTTGATCTTGGTTGTTTGCATATTTTAACACGGAAATTAAGGGGCAAAGACCAAATTCAGATTAGGTGGGGAGTTCATTACCCTTCCTAAGCCCCAAAAACCACAAACTTTCATGCGCATCACCCTCATTAACTAAAAAATATCTAGACATGACTTTAAGGACCGTCACGCTCAATTAGGACAGAAGGAGGTCGTGGGTAATCTATTGCTTATCCGCGTTTCTTTTGCGGTGTCTAAGGCAAGTGTGTCTAAGGCAAGTGGTTACTTAATTAAGCCCACTACTTACGTAGTGGAGAACCTCGCATTTACCCGGCACTTACCTGGCCATAGAAGGGGAAAAGAGGCAGTAGAGGATCTATCTTGCGACTTGTCCTCTAGAAGTCTAGAGCTTTGACCTAGGTGACCACTAGATTTAGGGTTTCTTGTGTATTGTTTGTGTGAATTTTTCGAAAATCCATCTTTTTCAAACCAAACACCAACTCATCTTTTCCTTAATTATCACCTAACGCTGCCACTTGTGCTAAACCATTTAGTGCATGCTCGGCTGGACACGGTATTCTAGTGCCCGTCTTGTCCGCGTTCCTCCTATCGACTCCGAAGTCGATATTTCTATGTCTACTTGTTCTTTACCAACCACCACACCAACTTCGATGGACGATTCTCCATCGAACTTCTTTAACACTACTCTGCCACCGTCCGTAAGTGCGCAGAATCCACCCCACATCTCTCTCCAAGAGAGATGTTACCCTATGCGAGGTCCTCTTTCGACCTGTCTCACCATTCCACCAGCCAATGGGGACAATTTTGAAATAAAACCACAATACATCAATCTTCTACCAAAATATCACGGTCTCGAGTCTGAAGACTCATATGTCTTTATTACCAAATTTGAAAATGTATTCACTATTGATGGGTACTTCACAGATTTCTGTGGATGCTATGAGATTACGTCTTCTCACATTCACTTTGTGCGATATAGCCGAGAAGTGGCTTTATAACACAACCGCACATTCTATTTCAAACTGGGGAGAATTCGCAACAGCTTTCCTAAAGAAATTCTATCCAAATCAAAAGACAACTCGAGTCCGTAGCGAAATAAATCAATTTACCCAGCTTCCAAATGAACCATTCTCGAAGTGTTTTGAACGCTTAAAGGATCTGTTAGTTCAATGTCCTCATCACGGAATTCCTAGATGGGATCTGTGCAGAATCATATATGAGGACATTAATCCTACAACTAAACAGACCATTGAATCTATGTGTCAAGGCACCTTCATGAATAAAGATGATGGTGAAGCCTGGAGATTTTTAGAAAATTTCGCTGAAAAATCTTTACAGTGGGAGAGTGTTAACCAATCATCGTCTAGGGGTGGCAACCACCAATCTGATATTTCCATAGGAGTTAGAGCTGAAATGGTAGCGATGCAAAAGAAACTCGAAGCTATGGAACATAAATTTTTAGCAGCCTCCCTAAATCAGATGTCACTCCCTAAAACTGTCTGTGGATAATATTCTATTCCATCTCATCTTACGGAAGAATGTCCTTTAGATTCTCCGTTTCAAGATCAAGAGCATACCAATGCTGCATTCCAACAAAGTCCTAGAAACGATCCGTATTCTTCCACTTATAATCAGGGTTGGAGGAATCACCCTAACTTTGCCTGGAACCAATCACAAACTCAAATCACGGTTCCAAACCAAAATAATTTTCAAAGGGGTCCTCCACCATAACAGCAACCACTACAACTGAGTCAGCACCCCTACCAATCACAAAATTTTCAAAATCCGGTCAACACTTCTGCACTGCACAACAATTCTTTGCAACTGACCGGTACTGATAACTCCTCTCCACTCGAACAAACCAAGAATTTGCTTCTTACAAATATCGTGCAAGTTTCGGCTGAGATGAAGTCTTCTGTCGATAAAATCTAGAAAAACTCTGACTCCCAAAGTGAGAGTATTAAATCGATGGAAGCACAAATTGCCCATATAAATGCTGAATTGAATGCTAGAGAGAAAGGGAAACTTCCAGCTCAACCTTTACCAAATCCTGGCTATTCACATCATGTGAATGCTATCACCACGTTGAGATCTGGAAGAGTGCTTGACAACCATGTCGGGGAAGAGATTGAAAATAATGAAGAATCAATCGATGATACCCCGGCTGAGACTTTTCCTTCCACTTCTACTTCTGCTTCTGACCCTAGTTCGTCTATCCTACCATTTTCTTCCGAGCCTATTCTCCGTTTTCCCCAAGGCTCGAACCCTTAGCACACATCTTCTAGTCTACCAAAGATAATCCCCACTTCTATTTTTGGATCTTTCCTACCCACACGATCTTCTCCAATGTTAGACCCCGCTCTTATTGTTAAAGCTCCTTATCCGAATAGGTTAAGGGGAAACAGGCCAAGTCCGCAAATGGAGAAGATAACTGAAATCTTTAAGCAAGTTAACATCAATATCCCTCTTCTAGGTGCTATACAACAAATCCCGGCTTATGCAAAAATTCTCAAGGACTTGTGCACTAGGAAGAGGAAGACTCAAGTGCTAAAAAAGGTGTTCATGTTGAGTACTGTAGACACAGCTTTTTCCCAACAATTACCTAAAAAAACGTAAGGACCCTGGCTGTCCTATAATTTCTATTTCTATTGGAGGTAAACACATTAACCGTGCTCTACTTGACCTAGGTGCAAGTGTTAACCTGCTTCCTTTCTCAGTTTATGAGCAGTTAGGGATCGGAGAGTTGAAACCAGCTCACTACACTCTCCATATGGCCGACCGATCAATCACCAAACCTAGGGGTGAACTCGAGGATGTGTTAATAAAAATTAGGGAATTTGTATTCCCTGTGGACTTTATTGTTCTTTATACAAAGCCTATAGTGAACCCACGAAATCAAATTCCGGTGATTCTTGGTCGACCCTTTTTGACCACTTCCAATGCTATAATCAACTGTCGTAATTGTTCTATGACCCTATCCTTCGGGAAGATGTCAATTGAGCTGAACATTTACAAGTTGGGAAGTGTACCCTCCGAACCTTCTTCTCAATCATGTTCTGCCGAATTAATGGATGTCTACAGCAGCGAATTTGACGAGCTTCATGATACTGATCTTGACTCTTTTCATATGTTGTTGATTGACCCAACTATGTATCATACACATACGGACTCTTCCACCGAGTTGTCCGGGTCAACAACTAACACTGATTATGAACTGTTTTTGGAGTCTGAAGATCACCCCGCGCTTTTGGATGACATTATTCTTCGGGGTATCGATGAGAGCTTTGAGGATATTTTCGCTGATGAACTCGCATTTTTAGTAAACACGGGTGTTAAGATGAATCATCTCCCAAACAAAGAAATTGAACATCCACCTTTTCTTCTGGACTATAATGAGAATGCGAGTAATCCATCAGAATCACTGTGTCTTCTCTCCAAAACGAGACGCAAACACATTCTATTCCACCACTTACCTTTTCCCCACTTCTTCTTGGCTCCTTATAACATGTTCTTCCACCAACCGATGCACTATAGTGATAAAATCTTCGAATGGTTGGTGTTTACTTTCGGTCTTTGCAAATCTTAGCATTGACCAGTAATTTTGACCCCCTCTTGTGATTTTCAAAGCTTAACATTCTTTAACTCAAGTTGGGGGCGGGGGTATAATCTGGCTCTTGAAAATAGAATTTTTACTCAAAATGGTGAGCCAAAGAATAAGTTTGGGGGAGCATTTTCACAATCATATTTCATGTCGCCGCTAATAAATTTTCCTCCCAAGTTTACAGGTTTATGAGATTTATCAGAAGACAACAGTAAGGACACTGTTGTAAACAAGTTTGGGGGAGGTTTATGCTTATTTACGCATCACTTTGCATCATACTTCGCATAAGCACAATATATATATATAAAATTTTCACATAAATAAGATAATAAAAGATTAGATAGTGAAAAATTACATTTAAAACATTGAAAAAATTTAAGAAAACCAAGAAAATTAGAAGTTTTCTTAAATGAAACTAGTAATAAGTAGTTATGAGCTGTTGTCCCAAGGGTTAGTAAGATGAAGGAAGTCACTAATCTGAGGATAAAAATAAATATGAAAAATAGTTCCTATTCTGAAAGCCAAACATTTGAACGTTGACACCCTACTATACGCACTTACACGCATCTTGAAACTCGGGATAGTAGAGGATACCTTGAAATGCTCTTGTCTAAAAGCCAAAGTATGAAGGAAATTATAAATGAAGTATAAAAAGATAAAATGGTGTAGAAAAATGAACACTAGTTTTTTTTATCACCAAGGCAGCAATAAAAAAATATAGCGAGGGTGCTTCATCACCTAGTGCCTTAGACCAACAGGTTTGGGAGTCACTGCTAAGCCTTAGGTGTTGCAAGACGAGAAAAATACTAATACGTCTAATCAGCAAGAACATGAGTAATCGGTCGGTTAGTACCTCAAGAAGTATTAACGGTCGCATGAAAAATGTGTGAGCAAATTCATCTAAATATTCACCGATTAAAAAGTACTGAGGTGATGGACAAGAGTATGATAGCTTGAATTGAATTCTCCAAGTGTAGGGATGTCTTTTACACACACGTAGGGGTATATGATCATTGTTTGGAAGAAAGGTAGGAATGAAGAATAAAGACGATGTTTTATTGAGGGATGATGTGATTTCTAATATCTTTTCATGGCTATTAAGATAGGGCTCATAACAACTGAAAAGCTAGTATAGTTGGAAACTCTAATTTTTAAAGTTTTTCTTATACAATTCTTATCTTTACATGTAACTTTCACAGTCTTCCTTTTATTATGGGATTTTGTGGGTGCAAACCGCTGAAAACCCTCAGGAGACAACACTCCTCCTACTAGGGACACCTAGAGGTTTAAAGGCTTGTTGCACGTGCTCAGTGCAATCGTGTAGCCTACGAAAGTGTGCTAGTTAGCTTTTCTTTTTCTTATATTTTATCCTTCTCATGAATAAAACAAGTTTGCTCGAGACGACAAAAATTAAGTTTGGGGGAATTTGATCAGTCGAAAATATTGCATTTTTAACACATCAATTTCCCTACTCTTTGTAATCATCTAAAGGTGTTTGGTATAAATATAGCACATATTAGCAATTCGTCTGCAAAATATCAAATAACATGTGTTATACATTATAACTGGCATTATGAGGGAAATTGTGTGTTTATTATTGCATACATGATCTTTGTATATCAAACACTTGTCTCGAGATTGTGTGCAGGAAATTCTCCAGGTAAAAGAGCCAGAACTGATAAAAGTGTTGATAAAACGCATCAAGTAAAAGACTTGAAATCTGGCAGTAAACAAGAAAGTATAAAAATATTCCAGACATCAGGAAAGTGCCATAAAGCCAACATGAAACCAACATGAGACTTTCATGCAAAGATAATACCAAACGGCCGCGGATCCGCGACCGAGTCAGGCCGATCCGCCGCGGATCCGCGGCCGAGTTGACTCGCCGGCGGCAGAAACATTTTGGAGGGCTCTTCTTTTAACGGACAAACTTCTTCAAGACGCCTTGAATTGTGTAGATTTCTCCAGAAGCTTCCCTTCTAACAGCCAAGCTTCTTGTGCAAGCTTAATACCTACCAAGCTTCTCATGCAAGCTTCATAACAACCTAGCTTCTAGTAGAAGATAAGCCAAGCTTCTATGGGAAGCTAAAGGAAAAGATATAAAATGGGACCTAGGGCTTCATTGAAAAAGGGGTTGTTCGGTAGTTGTTCGTCAATTAGGGTAAAAATTCTAGCAAAATCCAAATCAATTCAAATCAAGTGAGGTGACACACTTTGAGCCAAATCAAGATTCATCGAGTACCAAATCAAGCAAGCATTCAACGATCCCTTTGAAGTAACGTCGATCTTCATCCGAGCAACAGATCCACGACGATCCGCGACTCAAGAAGACCGAAGCTAAGCTAGTTTCGACGATTTAGTTCTTCCTCAAATCTTGTAATCTTTGAGTGAATTGTACCAAAACGTTCATAAATAAAAAGTGAAAATTCTTAATCTTTCTTTTCTTTACATTCTTGCATTATGAAAAGTTATAGATTCTTGATTCTTTTCTTTTTCATGATGTTTGAGTGAAATCTCCGCTTGTAGCTGAATCGAAAGAATAGGTAGATGATGGTGATTAAATTCTTGAACGATTCTTAAGTCTTATGAGTTTTGTAAACTTTAGGAAATTGAATCATCAAAAACCTAATTTAAGGGAGATCGCTTTCTTGAAGGTTTTCGCTCCAAATTAGAGATCAATGATCGGTGATTTAATTTGCTAGAGGCTAGAATTTGAATGATAATCAATGAAAGGACAAGAGATGATGATGAAGAAACCCTAGTTTCTTCAATAGATCCCTAAACCTCATTGATTGTCATCGATCTAGCAACAAATCTTCAATAGATAAGAATTTGTAATCATTAGTATTCATCATCACTATCAATTGGATCGATTCCGACAAGCCTTTTTACAAATCTTGATAATTCAAACGATTTGGACATTTTCTTGATCTCTATCATTTCTTGATTTTAGATCTATTTATTGATGATTCTTGAAACTAAATTTCACAAATATTGAATCATTTTCTTTTATCTTTTAATTTTCAACTCAACTGAAACGATAACGAACAAATCACACTTTCTCAGTGGACGATCTGCATTCACCGACGAAACTACAATAGACACCGTCAATTGATTGCGGTATAAATTTCTTTGGTTGTGATTAAAACTTTTCCATACACAAAAGAAACGATCAATCAAACCATATTCAATAGGTGTATGGCTGTCTCAAGCGCATACCCCCAGAAGAAAATAGGCAACTCAGTAGTGCTCATCATAGAGCGTACCATATCTAATAGGGTGCGATTCCTCCGTTCCAATACACCTTTGTGATGTGGTGTATATGGAGGAGTAAGCTGAGAGAGAATCACATTCTCTTTTAGATAATCCCGGAACTCATTGCTCAAGTATTCTCCTCCTCGATCAGATCGAAGAATCTTAATACTTTTACCTGTTTGGTTCTCGACTTCGTGCTTATATTCTCTGAATTTCTCAAAAGCTTCAGACTTGTATTTCATCAGGAACACATGCCCGTATCTTGAGAGATCATTAGTGAATGTAATGAAGTACGAAGAACCATCCCTGGCATGTGTAGACATAGGACAGCATACATCACTATGTATCAGTCCCAAGAGTTCCGTAACTCTTTCTCCATGTCAACTAAACAGAGTTTTGGTCATCTTTCCTTTGAGACATGACTGGCAAGTATCATAAGATGATAATTCGAACGAATTCAAATAACCATCCTTATGTAACTTAGCTAGTCGTGTCGCATTGATATGACCTAGTCTACAATGCCACAAGAAGTATTCGTTCATTTCTGAACTCTTCCTCTTGTCTGTGTTCTGTATGTTAAGAACCGTGGTTTGATTTAGAATGTATATACCATTATTTAACGAGCCAGATCCAATCAACTTTTGATTCATAAAAATGTTCATAACATTATCATGTACTACAAAATCATATCCTTCTTTACTTAATAAAGAAACTGATATAACATTGCATATCAGGGTTGGTATGTAATAGCATTCATTCAGAATCAATGTATTACCATTTGGTAATACAATATGATATTCGTCAACTGCTTTGGCTATAACATTTGCACCATTCCCTACTCTTACGGAATGATCACCCTCTCCCAGTTCTCTACCTTTTCTCAGCCCATGTAACATATTACATATATGGGATCCCGATCCGGTATCTAATACCCAGGACGTAAAGTGAACTGAGAAACCGTTCTCGATAACTAACACACCCGAAGATGATGCATCATCATGCTTATTCTTCCTTTGGGCGGCGTGAGAATCCGGATATGTCCCTATTCCCTGTTCAGTCTTATAACAATTATAAGAAAGAACGGAACCAACGTTCCCCTGCTCAGTATAATAACCGGATTTGGTCAATACATCCATATTATTATCTTGATTAAGGCCTGACATGGTCGCTAGCTGGAGAGAGAGAGAGAAGAAAACACTTTAGCGTATGCTCTTGCAAGATTAGATTGGTTATTCTCTTATCTAATCAGGATGGCTCCCATTGTTTTTATCAAATCTTCCTTCAAACCCTAAAAGGTAAGACTAGCCGGGATTAATTACACTTTACAAGTTCGCCAATCTTTTGGTCAGGCCAGTGTTGGTACTTTGAGGGAGGTTCCCCGTGCTTTCGCACGGACCTAATTAAAATAAACCTCGTTTTCCCAAAGGCTTAACCCCGTTAACACCTTTCTAGACACCTGCTTGATTGGCTAATTGTCATGTGTAAAACTCTCCCAGGAGTAACTCATACTCGCAGTGAGTATCATGATCCAACTATCTCATAGAAGGTATGCAATCTCATTGAAAATTTCAACACTTGAAATTCCCGATAATTTTTGCCCCTAGCGATCTATGACCTTGACGAAAGGCAACAAACCGTAGTCCGCTAGTCAAATTCAACCTGTACATTTCTTGATTGAATTAAACCCACCCGCACGACCCTTGACGAAAGCCAACAAAGCCGTACGACTACCCTAATCCAATCGCATCATATGTAGCAGATAAGCAGTAAGTAGCTACCGCACACTACGCCTTGACGAAAGCCAACAAACGCAGCACGAATACTAAATATTACTTATCTGAAATGTCGGAGGGCTACGACAGGTTTTTCCGAAAACCTATTGCGTAATGAACTTGATATCATTGTAGAAACAAGTGATTTTGAAAAAAAAGGAGTGTTTTTGAGGCTTTTACTAGTTTCGCTAAAGAGGTCACTCCCGGTGAAATGATCTCGGCTCTTTCCTTATCGAATAAGGTGCAGGATATTTCACAAATATCACTGTGCAAAGCAAGAACTATAGAAGCAGTCAAAAACAAAATCGAGTGACTTATAGCATCTGCTAGTTTTTCTAAAGAGGTCACTCCCGGTGAAGGGATCTCGGCTATTTCCTTATCGAATAAGGTGCTGGATATTCTACAAGGAATACTGCTATGCAAAGCAAAAACTAGAGCTACCCTTTTTGAAAATTTGGTTCTACAACATCTTTTAGGTTTCTTTATCTTTCATTAATCTCATTAATGAATCTCATCATTTATGCTTCCTAAGCATCACAGAAGAAACGAAAATACAATATACGCTTATGCCATCCACATTCGGCACAGTGTCCCTGTAGGGTTACTAGGCACTCTAACAAGGGTTAAGTAAGCATCAACCATGCCCGATTAAAATTTTAGCCGTGCCTAACAACCCTAAACAAGATCTTTGATAGAAAATTAGGGTTTCATATGCAAGAAATTAGCATCTACAACTAAGTGAATACGAAATACAACCATTGTAGATCGGTCCCTCACTTCTTTAGCTCCTTGTTGCAGTCCCTTCGCTGCGATCGTGGTTCTCCCGGACCCTTGCATGGCTTCACGAGGCTAAAGGAGCGTCCTTGCTTGAAGTCTTCGAGGCCGAAGATGATCTACGTCAAGGGGATGCCAACTCAAGCTTCTACTTCACTAACTAGAGAATTAGTGAAGCAAACACCCTAAACTAAAGTGCTAGTCTAGTAGAGGATGGAGAAATAGGAAGCGGGTTCACTTTAGAATTTAGTTTCTCACAATGTTTCTCACTTTGGATAAAACCCTAGAGAGCTTTTTAGCTCAAAGAAGAAGATGAAGAAAATAAAATGAGAAGAGATAATGATCAAGTGAGAAAGCTAATCATGGTGAGTGAGTATCATATACTAACTCATGTAGTGACATAACCATGGCTAAAGCTTATGGTTGGCTTAACAAATATCCATAGTAAAAACAAACTTAGTGGACTTAGTCAATGCATCCACAAGCTTCATGCATTTTGCTAATCCTCTACTAATTTTATAATTACTTTAAATATTAAAACCCAACATAAATAAATAGCATGGTGTAAGTCTCATACACCCAAGTCATGTGTATCATCAACCATGATACAAAATGAAAACACAATTTTAATATATATCACATATATATTAAAGTTGTGCACTTGTGAGAAAAATCCTCATGTGAACAAGTGTTAGTTAATGTAAACTAGTATATCTAATATACAATTATACACTAAATTATTAAATTAACACATGACTTAATAATCCGGTCATATCTCATATAACCGACTTATCGAATCAACACTTGATTCGATAACCCAGCTATATCATATATAACCGACCGATACAAAAAGTCGCGAGAATAGAATACGGTATCATATACACGCATTATTCTCGGTCCCGCACATATCACATACGTGCTCCTATTTCGTTTTGCCTTAGCCAGTAAAACCTCTATGTAGGACTCTAAAGACTCGTCAATACGCCGGCAGTAGGTGATGATCACATCAAGCACCCACAAGCCGTCAGCGGTACTAGCTGGACGTAACAGCTACCCGGGTATTGAGGGATCAGAAGATTAGCAAGCAAGCCTGCTCCTACTCCTGTAAAAGCCTGTCGGTAACACTTCCCGTACAGTCCGGTCTCCTCATCTGATATGTCGCATATCCAGTCTAGGGGTGGTAAACGTCAGACCCCAATAACCGATAAGTTGTGCCGATATAAGGCTCATAACTGGTCGAGAAACTACTGGTAACACTTACCAGTAAATCTCTATATCAGCCCTGACCAGGGACTTCCCTGTTATGGCCAATCGAGCACAGCGTAACATCAACCCCCAATACCGGGAGAGACAAAACCCCTCATATCGCTCATTGCCTCCATGTGACTCGGGACTGTACCCAAAAATCACCATTTTGCACGCCCTCTCGGACGTGGTAAGGTGGAAATCAAAGCACAGTGGGAATCACACAAGACTCTATGACGATCTCGGGTCTACAGACTAACCTGCACAAGTGTCATCAGAGAACTGCCATCTGACGTGAGGTATAATACCATCTGGGAGTTCTCGGCGAGTCCGTCCAGTGTACCCAGTCTCCACTGAGCACCCGTATACCATCTCTGATGTCAAACACCAATAGATATGGGATCATCCATTGCGCATCACATGGGTCGAGAAGCGTATACACTAGTCTACACTGGTATATCGATGCCCTGTCTCGATACACCTACGACTAGGAACATTAAAGGATCTACTTATGGACTACACTGTCCCCACTAGTATGATATGCATCATAGTCCAGGTAGTCAATTACACATCCTAAGAGCTTTACCAACATGTAACTATAAGACATCATCAAGAGACAAGTATACATGTTAAGATAAAGAGCAACCAGATAGCATACTATCATATCGTGCAAGAAAGTCCTCTCTATATATGTCCAGGCATCCAATATAATATACATCATCTATACAATACTGGCCTCTAGGGCATACATACAACTAACAATCTCCCACTTGCACTAGGGCCAGCTGCTGTAGTATCGCATACCAAGCATCCCGAAGAGTCCTCCAAACTGTATCTGGGGAATGGCCTTCGTGAGTGGATCCGCTGTGTTGTTCTTCGTGTCAACCCTCCTGACCTCGATCTCTCGGTGATCAACTATCTCCCGGATCAGGTGATACCGTCTCAGAATATGCCTGGATCGCTGATGGGACCTGGGTTCCTTGGCCAAAGCTACCGCTCCATTATTATCACAATACAAACGTATTAGATGCTCAATGGATGGAACCACTCCAAGTTCAGTAATGAACTTCTTGATCCAGACAGCCTCTTTGGCAGCATCGTTGGCAGCGATGTATTCAGCCTCCATCGTCGAGTCTGCCATGGTTTCCTGCTTGGAACTCTTCCAGCTAACCGCCCCTCCTTAAAGGGTAAAGACAAATCCCGAGTGCGACTTAGAGTCGTCCTTATCACTCTGGAAGCTCGAATCGGTAAAGGACTCCACTTGGAGTTCTCCGTTACCATACACCAAGAGCATCTCTTTAGTCCTTCGTAAGTACTTGAGAATGCTCTTCACAGCTGTCCAGTGACTCTCTCCATGATCAGCTTGATACCTACTCACTATACTTAGTGAGTGTGCTACATCGGGTCTGGTACATAGCATCGCGTACATGATAGAGCCTACAGCCGAAGCATAGGGTATCCCTTGCATGCGAGCTCTCTCCATATCAGTCTTGGGAGACATCTCTTTGGAGAGAGTGAGTCCAGAGATCGTGGGTAAGTTCCCACGCTTGGATTCTTCCATACTAAATCTCTTTAGTATGGTGTCAATATACCTGGATTGGGACAATCCCAGTATCCTTTTAGATCTATCTCTATAGATCATAATTCCCAGTATGCAGGAGGCATCACCTAGATCTTTCATTGAGAATCTTTATGATAAGAAGGGCTTGACAGATTGCCACTACTACAAATAAGGGTTGCCCCTACGGATAAACCCGTAGGGGCAACCCACTGCCCCTACGGGAAAATGCGTAGAGGCTAAAAAATGCCCCGTAGGTGCAAAGGCCGCAGGTGCAAGTTGAAGCCCTGAACTTGCCCATACGGTCAAATTATTGCCCCTACGGATATATGTGTAGGTCCTGTTGCCCCTACGGAGTAATGCGTAGGGTAAAAAAAAGTTATATTATTTATAGTTTTTTTAATATATTGGCGGTACCTACGGACATAACCGTAGGGGCATCATATAACGCCTACGGATATAGGCGTAGGTACCTATCCGTAGGGGCCATATATGAGGAATCCTGATATATGGCCCCTACGGATAACGCTGTAGGGGCTAGCCAGTTAGCCCTACGGTTGTATCCGTAGGGGCACTCCCAACCCCTGGTACTGCGATCGGGTGGAAAATATCAGTTACTGCTGTTATTGTGCCCCTACGGGCTTAGCCGTAGGGGCAACAAGTGTACCTACGGATTAATCCGTAGGTACACATTATCTGTATTTTTTTTAAAAAAATGGGCTGCCTGATTTTTTCCCGCCCTGTGTACAATAATATATACATCAATCAAATATAAAATTAATCATCACACAACATATATCGCAGTATTCATATTCACATCTCACGCATATAATATACAAAAGAAACCAAAAAACTGAATATGATATAAATATAAACCAAAATCATTATCGCCCAAAATGTTTCAAAATGTAGTAAAATATGTATCATATAAATAAATACATGATTCAGAAAATAAGAATCAAAATGCTAGCCTAGCTCGGTCCAGCTCCACCTCTGATAAACGCCAGAATCTTGCGCCTACCCCGTCGCGTCTGGACCTAACGTGTGCAATAAGCGTGTACTAACTCTGTTTTATTCGAATTCTTATCATTATCGAGTTATTTCGAAACCCCATTTGAATATCTAGTTTGGAAAACTGTAGTTTATTTTAATTAGATATGTATATGTATGATTAATAAAACATAAGTCTACAACCAAATAACCTCATATGGGCCCTGATAGAGCCCAGTCCTCGGCCTCTCTCCCAACCTCCGTGGTGTCGTCCGTGTGCGGCGTCCAGGACTGGGGTCAGCAGATTCGAATGCTTCCTTCCCCCTAGCAACTGTCAGAACATTATATTTAACACATACTGATCTATAAAATTGACAAGAAATACCAAAATCAACAAATTCAAAGCCTTACCTACAGAGATAGAAGATGTGCTTCTCTGGTATCTGCATGTATCAAAATTTGAATAATATTAATTAATTTCAGTACATACATATTAACAAGGTAAACTCGCATATAGCGCTGCTTACACATATGACAGGGAGTGAACAAGTTCTTATAGATCATCAGGCGCAAATCTAATCTCATCAAGCAACCCATGATAATGAGTTGGACGACTAAGAGCAAAAGGAATGTGTGTATATTTATGATATAGCATTCTAAATCAATATACATGCCCTATATAATATATAAACATACCTGGAGGAACGGGAGTGGCCTCTGTCCCTGATATGGACGCATCACCAACAACTAGACATTCAAACATTGACAATATAAGTAATTTTGACATAAACAGGTATGGATATCTATAATATTACATTCAAAATGGATATTAGAGAGCGCACCTGCAGTGAGAAGTGATAAAAGTATCACCCAACAAGGGTGTAATTTACAGAATCAGTTGGGACTCTTGAAAGTCATAGAAGAACCTGACCTGCACAAATCTGATGTATGCTTTCCATTGGACACTAAGAAGTCTCTAAAGGGAAAAGCCTATGTGAAAGCCATCATTAGTTCATATCAGAAGATTGATGCTGAAACAGAGAACAAGGAATGCCATTTTTTTCTTCTCCTGCCACATTACTGTCTTCTCCTTCTTTTTCTTCCACATTACTGTCTTCTCCTTCTTATTATGTGCGCGTGCAAATTCAATGACTATATTGAGAATATGGATTAATAGTGGGTAGGAAAAGTATTTCTCAAATGGCTTTTGCGTCTAAAAACCATAAACTACTAAGTAATAGCATACATAATTTTTTTAGTATAAAGGTTGTTATTTTAAGTTTTCCTTTATAGAGATATGATCTAACTGCCTTTATAAACTATAAGTGTGCAGAAATTTATGATAAGAAACCATAACAAAGGGTCGTAGCCTTGCATAACCTTGAATCTACATACCAAATCATGCACAAGCATGCAATTATTGTCACCTTGCCGTGGAATATAAAATATCTTGGAAGACTATAAGCGAGGATTTAAATCTTGATAGTTTTTGACTTCAACATATATTTTTCTCAAGTACCATGAAATATACTTCCTCCGTATAAACCGTTTTCAAGAAGATGGATTAATAATGACAAATTATCCATTATGGCTCACTAGGTTAGCATTTTCTCTTCTATTGACCATCTTACTAATCTGCTTGGTAAATTTATTCGGAACCGGCTGCGAATCATTAAAATACATGCATAAGAAAGAAAGCTAAAATACAGATATATAGCATACCGATACATCGAAACTTCAAAGTTGCGATGACAATCCAGAGATATTTATTTCTACACACGTGGTGCACCTGCGAATGCGTCAGGCATCATGGACAAATATTTCAGAACATGGAAAGTATTATTAGTATAA
This sequence comes from Agapanthus africanus, assembly GCA_030015575.1. Lineage (NCBI taxonomy): Eukaryota > Viridiplantae > Streptophyta > Magnoliopsida > Asparagales > Amaryllidaceae > Agapanthus > Agapanthus africanus. Next base: position 498,559,031 of record JASDDO010000014.1, on the reverse strand, counting down.
AGTAATTAAAACTTTTAAACACCTTGGGTAGATATTTTCTTAGTTGATGCAATCATATCATGAGGACTAAATTTAAGCTATTATACATATGCATATGTATTTTTCTAACCTAATATATCACACAAACACAGAGAGAGAAAGAGAACACCAGTTTGGTAGAGAAATCAGGTAGCAGTATCCTGAAGAAATGGAGTCCATAGCATTGCTCATCATCATCATCCATGATCCCTTTGATAATATTTTTTCAAAGGGATCATGGATGATGATGATGAGCAATGTTATGGACTACATTTTTTCATGGTCCTGCTAGCTGATTTCTCTACCAAACTGGTGTTCTCTCTCTCTTTGTATGTGTGTGAGATATATTAGGTTAGAAAAATACATATGCATATGTATAATAGCTTAAATTTAGTTCTCATGATATGATTGCATCAACTAAGAAAAATATCTACCAAAGGTGTTTAAAAGCTTTAATTACTTTATATTAATAATACTTTCCATGTTCTGAAATATTTGTCCATGATGCCTGACGCATTCGCACGCGCACCACGTGTGTAGAAATAAATATCTCTGGATTGTCATCGCAACTTTGAAGTTTCGATGTATCGGTATGCTATATATCTGTATTTTAGCTTTCTTTCTTATGCATGTCTTTTAATGATTCGCAGCCGGTTCCGAATAAATTTACCAAGCAGATTAGTAAGATGGTCAATAGAAGAGAAAATGCTAACCTAGTGAGCCACAATGGATAATTTGTCATTATTAATCCATCTTCTTGAAAACGGTTTATACGGAGGAAGTATATTTCATGGTACTTGAGAAAAATATATGTTGAATTCAAAAGCTATCAAGATTTAAATCCTCGCTTATTGTCTTCCAAGATATTTTATATTCCACAGCAAGGTGACAATAATTGCATGCTTGTGCATGATTTGGTATGTAGATTCAAGGTTATGCATGGCTACGACCCTTTCTTATGGTTTCTTATCATAATTTTCTGCACACTTATAGTTTATAAAGGCAGTTAGATCATATCTCTATAAAGGAAAACTTAAAATAACAACCTTTATACTAAAAAAATTATGTATGCTATTACTTAGTAGTTTATGGTTTTTAGACGCAAAAGCCAAGTGAGAAATACTTTTCGTACCCACTATTAATCCATATTCTCAATATAGTTATTGAATTTGCACGCGCACATAATAAGAAGGAGAAGACAGTAATGTGGCAGAAAAAGAAGGAGAAGACAGTAATGTGGCAGAAGAAGAAAAAAATGGCATTCCTTGTTCTCTGTTTCAGCATCAATCTTCTGATATGAACTAATGATGGCTTTCACATAGGCTTTTCCCTTTAGAGACTTCTTAGTGTCCAATGGAAAGAATACATCAGATTTGTGCAGGTCAGGTTCTTCTATGACTTTCAAGAGTCCCAACTGATTCTGTAAATTACACTCTTGTTGAGTGATACTTTTATCACTTCTCACTGCAGGTGCGCTCTCTAATATCCATTTTGAATATCTATAATATTACATTCAAAATGGATATTAAAGAGCGCGCCTACAGTGAGAAGTGGTAAAAGTATCACCCAACTAGAGTGTAATTTACAGAATCAGTTGAGACTCTTGAAAGTCATAGAAGAACCTGACCTGCACAAATCTGATGTATGCTTTCCATTGGACACTAAGAAGTCATAGAAGAACCTAACCCTGACGTACTCATGGGCCATGTTAGACTGTATCATATAAATTGTAGGTTATGATGACTATATTGAGAAATCTAAGAACGGGATGGTTACTGACAAAGGAGAAAATCCGTGTATATGCTTTGTGTGTGCGTTTGTCGTTGAAAAAAATAAATTATCGATAATTAAAGTTAGATTTGAGGATACCCATGTATGAGTTGTATTCTATATATGTGTGTTTCGATTTATGATTTCGCTTAAGTGTAGGGTTGTTTTTACTTAAAGAAGTATCACCATCTACTAAATATAAAAAAATGTAGCAAACTAGGACTAGAACTCATTTAACATTATCAACTGGTGAGATTACAATGTCGAAAACTCCCTAAAAAGGAAAATTACTAAAAGGAAAAGACTCTTTGAACAAAACGCATCCACTAGCAATAATATGGAACTGAGACTCGATCAAGATTCTCTGGACTAAAAAATTCCAAAGAATTGCTATTTGAATTACGTTAATTTGGAACACGATCGTTGTAAGTTGTACTTTTCCCGACTTGTGTCATGCCCATGAGCACACAAACTTCTCACCAATCACAAATCCCAGTCCAGATTGGTATTCAAAATTTATTTAATTAGTTTGTGAACCACATCATTGATTCGTTGCTTGAGGCATCAATGTAGGCACAAATATCACTGAAGCAGCCTAAATCACCGTATGAACCGGTTATCGATTTCAATTCCACCAGAATTAGAATTTCATCCGAACAACTTTCACACAGTAATCGGAACCTGGTCAACAAATTTGTCATGCCCGTTGTGGTTTTACTTATGTACAGTACTTCCACAAAATACGTGCTGTCATTTCTAAATGGAAGTTTCTCAGCGCCACCATAGTAGCAGAAAATGGAATTGTTTATCGCAACTAGATTATGCTAAGCCTCGGATAGATTAGGCAAACATGGTCTAGAAGAATATAATTAGCAGAGGAAAAATATAATAAAACAAAACAAAGCGTAGCAAATAAGATAAAATAAAATAAAGATATAGAAAATAAAAGAGAAATAAGTTTTCGAGAGGAGAGGTGCAAGATATCATGTGCCCCGAAGGAAAGGAGGGCAAAAACAGTGTTGGCATTTAAGAGGAAAGCTAGACTAACAAGAAGAAACATTACAAATATTACTATGTTTATGAATTATCACAGAAAATCAACCCAGAATCTGCAAGAAAATCAAAAGTATGGCTCAAATATGAGACGGACAAATATCTTTTCCTCTCTTATCTTTTCTTCTTGAAAACAAATACCAGAAGATGTTGACTTTCTGGATAGATAGGAGTGGATATGATAAAAACATGTAAAGGGTGCATGGAAGTGCTAACAGAGACTCTTTGTTGCAACTTTATAGTAAACGGAACAATAACTGGCATATTCAAGTTAAAAGAATTGCAAGAATAATGAACATGGCTTACAAACTTGGGTGAGAACGATTTGACACTCAGAAAAACATCTAAAAGACAAATTCATAAATGCGGTTAGGCCAAAACCGGACTAAATCCTGCCATGCGACTGATATTCCTTGATGTAGAAGTAAATATAACTGTGGCACACACGCACACATGCACACAAAAACTATGGCACAAACAAGTGGAAATATGCAAATAAACATGCATGCATGCAGACATTAAAAGATTAATATAACAGAGATGTCTACTGATGATTTGTAAGATGTTATCGCAGGTAGGACAACTGTCAATTCTATGGCTTGTGGCCACCAGCGACTGCTTTCTCACCACAGTAAAAATAATGAGGGACTATAACATATCATGAATTCGATATGCACCATGATTTCATAGCATATGTTTATTAACCTATAATGCACAAGTTCTCGGCGTTGATTGCAGAGGTGCATACAGTCTGAACTAGTAAATATACGTAAGAAGGAAAAAGAAGAAACGATTCATAAATATGGTTGGGCCAGAAACAGACTTAGTCACTGGATGACATATAACTGATATTCCTTGATGTAGAAGTCAATACACCTATGATAACAAACTCATTCTTTTTTAGGAGATATATGAATAACCGACTCTGACCCTCAGCATTCCATTTAACACATGGAAATCCATCGTATCTCATATCCAGCCACCTCACTTCACCGATCCTATGATCGCCCTCTGGAGGACGCACAGCCCTAGCCGCAGCCCGAGCCCCAGCCCCAACCCTAGCCCTAACCCTAGCCGCAGCCCGAGCCCCAGCCCCAACCCTAGCCCTAGCCGTAGCCCAGCCCTAGCCCTAGCCCGCAGCCCCAGCCGCACCCCCAATAAAAATTGGATAAATTGACCCGACCCCGACCCTAACCCTACCCCGACCCCGAACCCGACCCCGCAGCCCAGCCCCTGCCCCAACCCTAACCCTACCCCGACCCCGACCGCAACCGCGACCCCTGCCCAACCCCAACTCGCGCACCATGAACCCTAAGCCCAAAATAATCCAAAAATTCTTTAATTTACCTCGAGATTTACTCACCTGAACGGCTGCTGGGGGCTGGGGCGACGACCTGAACGGCGGTGGCAACGACCTGAACCGCGGTGTCGACGAGAACTGCGGTGGCGACGAAACCGGTGGTGGCGACGAGGAGAACAACGTTGGCGACGACGGCGTGGCGATTTGGGGCTTATTTTCACGCGTGATCGAGATCGAGAGAGAAAGAAATTGTGAGCGTAGGCGATCGATCTGTGCTTCAGTAATTTGATATTTAGTTGCCCCTACGGATATACCCGTAGGTCCTTTGTTTGCGCCTCCGTAGGGGCAAACACCAAATTAAGAATTAATATTTTTAATCTTGGACGTCTTTGCCCGTAGGGGCAACCATTTAGCCCTACGGATTAATCTGTAGGTCCAAGTTAAATCTGCCCCTACAGATTTCAATATCCGTAGGGGCAACCCCCTATTTTACTAGTGTGCAGCATAGGAATATCATTTCTTATCAAGAGTATGTAGTCCACGTACAATACGAGGAAGACAACCTTACTCTCTGCCACCTTCTTGTAGATACAAGGTTCATCTACGTTTTTGACGAAATCAAACTCTTTGATAACGACGTCATAGTAGATGTTCCAACTCTGCGATGCTTGCTTTAATCCATAAATGGATTTAAGCAGCTTGCACACCTTCCCGCTGCTCCCACTATCTACGAAGCCCTCTGGCTGAGTCATGTACACGCACTCTTCTAAATCACTGTTTAGAAAGGCGGTCTTAACATCCATTTGACAGATTTCGTAGTCATGATATGCAGCGATGGCAAGCATGATCCGGATGGATTTAAGCATAGCCACTGGAGAAAATGTTTCTTCATAGTCCACACCTGGTCTTTGATGAAAACCCTTTGCAACAAGTCTAGCTTTGAAAGTCTCCACTTTCCCATCTGCACCAAGTTTTTTCTTGAAGATCCACTTGTTCCCAATGGGTTTTACCCCTTCAGGAGCAACTTCCAAATTCCATACTTTTTTGGTGTACATGGATTCCATCTCAGACCGCATTGCATCCAGCCATTTCACTGAGTACCCACTCGTGATTGCTGCTCGAAGCTAGTTGGGTCATCATCAACCATGATGCAATCCTCGCTCCGACCATCCATGAGAAAACCGTAGTATCTCTCAGGTGAGTGAGGAACCCTACTAGATCGACGGAGAGGTTGAGGTTCATTGGGAACTACTGAATCCTCTGGTTCCACTAAATCTTCAGTTGCAGTTTGTGTATCTGGAACCTCTTCCAGCTCCACCACTCTGCCACTAATTTCCTTTACAAGAAATTCCTTTTCTAAAAAGGTGGAATGTTGAGCAACAAACACCTTTTGTTCCTCACTGTGGTAGAAAAAATACCCATATGAGTTCTTTAGATATCCCACAAACTTGCAAAGAACTGACCGTGCCTTGAGTTTGTCCGGATTTTGTCTTTTGACATTGGCCGGACAACCGTATATCATAACTCGTTTAAGATATGGCCTCTTCCCACTCCATATCTCATATGGTGTGGTAGGTACAGATTTAGATGGAACTTGATTCAATAGGTATGCTGCTTTCTCTAGCGCATACCCCTAGAAGGAAATAGGTAAATCAGCTGTGCTCATCATAGAGCGCACCATATCTAGGGTGCGGTTCCTCCATTCCGATACACCGTTGTGCTGTGGTGTATATGGAGGAGTCAGCTGAGAGAGAATCCCATTCTCTTTTAGGAAGTCCAGGAATTCATTGCTCAAGTATTTTCCTCCTCGATCTGATCGAAGGATTTTAATACTTTTCCCGGTTTGGTTCTCGACTTCTTGTTTATATTCTCTAAATTTCTCAAAAGCTTCTGATTTATGTTTCATCAGGAACACATATCCGAATCTAGAGAGATCGTCAGTGAATGTTGTTAGATATGTATGCCCTAGAGGCCATTATTGTATAGTACTAGTTTGTATAATACATTTTGGAGGCTTGGGATATATATATGGTTTTACGACAATCTTGCTCGATATAGTAGTATGCTACTTGGTTTGTTTCTATCTTAATATGTGTATATGTTTCTTCTAACATATCTCTAAAAACATATTGGTAGAGCCTTTAGGATTTTTTCTTGACTACCGGCGTTATGATGGCGATCACACTAGTGGGGGCTGGGTAGTCTATAAGCACATCCTTATTTTGGTCCCTAGTCGTAGGATTATCGAGACAGAGCATCGATACTCCAAAGTAGACTGGTGCATACGCTTCTCTTCCCAGCAGGGGAGATGGTCTGTCCCACAGCCATTAGTACGTCGTACTGGAGATAGTATGCAGGTGCTTGTTAGGTTACGAGTACACTGGACATGACTCGTCGAGAACTGTTGGTTGGTATTATACCTATCGTCAGTTAACAGTTCTCAGGTGACATGAGTACAACTTAGTCCGCTGACTTGACACTGTCACTTCGCCTCGAGTGTGTTCCCACTGTTCTTAGATTACTACCCTACCACGGCTCTACTGAGTTATGCAAACAGGTAGTAGTTGGGTGCAGTCCTGAAGCACTTGGAGGCAGTGACGGTTAGACAGGATTCGTCTCTCCCGGTATTGGGGGTTGATATCGCGCTGTGTCTAGGAGAGCCATTACACAAAGTCCCTGGCCAGGGCAAGCGAGATATACTGGTAGGTTTCCAGTGTTATCTCAGGGTGTTCTGGGCTACACTCCGACATGACTTGTACCGCTATTAGGGGACTGACGTTTACCGCCCCCCAGGCCCGCCATGCGATATTCTCAGACGAACAGACTGGACTGTACGGAGATTGTCACATTCAGGCTCAGTAGGAGTTCGATGGGTTCACCTCATCAGTCTTCTTATCGGCATCTACCTGGAGACCGTTACGTATAGCTAATACCGCTTGCGGCCTGTGGTTAAACCAACTTCCAGCGTAGTGTCGAGCCTTTAGAGTCCCACACAGAGGGTTACTCGCCTTTGGGCAAAATAGAGTAGAGGTTGCATGGTTTTGCGACGGGGTTCGTTCGCATCCACGTACTTGTGCACGTTTGGTGTCCGGACAATAGATACTAGCGGGCTTTGGTTTAAGCCAGATCCTAGTAATTGTATTGTGATTGGTTTTGTCTTAGTATATTCGTGTTCCTTAGAGCACGGATGCGAGTGTGTATGCACAGTTGACAGAGGCAGAGGATTCTCATTATGGTTGTTGACCATTTGGCTTTGGTTGACTTGTTGACCGTTGACCTTTCTTTAAACCATAATGAGAATATGATTAATAATATTAATTAAGTATTATTGTGCCATGGTTGAGTTGAAAGTTTGAATTTTGTTGACTTGTTGACTTTGTTAACCGGTTGACCATTTTGGACTTGTTGACCATCATCATTTCATGGCTATCATTTCATGGGTATGACTTTTGCTTGCTTGTTGTTTGCAAAATACAATAATAGCATGAAATGATAATGGTCATTGAAACTAACCATCACCATACACTTAATTATTATTATTATCATCATTATTCTCACTTTTGTGAGAAGGGGTTGGATTATGAGAGCTCATTTTATCATTCTCTTTCTCTCTCCTAGAAAGAAAGCTCTCCCTCTTCCTCTTCCTCTCTCAAGGTTCAAGTGTTCCATGAGTTGGAAATCATGAACTTTTGAAACAAAATCACCATCACTCTTCTCTACTCAATCTAAGGTATTAGGTTTAGCAAACCAAACACCTTAGTCATCTCTAGGTTGAGATTGGAGCTCAATTTCGAGACCCTCGGGTGGATCCATCTATGGCAAAGAGGAGACGACAAGGAGGATCCGTTCAAGCAACTACAAGGAGCTAGCAAGAGGAAGAACAACAACAAGAAGAGAAGGAGTTCAAGACCAAGGTATAACCATTCTACATAGTAGTTAGAACTTGTAGAATATTTATTAGTTCTTGTTTAGCAACGATCCTTCTTGTATGGTCCATGTTACCAAGTTAGGAAAAAATTTCGTTTTACCTATTCCGCCTCCCCGAAAGGACCGGGGTTGGTAACGTGGACCTAACAAATGTAATGAAGTACGCAGAACCATTCCTGGCATGTGTAGACGTGGGGCCGCATACATTACTATGTACCAGTCCCAAGAGTTCCGTAACTCTCTCTCCGTGTCTCGTGAACGGAGTTTTGGTCATCTTACCTTTGAGACATGACTGGCAAGTGTCATAAGATGAAAATTCAAGTGGATTCAAATGTCCATCCTTATGCAATATAGCTAGTCGTGTCGCATTGATGTGACCCAGTCTACAATGCCACAAGAAGGATTCGTTGAGTTCTGAACTCTTCCTCTTGTTTGTGTTTGTTATAGTCAGAACTGTTGATTGATTTAGAACATAAATGCCATTGCACATTGTGCCTGATCCAACCAACTTTTGGTTTAGAAAAATGTTCATAACATTATCCTGTAATACAAAATTATATCCTTCTTTACTCAACAAAGAAACCGATATAATGTTGCATATCAGGTTCGGCATGTAATAGCATTCGTTCAGAATCAATGTATTACCAGTTGGCAATACAAGATGATATTCCCCGATGGTTCTAGCTGCAACAATTGCACCATTTCCAACCCTTATGTCTTTATCACCTTCTCCAAGTTCTCTACCTTTCCTAAGCCCATGTAACTGATTACATATATGGGATCCTGACCCGGTATCTAATACCCAGGACGTAGAGGAAATGGAGAAACGGTTCTCTGTAACGAACACACCCGAAGAAAATGCATCAACATGTACTTTCTTCATTCGGGTGGCATGGGAATCCTGGTATTCCCCTATATCCTGTTCAGTCTTATAACTTTTATAAGAAAGAACGGAACCAACGTTCCCCAGCACAGTATAACATGCGGGTTCGGTCAATACATCCATATTATTATCTTTATTAAGGCATGATATGGTCGCTACCTGGAGAGAGAGAGAAGAAAACACTTTAGCGTATGCTCTTGCAAGATCAGATTGGTTATTATTTTATCTAATCAGGATGGCTCCCACTGTTTTTATCAAATCTTCCTTCAAACCCTAAAAGGAAAGACTAGCTGGGATTAATTACACCCTGCAATTTCGCCAATCTTTCAGCCAGGCCAGTGTCGGTACTTTAAGGGAGGTTCCCCGTGCTTTCGCATGGACCTAATTAAAGTAAACCTCGTTTTCCCAGAGGCGTAACCCCGTTGACACCTTTCAAGACACCTACTTGATCGGTTAATTGTCCTGTGTAAAACTCTCCCAGGAGTAACAATTACTCGCAGTGGGTATCGGGATCCAACTATCTCATAGAAGGTATGCAATCTCATTGCAAATTTCAACACTTGAAATTCCCGATAATATTTTGCCCCAAACGATCTATGACCTTGACAAGGTCAACAAACCATAGACCGTAAGTCAAGTTCAACCCGTCATTTATTGATTGAATTAAACCCACCCGCACGACCCTTGACAAGGTCAACAAGGCCGTACAACTACCCTAATCCAATCTGCATCATATGCATAAACAAATAAATACTGGTCAGCTACCGCACACTACGCCTTGACAAGGTCAACAAACACAGCTTGAATACTAAGCAGGACTTATCTGAAATGACGGAGGGCTACGACTGTTTTTTCTGAAAATCTATTGCGTATCGAACTTGATATCGTTGTAGAATCGAGTGAATTTTGAAATGGAGTGATTTTGAGGCTTTTATTAGTCTTGCTAAAGAGGTCACTCCCGGTGAAGGGATCTCGGCTCTTTCCTTATGGAATAAGGTCCAGGATATATCATATATATCACTATGCAAAGCAAAACTCCAAAAGCAATCAAAAACAAACCGAGTGTTGTAGCATCTGCCAGTTTTGCTAAAGAGGTCACTCCCGGTGAAGGGTCTCGGCTCTTTCCCCATCGAATAAGGTGCAGGATATATCATATATATCGCTATACAAAGCAAAAACTGTAGCTACCCTTTTTGAAAATTTTGATTCTACAACATCTTTTAGGTTTCTTTTCTTTCATTAATCACATTAATGAAGTCCTATCATTTAAGTCACCTAAACATCACAGATAAATACGACATACACTTATGCCATCCGAATTCTCTTCGATGTCCTTTCGTGCACCGTTAGGTTAGGTAACTAACGGCAGAGCGGGGCAGGGCTAGCGCGGGTGTAAAACATAAGTAACGTCTATATAATATATCATGTATACTATATACAGTATCTATCATCACATATCGAATGATCACATCACAAATATCGCAGCAGAAGAAACATATGAAACATTGGATATACTAGGACGTCCGTGTTTTATTTTGAGCCTTTATAAAACACGGATTCCACGGTCGCGATGAATAGCCAAACCCACACCCTTAGACCCCCACGAGAGCGGCAAGCAACCCTTCCAATTCTAGAGTTAGGAGACCCGGACTCGACTCCTCGAGTTGGTCTCCCACTGGACTCTAGAACCCGGTTACTTGTGCTCTCCTCCTTGGGTCTATCCTAGTGCGGAAAAGTAAATAATATACATATGGTGACATCGACCTCATCCCGGAAGTGCCCCAATAAAAGAATATTACATACATTTAATTTTACATGAATGAAAATAAAAACTCTCATCTCACATAAAAAAAAACCAGGCTATTCAGAACGCGACGATCCAATATAACATATCCAGCAACACATAATATCACATGCCATCAACGTAAGTAAATATGTGCATCCTAATTGTCGTTGACATATAGCAACGAAACCGGCGATATCACATATTACACTTACGGTCGCAGAAAAGAAAGTGTAAAACTACAACATTTGGAATCCACAATCTCTTTAGACATCGTAAATCCGAAATATCACATACTTCGTATTTCATGCCTAACTATATGAATTCCACATATTGTATCACATTCCAGATAAATAGACAGTATTAAACTTTCCGATCGAATAATCAAATACACAAGATTTCCTTAATAGCTCAACACTTGAGAGGAGTTCAAAAATTCCAGAATACGTCACAGTACCAACGATCCAGCCGTAGAAGGGTCAAGCCAACGCCTCACATGTGGCACGCCGTACTGCCCCAAACCCTAAGGTTCAAAAGGCAGTTCTAGACGGTCACAAAATCGAGTTAAGGTTTGTTGTCTTCTAGAGGGTCCATCGCGTTACATGCACGTTTTTCCGAAAGATTTAAACTCAAGAAAAAATTCAACACTTGAAAGTTTTTCGTGCCTGGAAATAATGAGTTAATGATATCCGTTCGAACATTTTAACAGTTTCTAAATATCCGGAAAACATAACGAAATTAAATATTCCGATCGAATCAACGAATACAAAATTATCCCCATAACACTCAACACTTGAGTTAAAATAAAAATACCTAGAAAATATAAATCACAGAAATAGAAATTACTGTGCAAAACTGAGTGTATGATTCCCCTTTACTACCGCGGATCCGCGGCCCAAGAGCGGTACGGCCGCGGTTCCGCGGCAGCTTGTACGATTCATCGTCTCGTTTTTCACTGCAATTCTTAGAAAACCCTGCTGAATTTTTAGGTATTTTTAATTCAGAAAAAACACAGATTTTAAAAATTGACCAGAAAGGGGGTTATTTCATCGATTCGGAGTTCGTTCGGAGTTTTAACTTCGTATACACGTCGCTTAATGCTCTAGCTAGGCTCTGATACCACTGTAGGGTTACTAGGCACTCTAACAAGGGTTAAGTAAGCATCAACCATGCCCGATTAAAATTTTAGCCGTGCCTAACAACCCTAAACAACATCTTTGCTAGAAAATTAGGGTTTTCATATGCAAGAAATTAGCATCTACAACTAAGTGAATACGAAATACAACCTTTGTAGATCGGTCCTTCACTTCTTTAGCTCCTTGTTGAAGTCCCTTCGCTGTGATCGTGGTTCTCCCGGACTCTTGCATGGCTTCACGAGATTAAAGAAGCGTCCTTGCTTGAAGTCTTCGAGGCCGAAGATGATCTACGTCGAGGGGATGCCAACTCAAGCTTCTACTTCACTAACTAGAGAATTAGTGAAGCAAACACCCTAAACTAAAGTGCTAGTCTAGTAGAGGATGGAGAAATAGGAAGCGGGTTCACTTTAGAATTTAGTTTCTCACAATGTTTCTCACTTTGGATAAAACCCTAGAGAGCTTTTTAGCTCAAATAAGAAGATGAAGAAAATAAAATGAGAAGAGATAATGATCAAGTGAGAAAGCTAACCATGGTGAGTGAGTATCATATACTAACTCATGTAGTGACATAACCATGGCTAAAGCTTATGGTTGGCTTAACAAATATCCATAGTAAAAACAAACTTAGTGGACTTAGTCAATGCATCCACAAGCTTCATGCATTTTGCTAATCCTCTACTAATTTTTTAATTACTTTAAATATTAAAACCCAACATAAATAAATAGCATGGTGTAAGTCTCATACACCCAAGTCATGTGTATCATCAACCATGATACAAAAAGAAAACACAATTTTAATATATATCACATATATATTAAAGTTGTGCACTTGTGAGAAAAATCCTCATGTGAACAAGTGTTAGTTAATGTAAACTAGTATATCTAATATACAATTATACACTAAATTATTAAATCAACACTTGACTTAATAATCCGGTCATATCTCATATAACCGACTAACGTCCATTGTATCGACTTATCGAATCAACACTTGATTCGATAACCCGGCTATATCATATATAACCGACCGATACAAAAAGTCGCGAGAATAGAATACGGTATCACATACACACATTATTCTCGATCCCGTACATATCACATACGTGCTCCTATTTCGTTTTGCCTGAGCCAGTAAAACCTCTATGTACGACTCTAAAGACTCGTCAATACGCCAGTAGTAGGTGATGATCACATCAAGCACCCACAAGCCGTCAGCGGTACTAGCTGGACATAACGGCTACCCGGGTATAGAGCGATCAGAAGATCAGCAAGCAACCCCGCTCCTACTCCTGTAAAAGCCTGCCGATAACACTTCCTGTACAGTCCGGTCTCCTCGTCTGTCATGTCGCATATCCAGTCTAGGGGTGGTAAACGTCAGACCCCAATAACCGATAAGTCATGCCGATATGAGGCTCATAACTGGTCGAGAAACTACTGGTGACACTTACCAGTAAATCTCTATATCAGCCCTGGCCAGGGACTTTCCTGTTATGGCCAATCGAGCACAGCGCAACATCAACCCCTAATACCGGGAGAGACGAAACCCCTCCTATCGCTCATTGCCTCCATGTGACTCGGGACTGTACCCAAAAACCACCGTTTTGCACGCCCTCTTGGACGTGGTAAGGTGGAAATCAAAGCATAGTGGGAATCACACAAGACTCTCTGACGATCTCGGGTCTACAGACTAACCTGCACAAGTGTCATCAGAGAACTGCCATCTGACGTGAGGTATAATACCATCTTGGAGTTCCCGGCGAGTCCGTCCAGTGTACCCAGTCTCCACTGAGAACCCGTATACCATCTCTGATGTCAAACACCAATGGATATGGGATCATCCATTTCCCATCACATGGGTCGAGAAGCGTATACGCTAGTCTACACTGGTATATCGATGCCCTATCTCGATACACCTACGACTAGGAACATTAAAGGATGTACTTATGGACTACACTGTCCCCACTAGAATGATCTGCATCATAGTCCAGGTAGTCAAGTACACATCCTAAGGGCTTTACCAACATGTTACTATAAGACAGTATCAAGAGACAAGTATACATGTTAAGATAAAGAGCAATCAGATAGAATACTATCATATCGAGCAAGAAAGTCCTCTCTATATATGTCCAAGCATCCAATATAATATACATCGTCTGTACAATACTGTCCTCTACGGCATACATACAACTAACAGTCCCGTTATGCACCGTTAGGTTACTTAACTGACGGCATACCGGGCCGGGACTAGCGCGGGTGCAAAACATAAGCAATGTTTACTATATATCAAATATATAATAATAAAGCATTCGTCTCTTGCATATAAAATGATCACATCACGGTATATCAGCAGCAGAAGATGAAAATATATGATATATTATATATACTAGGAGGTCCATGTTTTATTTTGAGCCTGTATAAAACACGAATTCCACGGTCGCGATGAATAGCCAGACCCACATCCCTAGACCCCTACGAGAGCCGCAAGAAACCCTACCAATTCTTGGGTTTGGAGACCCGGTCTCGACTCCTCGAGATGGCCTCCCACTGGACCCTAGAACCCGATTACTTGTGCTCTCCTCCTTGGGTCTATCCTAATGCGGAAAAGTAAATAATACACAATGGTGAAATCATCCTCAACCCGGAAGTGCCCCAATAAAAGAATATTACATACATCGAATTTTACATGAATGAAAATAAAAAAACCCTCATCTCACATAAAAACCCGGGCTATTCAAAATACGACGATCCAATATAACATATCACAGCAACACATAACATCACATGTCATCAACGTAAGTAAATATGCATATCCCAATTGTCGTTGACATATAGCAACGAAACCAGCGATACACCATATATTACACTTACGGTCGCAAAAAGGAAAATGAAAAACTACAACAATTGGAATCGTAACTGCCCTTAGACAACACAAACCCGGGATATCACATATCGAAGATTTCATGCCTAACAATGTAAAGCTCGCATTTAGGTCTCACCCATGAAAACACCTTTTCAAAATAGTCGGATAATTCAACAAGATTTCCGATTACACCTGAGACCGAAATGTCAGATTTACACGCAACAAACAAATTTGTAGATTCCAATTATTGTATCTCATTACAGAAAGCTAGACGACGTTAAACAATTCGATCGAATCAATGAATTCCTAAAATTCAACACTTAAGCATAATTAAAAATTCCCAGAAGCATGCCCCAGTACCTACGGAACTACAGCTGTAGGGCCCGACCCAAGTCTCTTAAGTGGCGCCGCGAATCCGCCGCCTAAACCTTGTTTTAGCCGCGGATCAGCGGTCACTTAGATGAGTTAGGGTTTCGTTCTTCAGATGTGTCCAGAGAATTCGCTGCATATTTTTATGAATATTTTTAACATGGAAAAATCCAAATTTTTGAAAAATTTCCAGATAGGGGGTATAATATGGGTTTTCGGGGTTCGATCGGACTTTTAACTTCGCCTACGAAACGCCTAATACTCTAGCTAGGCTCTGATACCACTGTAGGGTTCTTAGGCACTAGAACAAGGTTCTACAAGTGCCACGTCTCGTTTCCCATTGTACGGCGAAGGGGACGCGACGAGGCCAGCTACGTATTTACTCAGAAGCAAATACGCTAAGCGTAACTAAGAAATATAAAGAAAGTACACAAGAGACGAGATAAGATAAAAACAGCAACTTTTATTTATTAACATTCTTTTGTACAATGCATGAAAAGGAAATACAACTGAAATAAAAAGATGCCTAAACAATGGCATGACAGGAAATGAAAAGTACTGAATGGAAATGTATAATGAAACTAGAGTTCTGGTTCGTCAGCAAACTGCTCTAAGTCTTCTGCAGATGGCTCGATCTCTGCCGTGTCCAAATCACCTGACGACATTTAAACAAGAAAGAAATACAATGTCATCAGCGAACAGGTCGCTCGGTAAGTCCCAAAGATAAGGGAGAAATAGACAGAGAGTAAGAGAGAGAGAGAGAATGAGTAGCTTTTAATGTTGTATTATAATATTGTAATGTTGTATTAACGTTGTTGTTTGTAGCCTGGTACAGAAGATGCCAGTGTATACTAGAGGAGCCCTACTTACACCGATGACCTTGGTAACCTGTAGTACAAGGCTCCGTCGATAATACCACGGAACAATGGCATGGATGTAATTATGGCTTCACTGCACCAAATTTTCTAGGTGAATTTATGTCTTTCTTATCTCTTCTCTGATCTGCTCCATTAACCAATTTCTGCAGGTTTCTTTGCAAAATTCGCAGCGCAGCAAAAAGAAAAAAATTGTTGCTTGTTTGATCTTGGTTGTTTGCATATTTTAACACGGAAATTAAGGGGCAAAGACCAAATTCAGATTAGGTGGGGAGTTCATTACCCTTCCTAAGCCCCAAAAACCACAAACTTTCATGCGCATCACCCTCATTAACTAAAAAATATCTAGACATGACTTTAAGGACCGTCACGCTCAATTAGGACAGAAGGAGGTCGTGGATAATCTATTGCTTATCCGCGTTTCTTTTGCGGTGTCTAAGGCAAGTGGTTACTTAATTAAGCCCACTACTTACGTAGTGGAGAACCTCCCATTTACCCGGCACTTACCTGGCCATAGAAGGGGAAAAGAGGCAGTAGAGGATCTATCTTGCGACTTGTCTTCTAGAAGTCTAGAGCCTTGACCTAGGTGACCACTAGATTTAGGGTTTCTTGTGTATTGTTTGTGTGAATTTTTCGAAAATCCATCTTTTTCAAACCAAACACCAACTCATCTTTTCCTTAATTATCACCTAACGCTGCCACTTGTGCTAAACCATTTAGTGCATGCTCGGCTGGACACGGTATTCTAGTGCCCGTCTTGTCCGCGTTCCTCCTATCGACTCCGAAGTCGATATTTCTATGTCTACTTGTTCTTTACCAACCACCACACCAACTTCGATGGAAGATTCTCCATCGAACTTCTTTAACACTACTCTACCACCGTCCGCAAGTGCGCAGAATCCACCCCACATCTCTCTCCAAGAGAGATGTTACCCAATGCGAGGTCCTCTTTCGACCTGTCTCACCATTCCACCAGCCAATGGGGACAATTTTGAAATAAAACCACAATACATCAATCTTCTACCAAAATATCACGGTCTCGAGTCTGAAGACTCATATGTCTTTATTACCAAATTTGAAAATGTATGCACTATTGATGGGTACTTCACAGCTTTCTGTGGATGCTATGAGATTACATCTTCTCACATTCACTTTGTGCGATATAGCCGAGAAGTGGCTTTATAACACAGCCGCACATTCTATTTCAAACTGGGGAGAATTCGTAACAGCTTTCCTAAAGAAATTCTATCCAAATCAAAAGACAACTTGAGTCCGTAGCGAAATAAATCAATTTACCCAGCTTCCAAATGAACCATTCTCGAAGTGTTTTGAACGCTTAAAGGATCTGTTAGTTCAATGTCCTCATCACGGAATTCCTAGATGGGATCTGTGCAGAATCATATATGAGGACATTAATCCTACAACAAAACAGACCATTGAATCTATGTGTCAAGGCACCTTCATGAATAAAGATGATGGTGAAGCCTGGAGATTTTTAGAAAATTTCGCTGAAAAATCTTTACAGTGGGAGAGTGTTAACCAATCATCGTCTAGGGGTGGCAACCACCAATCTGATATTTCCATAGGAGTTAGAGTTGAAATGGTAGCGATGCAAAAGAAACTCGAAGCTATGGAACATAAATTTTTAGCAGCCTCCCTAAATCAGATGTCACTCCCTAAAACTGTTTGTGGATAATATTCTAATCCATCTCATCTTACGGAAGAATGTCCTTTAGATTCTCCGTTTCAAAGTCAAGAGCATACCAATGCTGCTTTCCAACAAAGTCCTAGAAACGATCCGTATTCTTCCACTTATAATCAGGGTTGGAGGAATCACCCTAACTTTGCCTGGAACCAATCACAAACTCAAATCACGGTTCCAAACCAAAATAATTTTCAAAGGGGTCCTCCACCATAACAGCAACCACCACAACTGAGTCAGCACCCCTACCAATCACAAAATTTTCAAAATCCGGTCAACACTTCAGCACTGCACAACAATTCTTTACAACTGACCGGTACTGATAACTCCTCTCCACTCGAACAAACCATGAATTTGCTTCTTACAAATATCGTGCAAGTTTCGGCTGAGATGAAGTCTTCTGTCGATAAAATCTAGAAAAACTCTGACTCCCAAAGTGAGAGTATTAAATCGATGGAAGCACAAATTGCCCATATAAATGCTGAATTGAATGCTAGAGAGAAAGGGAAACTTCCAGCTCAACCTTTACCAAATCCTGGCTATTCACATCATGTGAACGCTATCACCACGTTGAGATCTGGAAGAGTGCTTGACAACCATGTCGGGGAAGAGATTGATAATAATGAAGAATCAATCGATGATACCCCGGCTGAGACTTTTCCTTCCACTTCTACTTCTGCTTCTGACCCTAGTTCGTCTACCCCACCATTTTCTTCCGAGCCTATTCTCCGTTTTCCCCAAGGCTCGAACCCTCACCACACATCTTCTAGTCTACCAAAGACAATCCCCACTCCTATTTTTGGATCTTTCCTACCCACACGATCTTCTCCAATGTTAGACCCCGCTCTTATTGTTAAAGCTCCTTATCCGAATAGGTTAAGGGGAGACAGGCCAAGTCCGCAAATGGAGAAGATAACTGAAATCTTTAAGCAAGTTAACATCAATATCCCTCTTCTAGGTGCTATACAACAAATCCCGGCTTATGCAAAAATTCTCAAGGACTTGTGCACTAGGAAGAGGAAGACTCAAGTGCCAAAAAAGGTGTTCATGTGTAGTACTGTAGACACAGCTTTTTCCCAACAATTACCTAAAAAAACGTAAGGACCCTGGCTGTCCTACAATTTCTATTTCTATTGGAGGTAAACACATTAACCGTGCTCTACTTGACCTGGGTGCAAGTGTTAACCTGCTTCCTTTCTCAGTTTATGAGCAGTTAGGGATCGGAGAGTTGAAACCAGCTCACTGCACTCTCCATATGGCCGACCGATCAATCACCAAACCTAGGGGTGAACTCGAGGACGTGTTAATAAAAATTAGGGAATTTGTATTCCATGTGGACTTTATTGTTCTTTATACAAAGCCTATAGTGAACCCACGAAATCAAATTCCGGTGATTCTTGGTCGACCCTTTTTGGCCACTTCCAATGCTATAATTGTTGGATATATATGCCCTAGAGGCCTACATTGTATAGGAAGCTTGGGATATGTATGTACATGACAGTCTTGCTTGATATGATAGTACGCTATTTGGTTTGACTTTGTCTTAACGTATAATATATTTTACTTGGTATTTATATATATATGTTGATAAAGCCCATAGGGTGTTTGTCTGACTACCGGCGTTGTGATGGCAGTCATACTAGTGGGAGATGGATAGTCAATAGGCACACCCTTAGATGTCCCTGGTCGCAGGAGTATCGAGATTGGGCATCGATACTCCGGAGTAGACTAGTGTATACATATCTAGACCCTGACGAGGGGCAATGGATTGGTCCCGCAACCATTGGTGATGTTCACCTAAGATTGTATACAGATGCTCACTGGATGTGAGTACACCGGACAGGACTCGTCGAGAACTAACTGGATGGTATTATACCTAACGTCAGATAGCAGTTCTCAGGTGACATGTGTGCAGATAGTCCGTTGACTTAAGGTCATCATTTGTCTCGTGTGAGTTCCCACTGTGCTTTGATTGTTACCCTACCACGGCTCAAAGGAGTCGTGCAAACAGGTTTCAGTTGGGCACAGTCCCGAGCCACATGGAGGCAGTGAGCGACTGTTAGGGATTCGTCTCTCCCGGTATAGGGAGTTGATATCGCACTGTGGTCGTTTGGTCATTACCATAAGTCCCTGGCCAGGGCTGATTGAGAATTACTGATAGGTTGATCAGTAGATTCTCGGATGGTGATAGAGCCATACCGACACGACTTGTATGGTTATTAGGGGTCTCACGTCCACCACCTCCCTAGACCGTATATGTGATACTCTCAGACGAACAGACCGGACTGCGCGGATATTGTCACAGACAGGCTCAGTAGGATTTCAGATGGGTTACCTCATCAGCTTTCTTATCGACAACTACCTGGGGACCGTTACGTACAGCTAGTGCCGCTTGCGGTCTGTGGTTAAACCCACTGCCAGCGTAGTAGTCGAGTCTTTAGAGTCCCACACAGAGATATCCCAAACCCAGGCGAAAAGATATAGAGGTCGTATGGTTTTACGACAAAGGTTCGGACGCATACGTGTTTGATCGCACGTACGACATTCGGACAGTTTTTACTAGCCGGCTTTGGTTTAAGCCAGAATCTAGTATCAGGTTATTGGATTTATACAGTCTAAAGTTTTTCCGTGTTTTCACGGATGAGAGGGGCGTTCTCGTAATTTTCCGAGAAGCTTCTAGAAGGATGTGACATAAAGAGAGAGGTGGCATTTTCATTTATTGAATTAGTGACTCATTGTGAGTGATTCATCATGTCATTAAAGCATCATTTATTGCTTAATGACTCACATAATGAATCACCCACTTTATTAAATGAAACATGATGAATATTCACTTATTATTCATTTTCTTTCTTATTCCTTATGTTTCATATATATCAAGTGAGAAGCTTTATTCAATATAATAATATCATTATCATCTTCTCACTCTCTCTCTTCAAGTTCTCTCTCCTTCACCAAACCCTAATCCTACACTCATGAGTTGAGAACAAGGATTAGGAAAGACTAATTACTCCATAACCAATCTCTACATCACCTTAGCTACTCTATTTAGCAACTACAGAAACTAAGTAACCTCAAGTTTAGAGGTTATAGCTTGGATTAGGGTTCTCGGGTGGATCGTCTATCACGGAAGAAAGCCGAAGAGGGCGTGGAGATCCAAAGAGGCCGTAGAGAACATCAAGACGAAGGACTAGAACCGTTTGGTATAATCCCTTCGCATAGTAGATGAAAACTCTATAGCTTTTGTTAAAACTTGTATAGCAAACGATTCGTACGGTTAATCGATGTTTGATCATAGAACTTGATTGTTATTCATATTTCCGCCTCCCCACAAGTATTGGGGTGTTGAACATCGACTTACAGTGGTATCAGAGCCTAGCTAAACAAGTTTTAACTTAATCGCAAATTTGTACGAATTTCGAACGGAAAAACAAAGCCGGAAAACCCTAAAAATTACAAGTTTCTGTCGAATTTTAAATGAAGTCCAAAAATTGTTCAGGGATGTTCAAAAAGCTTGTTATGACACCAGAAGAACACCCAAGAAATTTGGGGCCATGACTCGACCAAACGACCGCGGTTCCGCGGCGGATCCCACCGATCCGCCGCCCTTCCGCGGCCGAGTTGCCGAGTCATGATCCCAGTTTTCTTGGGTGGGTTCTCTGTTGAATTTGGGATTTTCTGGAATATTTATTTTTTGCTCAGGTTTCAGTTTTACAGAGCAGATTTTGGAGCAATATTAAAAGTGTTTAATCGATCGAAATTGTACAGTATTTGCATATTGGATTATATCTGTGATTGTATAATGTGTTCGTAAACCTCCCCTAACTGCTAGTATGTCGGTTAGCAGGGGGTTGCACATTTCTGTAATGGTTTTATCTGTTTGTGCATATAAACTGTATTGGACTGTTGTGGTGATTAGCCGGGTTTTGTGATGGGTTATTGTTTTAATTCATTTGATGTAATTGTAACAAGTTGTAATATTATTTCGCGGGGCACATCCAGGTTGCGGTTGTAGCCACCGTTGTATTATTTCTTTTTACTGTTTTTGCTCCTAGGACAGATCCAAGGTGGGGTACACAAACTGCCGGGCGGGTAGTTTCCCGTACCCGTAGGGATCTTGGGTGGGGTAACGGCTATTCATCACAACTGTGTAATCTGTCTTTTCTTGCAGGCTCAAAAGAAATACAGATTGCTTGCAAATCCAATATTGTTTATCTGTGTTCTGGAATGTATATCATTGCGTCAGACGAATGTAAAATATCTATATATATGATAGCTATTTAGACGTCACTTATGTTTTACACCCGCGTTAGCCCAGCCCCCGCTCTGTCGTTAGTTAAGTAACCTAACGGGTGATGACGGGACCCTATGGCGAATGCGGATGGCATAAGAGGACGTCATATTTTCGTTGTTATCTGTAATGATAGGTTAAAGATGGGACGCATTATTTTTAATGCAAAGATAATAAAACCTAAACTGAATCGTTGGAACAATTTCTAAAAACCACTCGGTTTTCTTGAAAAAGCAAATTTTAAATGCGGAGCTTAAACCACTCCTTTTAAAAGGCTATCATAGTTCCTTCGATCAAATCAAGTTCATTACGTTAACGGTTTTTTGCCAAAAACCAGCCGTAACCCTCCGTCGTTTCAGATAGACAGCACATCGTATTCATGCTATGCTTGTTGGCCTACGTCAAGGCATAGTGTATGGTAGCAGTGTGTGTGCCTATTTGTTGCATAGATAGATGCATTAGTTTAATACAGACGTACACCTTGTTGGCCTACGTCAAGGGCTTGTACGATGTATTTAAATTGATCAGGACAACGACGGGTAGAACTTGACTTGCGTCTTATGACTTGTTGGCCTACGTCAAGGTCTATAAGAGCTTGGGGTAAAAATCACATCGGGAGTTTCAAACATAAAGGAAACTTGCAGATTTAGCTTACCTTCTGGAGTGTGGTGACTAGAGTGGCTTCCATCTAGGGCATCATGCAATGATAGTTGGATCCCGATCCCACTGATGAGTAGGATTACTCTCGGGAATTTCTCTCACTTAACAATCAATGCTATAAACCAAGTAGGTGCCTAGAAAGGTGTTAGAGGGGCTACGCCTCCAGGGAAAAGAGGTTCTTTAATTAAGGAACTTCGCGAAAGCGTTGGAAAACCTCCCTCGAAGTACCAACACCAGCCTGGCTGAAAGGTTAAGCAAGTATTGTGACGTGTGATTAAATCCTGACTAGTTCTTCTTTTAGGTTTTGAAGAAGGATTTGAGGACACAGTGGGAGCCATCCTGTTTAGATAAATTTATAAACCAATCTAAACTTGCAAGAGCATATGCTGAGTGTTTTCTTTTCTCTCTCTCTGGCAGCTACCATGACTGGACTAAAACTATTACTTGAAAAGAATATACTAACCGGGCAGAACTATAAAGACTGGCTAAGAAACGTCAATATTGCGCTGACTTATGACAAAGTTGCATATGTTACCACTGTTGTTCCTCCCCTTATCCCAGGACCAGATTCCTCAGTTGCGGACAAGGAAGTTCGTAAAACCTGGGATCTAGACTGTGAGCGAGCTAAGTGTATCGTGCTGGCGTCCATGAATAATGAACTCCAGAAACAGCACGAGAGTATGGATATTGCATCCATATTCCTCTATTGCAAGGAATTGTATGGTGAACACTCCCGTATCGCGAGGTACGAAACCTCAAGGAAACTCTTCCAGATGAGGTTAGCTCCAGGATCGCCTGTTGGAGAGCACGTCCTCAAAATGATCACCCTCATTGAGGAACTCGCAAACCTGGGATGCGTGCTAGAGAATGATTTGTACATCGACTTGATTTTGCGGTCCCTTCCCCACACCTTCTCTCAGTTCGTGCTGAACTTCAACATGCACGAAATGGAAGCGGATCTTCCAAAGCTCCTCAATTTGTTGAGGGTAGCAGAGACCTCCTTGAAAAAGGAGAAGACCCCCGTTCTGTATGTTGGCCAATCATCTTCTTCTAAAACTAAAGCGAAAGCTAAAGGGAAGAAAAAGATGAAAGCCACCAAACCGAAGGGTGGGGTCAAGAAGGTGCAGGGAACGAACAAGGCAGGAAGGGTGAAGGCAGAAAAGAACGAGTGTTTCTATTGTCACAAGCAGGGGCACTGGAAGAAGGATTGTCAGGCCTTCAAAGCCAAGGACATGAAGCAAGTTGTTGCTTCTACTTCATGTGTGTTCGTAATCGAAAATTGTCTTTCAGTTAACTCTACTTCATGGGTACTTGATACCGGTTCTGGTTCTCACATCTGTAATTCTTTGCAGGATCTGAGAAATAGTAGAGTACTGGGGGCAGGTGATATGACTCTCCGGATGGGCAATGGAATGCATGTAGATGCAGTTGCAATAGGGGAATATCACCTAGGGTTGAATAGTGGAAACATTTTGGTATTGTATAACTGTTTTTGTATTCCCAGTATGTTGTGTAATATTATATCAGTATCTTTATTGTCTAATAAAGGATATAATTTTGTGCTTGAAAGAAATGTCATGAACATTCTCCTAAATCAAGAACTGATTGGGTTTGGCACACTGGAAAACGGCATATACATACTTAATCAACCACAAATTTTCAATATTCAAAACACGCGTAAAAGAAAGGCTCCAGATTCGAATCAAGCCTTCCTATGGCATTGTAGACTTGGTCATATAAATGAAACAAGGTTGACTAAGTTACATAAAGATGGATATCTAGATCCGTTTGAATATTCATCATATGCAACTTGTCAATCATGTATCAAAGGAAAAATGACCAAATCTCCGTTCACCGGACACGGAGAAAGAGCCACCGAACTCTTGGGACTAGTACACAGTGATGTATGTGGTCCGATGTCTATACATGCAAAAAGTGGCCACTCCTACTTCATCACTTTTACTGATGACTTCTCAAGGTATGGACATCTGTTCTTAATAAAGCATAAATCCGAGGCTTTTGAGAAGTTTAAGGAGTATAAAAATGAAGTAGAGAAACAAACTGGTAAAAGCATCAAGACACTTCGATCTGATCGAGGTGGAGAATACTTAAGTACCAGTTTCCTTGAATACTTGAAAGCAAATGGAATACTCTCTCAGCTTACTCCACCTTATACACCTCAGCATAATGGTGTATCAGAAAGAAGGAATCGCACGCTATTAGATATGGTGCGTTCGATGATGAGTAGTGCTGAGTTACCACTTTCCTTCTGGGGATTTGCTCTAGAATCAGCCGCATATCTATTAAATAGAGTTCCAACTAAGTCTGTACCTACCACTCCATATGAAATGTGGTGTGGGAAGAGACCATATCTCAAGTATATCAAGATATGGGGGTGTCCGGTATATGTTAAAAAGCATAATCCGGACAAGCTCGAGGCACGATCGGTTTTGTGCAAGTTTGTAGGATACCCCAAGCATTCAAGGGGGTACATGGTCTACCACACTGAAGAACAAAAGGTGTTTGTCGCTCGTCACATTGTCTTCTTAGAAAGCGAATTTCTTGCAAAAGAAATTAGTGGGAGCGCGGTAGAACTGGAAGAAATTCCAGAACCTCAAACTGTAACCGAAGACTTAGAAGAATCTCAGACTTCAATAGAACATGACGAACCAACGCCACTCCGCAGATCTAGTAGGCTTTCTCATCCTCCTGAAAGATACTATGGTTTTCTTCTTGATGGGGATCGAGAGGATTGCATCATCGATGATGATGAGCCTACTAGTTTTCAGCAGGCTATCACAAGTAGCGACTCAGTAAAGTGGCTGGATGCAATGAGATCCGAAATGGAATCCATGTATACCAATAAAGTATGGACTTTAGAAGTTGCTCCTCCTGGGGTAAAACCAGTTGGATGCAAATGGATCTTCAAAAAGAAGATTGGTACATTTGGACAAGTGGAAACGCACAAAGCTAGAATAGTAGCAAAAGGTTTTCGTCAAAGACCAGGATTGGACTACGATGAAACTTTTGCGCCAGTAGCTATGATTAAATCCATTCGGATCATGCTTGCCATTGCTGCCTTCCATGACTATGAAATCTGGCAAATGGATGTAAAAACAGCTTTTCTAAATGGACATCTAGAAGAGAGTGTTTACATGGATCAACCAGAAGGTTTCTTAGACAGTGGGAGCAGCGGAAGAGTGTGCAAATTGCTTAAATCTATTTATGGGTTAAAGCAAGCATCGCGGAGTAGGAACATCTGTTTTGATGAAGCAGTCAAGAAATTTGACTTTATCAAAAATGTAGATGAACCATGTGTTTATAGGAAGATTGTAGAAGGAGCAGTAGTCTTCCTCATTTTGTACGTCGACGACATACTACTGATAGGGAATGATATCCCTATGCTACAATCAGTAAAGCTCTTCTTGTCATAGAAATTCTCTATGAAAGACTTGGGAGATGCATCATACATTCTGGGCATTAAGATCCATCGAGATAGATCTAATAGAATATTGGGACTTTCACAGTCCAGGTATATAGACACTATACTAAAGAGATTTAGTATGGAAGATTCCAAGCGCGGCAATATGCCCGCTTGTCACGGAATCACCCTCTCCAAAGACATGTCTCCAAAGACTGATGAAGAGAGGGCTCGCATGGGCATTATACCCTACGCTTCGGCGGTAGGATCAATAATGTATGCGATGTTATGTACCAGACCAGATGTAGCTTACGCACTTAGTGTGTTAAGCAGGTATCAATAGGACCCAGGTGAGAAACATTGGATAGCGGTGAAGAACATTCTCAAGTACCTGAGAAGGACTAAGGAGATGTTCTTGATTTACGGCAATAAGGACCTCCAGGTAGAGGCTTTTACCGACTCCGGCTTCCAAAGTGACAAGGATGATTCTAAATCTATTTCGGGTTTTGTGTTTACCCTCAATGGAGGGGCGGTGAGTTGGAAGAGCTCCAAACAAGATACCGTCGCAGACTCAACTATGGAGGCTGAGTATATAGCTGCTAGTGAAGCCGCAAAAGAGGCTGTCTGGATAAGGAAGTTCATTTCTGAACTTCAGGTGGTTCCGTCCATTGCCAATCCAATACCTTTGTATTGCGATAACAATGGCGCTGTAGCTTTAGCGAAGGAACCAAGGTCCCATCAGAAATCCAGGCATATTCTAAGGCATTTTCACCTGATCAGGGAGATCGTGGATCGTCGGGAGATCGAGATACGGAGAGTGGACACAAAAGACAACACGGCAGATCCATTCACCAAGGCCATTCCTCAAGTACAGTTCGAGAGACTTTTTGAGATGTTGGGCATGCGGTACGCAAGCAACTGGATCTGGTAGAGACAGTGGGTACTCATTGCGCCAATCATAGGCCTTAGTGCAAGTGGGAGATTGTTGGATATATATGCCCTAGAGGCCTACATTTTATAGGAAGCTTGGGATATGTATGTATATGACAGTCTTGCTTGATATGATAGTACGCTATTTGGTTTGACTTTGTCTTAACGTATAATATATTTTACTTGGTATTTATATATATATGTTGATAAAGCCCATAGGGTGTTTGTCTGACTACCGGCGTTGTGATGGCAGTCATACTAGTGGGAGCTGGATAGTCAATAGGCACACCTTTAGATGTCCCTGGTCGCAGGAGTATCGAGATTGGGCATCGATACTCCGGAGTAGACTAGTGTATACATATCTAGACCCTGACGAGGGGCAATGGATTGGTCCCGCAACCATTGGTGATGTTCACCTAAGATTGTATACAGATGCTCACTGGATGTGAGTACACCGGACAGGACTCGCCGAGAACTGACTGGATGGTATTATACCTAACGTCAGATAGCAGTTCTCAGGTGACATGTGTGCAGATAGTCCGTTGACTTAAGGTCATCATTCGTCTCGTGTGAGTTCCCACTGTGCTTTGATTGTTACCCTACCACAGCTCAAAGGAGTCGTGCAAACAAGTTTCAGTTGGGCACAGTCCCGAGCCACATGGAGGCAGTGAGCGACTGTTAGGGATTCGTCTCTCCCGGTATAGGGAGTTGATATCGCACTGTGGTCGTTTGGTCATTACCATAAGTCCCTGGCCAGGGCTGATTGAGAATTACTGATAGGTTGATCAGTAGATTCTCGGATGGTGATAGAGCCATACCGACACGACTTGTATGGTTATTAGGGGTCTGACGTCCACCACCTCCCTAGACCGTACATGTGATACTCTCAGACGAACAGACCGGACTGCGCGGATATTGTCACAGACAGGCTCAGTAGGATTTCAGATGGGTTACCTCATCAGCTTTCTTATCGACAACTACTTGGGGACCGTTACGTACAGCTAGTGCCGCTTGCGGTCTGTGGTTAAACCCACTGCCAGCGTAGTAGTCGAGTCTTTAGAGTCCCACACAGAGATATCCCAAACCCAGGCGAAAAGATATAGAGGTCGTATGGTTTTACGACAAAGGTTCGGACGCATACGTGTTTGATCGCACGTACGACATTCGGACAGTTTTTACTAGCCGGCTTTAGTTTAAGCCAGATTCTAGTATCAGGTTATTGGATTTATACAGTCTAAAGTTTTTCCGTGTTTTCACGGATGAGAGGGGCGTTCTCGTAATTTTCCGAGAAGCTTCTAGAAGGATGTGACATAAAGAGAGAGGTGGCATTTTCATTTATTGAATTAGTGACTCATTGTGAGTGATTCATCATGTCATTAAAGCATCATTTATTGCTTAATGACTCACATAATGAATCACCCACTTGATTAAATGAAACATGATGAATATTCACTTATTATTCATTTTCTTTCTTATTCCTTATGTTTCATATATATCAAGTGAGAAGCTTTATTCAATATAATAATATCATTATCATCTTCTCACTCTTTCTCTTCAAGTTCTCTCTCCTTCACCAAACCCTAATCCTACCCTCATGAGTTGAGAACAAGGATTAGGAAAGACTAATTACTCCATAACCAATCTCTACATCACCTTAGCTACTCTATTTAGCAACTAGAGAAACTATGTAACCTCAAGTTTAGAGGTTATAGCTTGGATTAGGGTTCTCGGGTGGATCGTCTATCACGGAAGAAAGCCGAAGAGAGCGTGGAGATCCAAAGAGGCCGTAGAGAACATCAAGACGAAGGACTAGAACCGTTTGGTATAATCCCTTCGCATAGTAGATTAAAACTCTAAAGCTTTTGTTAAAACTTGTATAGCAAACGATTCGTACGGTTAATCGATGTTTGATCATAGAACTTGATTGCTATTCATATTTCCGCCTCCCCACAAGTATTGGGGTGTTGAACATCGACTTACAGTAATCAACTGTCGTAATGGTTCTATGACCCTATCCTTCGGGAAGATGTCAATTGAGCTGAACATTTACAAGTTGGGAAGTGTACCCTCCGAACCTTCTGCTCAAGCATGTTCTGCCGAATTAATGGATGTCTACAGCAGCGAATTTGACGAGCTTCATGATACTGATCTTGACTCTTTTCATATGTTGTTGATTGACCCAACTATGTATCATACACATACGGACTCTTCCACCGAGTTGTCCGGGTCAACAACTAACACTGATTATGAACCGTTTTTGGAGTCTGAAGATCACCCCGCGCTTTTTGATGACATTATTCTTCGGGGTATCGATGAGAGCTTTGAGGATATTTTCGCTGATGAACTCGCATTTTTAGTAAACACGGGTGTTGAGATGAATCATCTCCCAAATAAAGAAATTGAACATCCACCTTTTCTTCTGGACTATAATGAGAATGCGAGTAATCCATCAGAATCACTGTGTCTTCTCTCCAAAACGAGACGCAAACACATTCTATTCCACCACTTACCTTTTCCCCACTTCTTCCTGGCTCTTTATAACATGTTCTTCCACCAACCGATGCACTATACTGATAAAATCTTCGAATGGTTGGTGTTTACTTTCGGTCTTTGCAAATCTTAGCATTGACCAGTAATTTTGACCCCCTCTTGTGATTTTCAAAGCTTAACATTCTTTAACTCAAGTTGGGGGGGGTATAATCTGGCTCTTGAAAATAGAATTTTTACTCAAAATGGTGAGCCAAAGAATAAGTTTGGGGGAGCATTTTCACGATCATATTTCATGTCGCCGCTAATAAATTTTCCTCCCAAGTTTACAGGTTTTTGAGATTTATCAGAAGACAGCAGTAAGGACACTGTTGTAAACAAGTTTGGGGGAGGTTTATGCTTATTTACGCATCACTTTGCATCATACTTCGCATAAGCACAATATATATATATATAAAATTTTCACATAAATAAGATAATAAAAGATTAGATAGTGAAAAATTACATTTAAAACATTGAAAAAATTTAAGAAAACCAAGAAAATTAGAAGTTTTCTTAAATGAAACTAGTAATAAGTAGTTATGAGCTGTTGTCCCAAGGGTTAGTAAGATGAAGGAAGTCACTAATCTAAGGATAAAAATAAGTATGAAAAATAGTTCCTATTCTGGAAGCCAAACATTTGAACGTTGACACCCTACTAAACGCACTTACACGCATCTTGAAACTCGGGATAGTAGAGGATACCTTGAAATACTCTTGTCTAAAAGCCAAAATATGAAGAAAATTATAAATGAAGTATAAAAAGATAAAATGGTGTAGAAAAATGAACACTAGTTTTTTTTATCACCAAGGCAGCAATAAAAAAATATAGCGAGGGTGCTTCATCACCTAGTGCCTTAGACCAACTGGTTTAGGAGTCACTGCTAAGCCTTAGGTGTTGCAAGACGAGAAAAATACTAATACGTCTAATCAGCAAGAACATGAGTAATCGGTCGGTTAGTACCTCAAGAAGTATTAACGGTCGCATGAAAAATGTGTGAGCAAATTCATCTAAATATTCACCGATTAAAAAGTACTGAGGTGATGGACAAGAGTATGATAGCTTGAATTGAATTCTCCGAGTGTAGGGATGTCTTTTACACACACGTAGGGGTATATGATCATTGTTTGGAAGAAAGGTAGGAATGAAGAATAAAGACGATGTTTTATTGAGGGATGATGTGATTTCTAATATCTTTTCATGGCTATTAAGATAGGGCTCATAACAACTGAAAAGCTAGTATAGTTGGAAACTCTAATTTTTAAAGTTTTTCTTATACAATTCTTATCTTTACATGTAACTTTCACAGTCTTCCTTTTATTATGGGATTTTGTGGGTGCAATCCGCTGAAAACCCTCAGGAGACAACACTCCTCCTACTAGGGACACCTAGAGGTTTAAAGGCTTGTTGCACGTGCTCAGTGCAATCGTGTAGCCTACGAAAGTGTGCTAGTTAGCTTTTCTTTTTCTTATATTTTATCCTTCTCATGAATAAAACAAGTTTGCTCGAGACGACAAAAATTAAGTTTGGGGGAATTTGATCAGTCGAAAATATTGCATTTTTAACACATCAATTTCCCTACTCTTTGTAATCATCTAAAGGTGTTTGGTATAAATATAGCACATATTAGCAATTCGTCTGCAAAATATGAAATAACATGTGTTATACATTATAACTGGCATTATGAGGGAAATTGTGTGTTTATTATTGCATACATGATCTTTGTATATCAAACACTTGTCTCGAGATTGTGTGCAGGAAATTCTCCAGGTAAAAGAGCCAGAACTGATAAAAGTGTTGATAAAACGCATCAAATAAAAGACTTGAAATCTGGCAGTAAACAAGAAAGTATAAAAATATTCCAGACATCAGGAAAGTGCCATAAAGCCAACATGAAACCAACATGAGACTTTCATGCAAAGATAATACCAAACGGCCGCGGATCCGCGACCGAGTCAGGCCGATCCGCCGCGGATCCGCGGCCGAGTTGACTCGCCGGCGGCAGAAACAATTTGGAGGGCTCTTCTTTTAACGGACAAACTTCTTCAAGACGCCTTGAATTGTGTAGATTTCTCCAGAAACTTTCCTTCTAACAGCCAAGCTTCTTGTGCAAGCTTAATACCTACCAAGCTTCTCATGCAAGCTTCATAACAACCTAGCTTCTAGTAGAAGATAAGCCAAGCTTCTATGGGAAGCTAAAGGAAAAGATATAAAATGGGACCTAGGGCTTCATTGAAAAAGGGGTTGTTCGGTAGTTGTTCGTCAATTAGGGTAAAAATTCTAGCAAAATCCAAATCAATTCAAATCAAGTGAGGTGACACACTTTGAGCCAAATCAAGATTCATCGAGTACCAAATCAAGCAAGCATTCAACGATCCCTTTGAAGTAACGTCGATCTTCATCCAAGCAAGAGATCCACGACGATCCGCGACTCAAGAAGACCGAAGCTAAGCTAGTTTCGACGATTTAGTTCTTCCTCAAATCTTGTAATCTTTGAGTGAATTGTACCAAAACGTTCATAAATAAAAAGTGAAAATTCTTAATCTTTCTTTTCTTTACATTCTTGCATTATGAAAAGTTATAGATTCTTGATTCTTTTCTTTTTCATGATGTTTGAGTGAAATCTCCGCTTGTAGCTAAATCGAAAGAATAGGTAGATGATGGTGATTAAATTCTTGAACGATTCTTAAGTCTTATGAGTTTTGTAAACTTTAGGAAATCGAATCATCAAAAACCTAATTTAAGGGAGATCGCTTTCTTGAAGGTTTTCGCTCCAAATTAGAGATCAATGATCGGTGATTTAATTTTCTAGAGGCTAGAATTTGAATGATAATCAATGAAAGGACAAGAGATGATGATGAAGAAACCCTAGTTTCTTCAATAGATCCCTAAACCTCATTGATTGTCATCGATCTAGCAACAAATCTTCAATAGATAAGAATTTGTAATCATTAGTATTCATCATCACTATCAATTGGATCGATTCCGACAAGCCTTTTTACAAATCTTGATAATTCAAACGATTTGGACATTTTCTTGATCTCTATCATTTCTTGATTTTAGATCTATTTATTGATGATTCTTGAAACTAAATTTCACAAATATTGAATCATTTTCTTTTATCTTTTAATTTTCAACTCAACTGAAACGATAACGAACAAATCACACTTTCTCAGTGGACGATCTGCATTCACCGACGAAACTACAACAGACACCGTCAATTGATTGCGGTATAAATTTCTTTGGTTGTGATTAAAACTTTTCCATACACAAAAGAAACGATCAATCAAACCATATTCAATAGGTGTATGGCTGTCTCAAGCGCATACCCCCAGAAGAAAATAGGCAACTCAGTAGTGCTCATCATAGAGCGCACCATATCTAATAGGGTGCGATTCCTCCGTTCCAATACACATTTGTGATGTGGTGTATATGGAGGAGTAAGCTGAGAGAGAATCACATTCTCTTTTAGATAATCCCGGAACTCATTGCTCAAGTATTCTCCTCCTCGATCAGATCGAAGAATCTTAATACTTTTACCCGTTTGGTTCTCGACTTCGTGCTTATATTCTCTGAATTTCTCAAAAGCTTCAGACTTGTATTTCATCAGGAACACATGCCCGTATCTTGAGAGATCATTAGTGAATGTAATGAAGTACGAAGAACCATCCCTGGCATGTGTAGACATAGGACAGCATACATCACTATGTATCAGTCCCAAGAGTTCCGTAACTCTTTCTCCATGTCAACTAAACAGAGTTTTGGTCATCTTTCCTTTGAGACATGACTTGCAAGTATCATAAGATGATAATTCGAACGAATTCAAATAACCATCCTTATGTAACTTAGCTAGTCGTGTCGCATTGATATGACCTAGTCTACAATGCCACAAGAAGGATTCGTTCATTTCTGAACTCTTCCTCTTGTGTGTGTTCTGTATGTTAAGAACCGTGGTTTGATTTAGAATGTATATACCATTATTTAACGAGCCTGATCCAATCAACTTTTGATTCATAAAAATGTTCATAACATTATCATGTACTACAAAATCATATCCTTCTTTACTTAATAAAGAAACTGATATAACATTGCATATCAGGGTCGGTATGTAATAGCATTCATTCAGAATCAATGTATTACCATTTGGTAATACAATATGATATTCGTCAACTGCTTTGGCTATAACATTTGCACCATTCCCTACTCTTACGGAATGATCACCCTCTCCCAGTTCTCTACCTTTCCTCAGCCCATGTAACACATTACATATATGGGATCCCGATCCGGTATCTAATACCCAGGACGTAAAGTGAACTGAGAAACAGTTCTCGATAACTAACACACCCGAAGATGATGCATCATCATGCTTATTCTTCCTTTGGGCGGCGTGAGAATCCGGATATGTCCCTATTCCCTGTTCAGTCTTATAACAATTATAAGAAAGAACGGAACCAACGTTCCCCTGCTCAGTATAATAACCGGGTTTGGTCAATACATCCATATTATTATCTTGATTAAGGCCTGACATGGTCGCTACCTGGAGAGAGAGAGAAGAAAACACTTTAGTGTATGCTCTTGCAAGATTAGATTGGTTATTCTCTTATCTAATCAGGATGGCTCCCATTGTTTTTATCAAATCTTCCTTCAAACCCTAAAAGGTAAGACTAGCCGGGATTAATTACACTTTACAAGTTCGCCAATCTTTTGGTCAGGCCAGTGTTGGTACTTTGAGGGAGGTTCCCCGTGCTTTCGCACGGACCTAATTAAAATAAACCTCGTTTTCCCAAAGGCTTAACCCCGTTAACACCTTTCTAGACACCTGCTTGATTGGCTAATTGTCATGTGTAAAACTCTCCCAGGAGTAACTCTTACTCGCAGTGAGCATCAGGATCCAACTATCTCATAGAAGGTATGCAATCTCATTGAAAATTTCAACACTTGAAATTCCCGATAATTTTTGCCCCTAGCGATCTATGACCTTGACGAAAGGCATCAAACCGTAGTCCGCTAGTCAAATTCAACCCGTATATTTCTTGATTGAATTAAACCCACCCGCACGACCCTTGACGAAAGCCAACAAAGCCGTACGACTACCCTAATCCAATCGCATCATATGTAGCAGATAAGCAGTAAGTAGCTACCGCACACTACGTGTAACATTTAGGAAAAGTTAGAAATAAATAAAATTAATTAACTTAAGAATAAAGTGATAAATCACAAAATAGTTAAAATCAAATATATCAATCTTCATGAGTTATATGTAATACAAATTAAATTAGAATTTTTGAATGTAATTTAAATAAGTTATAAGGGTTTTAATGATAAATTTAGCTTCATTTTAATAAAATAGGTGTTTTATAATAAGTTTAGTTGTGAGTGGTTAAATTGTAAAGTTTAGGTTTTATGAAATTATGAGATTGTGGTGGATGTAAGTGAAAGTGAGTGGAAATTTAAATTGATTTCAGAATTTTAATGAGATTAAAAAGGAAAAATCTAAAGGATAATGCAAAAATACCTCATGCTTCATGCAACCTTCAATCTCCACCTCCTTCTTGCATGAAACATGCACCCTTCAACACTTGACACCACCTCCTTAACCCTATCCCTTCCTCCTCTCATACAAATAGCTCATTTCAGTTTAAACTCAGATCAAAAACTTAAAAGAAAATCCAAAGGAAAGGAAAAATAAAAGAGAAAAGAAAATAAGAGGAAGAAGATGATGAAAGAGGAGCTAGTTCTTGGAGATAGTTCATCATCAAGCTAGGAGGAGCTGGTTAATCTTGGAGGGTCATTCCTACAACTAATTGGAGGGTAAATTCTTAATTACAGTAGGTTAAATAGGCTCTGTAGATTAGTTAAAATTGATTGAACATGTCACATAATATCGTTTTCTAGGTAAAATTAGTGTCTGTTAGAATCTGCTGTAATCTGGAAGACAACTAAATTAATTAAACAGAGTTAAAATGATGTAGGAATCAATTAGAACAAACCACGAGAAGACGGCAACCAGGGGCCGGTTTTGGGCCGGCGGCCAAGCAAGAAGGGCCGGCGTCGCCGGCCATGTTGGGGGTTTTGTGGGTTTGGTCTGTTGGGGTGTTTACAGTATACAATTTTGACTAATTTGGTACTGTTTATTTTAATTTGTTTCACTGTAGTTTAAATCTGGGAAGATATATCGGAAAAGGAATCGTAAAACGCTAAATACGACACGACTAAATCACGTCGCGTTTTAATTTCTGAAACAGTGCAGATTAGGGTTAAAATCCAGCAAGATTAAGTGTTTAATAACTTGATATAATCAGATAATATATAACATGTATGTGGGAAAGCGTGTTTTCATTTCCGTTATATCGGAATAGTCGTTTTGCTTATATACGTAACTTGGTATATTTAGACGCGGATACGAGAAGTACGGAAGCTGCGAAAAAAGGGAAAGGATTAGCGATTCCGGAGTAGATTCGACTTTTCCGGTGAGTAGACTAAACATCTACCGGGGAATTTTGTAAAGATGGCGTGTTTCGCCCGTACTTTTACTTAACTTGATATTTACATCATCATGCTTAAATGTCATAATTGCATTCATTACAATACTTGTAAATTGCTTAGTTGTTAGAATACTTCACAATTATCGACGAGTCATGCCACGTGCATATCTTATATGCTACACACACCTCGTCGATATTGCCATGTCACATACACTTAAATATCATACTTGTTAACATGGATTATATCGTATTTCACATATCTAATATAATGGTAGATTGCATCATTGACATCCTGTTGATTTATGCGTATTTCTATGTTGTATATGAGGTAAATACAGAATTGAGGATTTATGGTTTTGAGTTTTGAATACTATTACATAAATCCAGTATTTTCATGATTGATGTGTCATGTCCACCATGAGATGATTTCTGTTTTGGTTTTATTCCGGACCGAGTGGGGGAGATATACGGTCGCGGATTTACGTTATCCATACTGAGTGGGGGAGATATACAGTTGGATACATGGTGGATCCGGTCGAGACCGAGGGGCAGGATAGCCGTATTGAGACGGGGGAGCCTAGCGAGGTTACTCGATACCGGAGTGGTAATAAAAATACGGCGTGTATCTAGACGATAACGACCGATATTATGGGTATAGGATCATTCGGGGAATGATGCCTATAAGAATTGAAAGTTTTGTGTCGTTGATGGACACCGAGAAATGATTTACTTGAGTTGTGATTTTTGAGGTATAATGAGATTTATTGTTGAACTTCACATATACTCATATATCATATTGATTCATATTCAGTAGTATGATTGTCATATTTACTTTATTCGCCGTTATATGTTAGTCGTATTCACTGAGTTGGCAACTCATCCCCGTTGTGCCACAGTTCCTTGCAGGGATAGAGTGGACGGGTAGCTGCGAGGCAGAGATACTTTTGCAGTTGTATTCCATCTTTTGATAGGTAGGTTACATGTGTGGTAACCTTCCATTTTGTATCTAGAAAGACTCCATCGGACCTGTATTTTGACTTAGAAATGAGAGATGGTATATATATGTACAGTTGAGATCAGTCGATCAGTATTATAGTTCTTTCTTTATGAGATTCTGTGATGTTCTATATGTGTATATTCATGTTTATTGTTAATATTGTTGATTCCAACTAGGAATGCAACTAAACTTAACCGTCATTCTTTGTTTAATAAATTAACTTCATAAATTGAGATTTTTACTTAAAAACTAATTTTCATAAATAATTCCGAAATAAGGTATTTGATCTTGGTTTTCGGCTTACTTGGACTTGTGCATATCTTTAGATGTGATACAATCTAAGTGCCGGTCACATCCAAACTTGGGTCGTGACAAAGTTGGTATCAGAGCTTAGGAGTAACCTTACGGAATTCAGTAAGGGATTTCAATAGGTTGATGTAAGTCCGAGAGTTAGGATGACCTTTGGTTTGATGGAGTAGGTGAATTAGGACGAATGCAGTACCGTACGTATGTTCCGCGGCATATTTACGTTATCGTATTCATCCTAACTAACCTTAGGATGTTTATCTTGATCTATTCTTCCGTTGATTCTCCGTTATTGATTACTTCTGTTCCCACACCTTATCAACTCTCGTTTCTTGTTCCAGTTGCTATGGCTACGCGGGCTAGGCGAGCCGCAGCCAGAAATGCAGCTAGGGCGAGTCCGCCTGTGATGACGACTGGTACACCAGACGTGCCGGCGGTGCATGAGCATGTTGATCCTCCTCCAGATCGCATGACTAGGATTGAGGAGGGTATGTTGGGGTTACAGCGAGTGGTAGGACAGTTAGCTGAGACCACTCGAGCATTGAGATCAGATCCAGCACCGACCGTAGCAGAGTCCGAGGTACAGCCTACACAGACGGTAGCACCAGAAGATACGAGAGTGATGGAGGTATCACTTGCAGAGTTTATGAGATTGAGACCCCTGGTATTTACAGGGACCGATGTGGCGGAAGATCCTCAGTCTTTTCTTGATAGGATGGCGAGGATTGGCAGATCATTGCGATGTTCTGATGCGAGGTCAGTTGAGCTGACTAGCTTTCATTTAGAGGGACTTGCACAGGAGTGGTGTGAGTCAATGGAAAGAGGGCGAGCTACAAATCTTCCCCCGATGATGTGGACCGAGTTTTCTACCGTCTTTCTTGCCAGATTTCTTCCCCAGAGTGTGAGGGACGCTAGAGCTAGCAGTTTCGAAGCGTTGAGGAAATCAGCAAGTATGTCAGTAGAAGATTATGATTTACGATTCACCCAGCTATCGCGATATGCCCCATATTTAGTACCTACAGAGGAGCTTCGGGTGAAGAGGTTCCTAAGGAGTTTGGACACACAGTTGCATCTGGCGATAGGCTCCCAGCATTTTGATACATATGCACAGGCCATGGATGCGGCGATTCGAGTAGAAGAGCGTCTGAGCCAGTCAGGAGTCGTTCCGGAGCCAAAGAGGAGTAGACCAGTCGTGCCGACAAATAGACAGTTTGGCCGAGGTAGAGGGTCCTATCCAGGCAGATATACTCCAGGCCGCAGTGTTGGACGAGGTTGGACACAGGGCCAGATGTTCAGTTCTTATCCTGATGATCAGAGACCACGATCTACCTGTTATAGTTGTGGACTTCCCGGACACTTTGCGTGAGATAGTAGATCTCAGGGCGGGACTGTTGCTCCACAGGCGGCTTTACCCCTTCCACCTCCTACACCAATGGCTTTACTTCCCCCCCCCCAGTTGGCGCTACACGCCAGGCAGTTGCACCACGAGGTCGAGGCTATGCAGGACGTGCTCAGAGAGGTAGAAGAGATCGAGGTAGAGGACGACAGGATGCGGGCAGGGGCCAGGCACGGGTTTTTGCACTGACTCCACAGGATGCCCAGGCATCAAATGCAGTCGTGACAGGTATTCTTACAGTATGCTCATTAGAGGCACATGTTTTATTTGATCCCGGTTCTACACATTCTTATGTATCTTCACGATTCGCACTTTTGTTGGGGAAGGAGTCGTCATTATTAGAGTTACCTTTGGTAGTGATTACTCCAGTTGGAGATTCCTTTATAGCTCGGCACGTATTCAGATCGTGTTCGGTGCGTATTGGTGGTAGAGATTCGATAGTTGATCTAATTCTCCTAGATATGTTGGATTTTGACATACTTCTTGGGATGGACTGGTTAGCCGCTTGTCATGCTTATGTAGATTGCAGAGGAAAAGCGGTTAGGTTTTGTTTTCCTGGTGAACCGGTGTTTGTTGTGCAGGGGGATTGCAAGTTAACCCCTGTCAACATGATTTCTGTTTTTGGTGCGAGGCGGCTCTTGAAGAAGGGTTGTCATGGGTTCTTGGCTTTTATTCAGGACATAGGGGTCGCTGAAGTTCCATTGGACCAAATCCCGATCATACGAGAATTTCCTGAGGTATTTCCTGCTGAGTTACCAGGATTGCCACCTGATCAAGATATTGAATTTTGCATCGACTTGATTCCGGGTGCAAGGCCTATTTCTATACCACCCTATCGAATGGCACCGACGGAATTGAAAGAACTCAAGGGCCAGTTGCAAGAGTTGTTAGATAGAGGACTTGTTTGTCCCAGTGTTTCACCGTGGGGGGCTCCTGTCTTATTTGTAAAGAAGAAAGACGGTAGTATGAGAATGTGCATCGACTACCGACAGCTGAATCGCATCACTGTGCGAAACAGGTATCCATTACCACGAATAGATGACTTGTTCGATCAGTTGCAAGGAGCCGGATTCTTCTCAAAGATTGACTTGAGGTCAGGATATCATCAGTTGAGGGTTCGGAAGGATGATATTCCAAAGACAGCGTTTCGTACGAGATATGGGCATTATGAATTTCTGGTGATGTCGTTCGGACTCACCAATGCTCCAGCAGCTTTTATGGATATGATGAACCGTATCTTTAGACCATTTATCGATCGGTTTATTATAGTATTCATAGATGATATTCTTGTATATTCTCGGAGTCAGACGGAGCACGAGCAGCATTTACGTATCACATTGCAGACCTTAAAGGAGCATCAGCTGTATGCAAAATTTTCTAAGTGTGCTTTTTGGCTCGATAGTGTGGAGTTCTTGGGTCACATAGTTACGAGAGAAGGAATATGCGTAGACCCAAAGAAGATTGAAGCGGTACAACACTGGCCCAGGCCTATGTCAGTTACGGAGATTCGGAGTTTCTTAGGTCTGGCAGGTTATTACAGACGCTTCGTACAGGATTTCTCACGGATAGCGGCGCCTTTGACAGGATTGACTAGGAAGGAAGTTCCATTTCAGTGGACAGATGCGTGTGAGCAGAGTTTCCAACAACTGAAGACGCGTTTGACGACTGCACCTGTATTATCTTTACCTTCCGGGTCAGGGGGTTTCGTCGTGTATTGCGATGCTTCTAGAGTGGGTTTAGGCTGTGTGTTGATGCAACACGGCAAAGTTATAGCATATGCTTCTCGACAGTTGAAGAGTCATGAACAAAATTATCCCACTCATGATCTAGAGATGGCTGCTGTAGTATTTGCATTGAAGATTTGGAGACATTATTTATATGGAGAATCGTGTCAAATCTTCACAGATCATAAAAGCTTAAAGTATATCTTTCAACAGAAGGATCTGAACCTCAGGCAGCGTAGATGGATGGAACTGGTGAAAGATTACGACTGTGAGATCTTGTACCATCCAGGCAAAGCAAATGTTGTAGCAGATGCCTTGAGTCGGAGGCCTGGAGGTAATTTATCTCATTTGAGCATTTTGCAGAGACAGTCTTCTACCGACTGGCAGATCTTATGTGATAGTCGTGTACAGTTTGAGTTTACATCGGCAGGAGGTCAGTTAGCACATGTTCGCACTAGACCTCAGCTATTGGATCGTATTCGAGATGCGCAGCCTACAGATACTCGCATGATGGAGATTATGGATCAAGTTAGGCAGGGCAAGGAGACGGAGTTCGTGATTGATGATCATGGAATGTTACGTTTTAGGACTCGTCTCTGTGTGCCAGATTCTGACGGATTGAGGCGTGAGATTTTGGAGGATGCTCACAGATCAGTATACAGTATTCATCCTGGTTCCACCAAAATGTATCGTGATTTGAAAGAAAATTATTGGTGGGAAGGAATGAAGAAGGATGTTACGGATTTTGTTTCACGATGCTTGACTTGTCAGCAAGTCAAAGCAGAACATCAGAGGCCAGCCGGAGAGCTGCAACCCTTACCCATTCCAGAGTGGAAATGGGAACAGATTTCCATGGATTTTGTGGTGGGTCTACCCAGGACTAGCAGAGGGTATGATTCCATTTGGGTGATTGTAGATAGATTGACAAAAGCCGCTCATTTTCTTCCAGTGAAGACGACATATGGATTTGCTCAGTATGCACAGGTTTATATCGATGAGATTGTACGTCTATATGGAGTGCCGACATGCATAGTATCAGATCGAGGTACCTAGTTCACGAGCATGCTATGGCAGAAACTTCAGGACGCTCTTGGTACACGACTGAGTTTTAGTACAGCTTTCCACCCACGGACAGACGGTCAGTCGGAGCGGACCATTCAGATACTAGAGGATATGCTTCGGGCTTGTAGCCTAGACTTCGGTGGTAGTTGGGATCGTCACCTACCTTTGGTGGAATTCTCGTATAACAACAATTTTCAAGAGACGATCCAGATGGCACCCTTTAAAGCCTTGTATGGAAGGAAATGTCGATCACCCGTTTGCTGGACGGAACTTAGTGAGAGTTGTATATTGGGACCGCAGATAGTACAAGAGACTACAGAGAAGATCCAATTGATACGAGATAGAATGAAAGTGGCCCAATGCAGACAGAAGTCATATACAGATCGACGACGACGTAAACTCGAGTTTGATGTGGGAAATCATGTGTTCCTTCGAGTATCTCCAATGAAGGGTGTGATGCGCTTCGGGAAGAAAGGGAAGCTCAGCCCCAGATATGTTGGACCTTACGAGATTTTAGAGAGAGTGGGCGCTGTAGCCTATCGGTTAGCACTTCCACCTAGTTTTCCCGACGTACATCCGGTGTTCCACGTTTCGATGCTTCGCAGATATCTTCACGATCCATCTCATGCGATCCATCATCAGACTCTACAGCTTGAGCCAGATCTATCCTACATAGTGCAGCCAGTCGCTATTCTGGACAGGCAGGCAAAGCAGCTACGATCGAGGATACTGCAATCTGTAAAGGTTCTCTGGCAAGGAAAGGATCGCGAGGAGATTACTTGGGAGACGGAGGACGCAATGCGAAAGAAATTTCCACATCTTTTCATAGGTATGTTTAGTAATTATTTTAAATTCGGGGACCGAATTTTCTTAAGGGGGGAATATTGTAACATTTAGGAAAAGTTAGAAATAAATAAAATTAATTAACTTAAGAATAAAGTGATAAATCACAAAACGGTTAAAATCAAATATATCAATCTTCATGAGTTATATGTAATACAAATTAAATTAGAATTTTTGAATGTAATTTAAATAAGTTATAAGGGTTTTAATGATAAATTTAGCTTCATTTTAATAAAATAGGTGTTTTATAATAAGTTTAGTTGTGAGGGGTTAAATTGTAAAGTTTAGGTTTTATGCAATTATGAGATTGTGATGGATGTAAGTGAAAGTGAGTGGAAATTTAAATTGATTTCAGAATTTTAATGAGATTAAAAAGGAAAAATCTAAAGGATAATGCAAAAATACCTCATGCTTCATGCAACCTTCAATCTCCACCTCCTTCTTGCATGAAACATGCACCCTTCAACACTTGACACCACCTCCTTAACCCTATTCCTTCCTCCTCTCATACAAATAGCTCATTTCAGTTTAAACTCAGATCAAAAACTTAAAAGAAAATCCAAAGGAAAGGAAAAATAAAAGAGAAAAGAAAATAAGAGGAAGAAGATGATGAAAGAGGAGCTAGTTCTTGGAGATAGTTCATCATCATGCTAGGAGGAGCTGGTTAATCTTAGAGGGTCATTCCTACAACTAATTGGAGGGTAAATTCTTAATTACAGTAGGTTAAATAGGCTCTGTAGATTAGTTAAAATTGATTGAACATGTCACATAATATCGTTTTCTAGGTAAAATTAGTGTCTGTTAGAATCTGCTGTAATCTGGAAGACAACTAAATTAATTAAACAGAGTTAAAATGATCTAGGAATCAATTAGAACAAACCACGAGAAGACGGCAACCAGGGGCCGGTTTTGGGCCGGCGGCCAAGCAAGAAGGGCCGGCGTCGCCGGCCATGTTGGGGGTTTTGTGGGTTTGGTCTGTTGGGGTGTTTACAGTATACAATTTTGACAAATTTGGTACTGTTTATTTTAATTAGTTTCATTATAGTTTAAATCTGGGAAGATATATCGGAGAAGGAATCGTAAAACGCTAAATACGACACGACTAAATCACGTCGCGTTTTAATTTCTGAAACAGTGCAGATTAGGGTTAAAATCCAGCAAGATTAAGTGTTTAATAACTTGATATAATCAGATAATATATAACGTGTATGTGGGAAAGCGTGTTTTCATTTCCGTTATATCGGAATAGTCGTTTTTCTTATATACGTAACTTGGTAT
Organism: Agapanthus africanus; assembly: GCA_030015575.1. Classification (NCBI taxonomy): domain Eukaryota; kingdom Viridiplantae; phylum Streptophyta; class Magnoliopsida; order Asparagales; family Amaryllidaceae; genus Agapanthus; species Agapanthus africanus. The sequence goes on along the minus strand of JASDDO010000014.1, from coordinate 498,515,435 downwards.
ATTTAGACGCGGATACGAGAAGTACGGAAGCTGCGAAAAAAGGGAAAGGATTAGCGATTCCGGAGTAGATTCGACTTTTCCGGTGATTAGACTAAACATCTACCGGGGAATTTTGTAAAGATGGCGTGTTTCGCCCGTACTTTTACTTAACTTGATATTTACATCATCATGCTTAAATGTCATAATTGCATTCATTACAATACTTGTAAATTGCTTAGTTGTTAGAACACTTCACAATTATCGACGAGTCATGCCACGTGCACATCTTATATGCTACACACACCTCGTCGATATTGCCATGTCACATACACTTAAATATCATACTTGTTAACATGGATTATATCGTATTTCACATATCTAATATAATGGTAGATTGCATCATTGACATCCTGTTGATTTATGCGTATTTCTATGTTGTATATGAGGTAAATACAGAATTAAGGATTTATGGTTTTGAGTTTTGAATACTATTACATAAATCCAGTATTTTCATGATTGATGTGTCATGTCCACCATGAGATGATTTCTGTTTTGGTTTTATTCCGGACCGAGTGGGGGAGATATACGGTCGTGGATTTACGTTATCCATACTGAGTGGGGGAGATATACAGTTGGATACATGGTGGACCCGGTGGAGACCGAGGGGCAGGATAGCCGTATTGAGACGGGGGAGCCTAGCGAGGTTACTCGATACCGGAGTGGTAATAAAAATACGGCGTGTATCTAGAGGATAACCACCGATATTATGGGTATAGGATCATTCGGGGAATGATGCCTATTAGAAATGAAAGTTTTGTGTCGTTGATGGACACCGAGAAATGATTTACTTGAGTTGTGATTTTTGAGGTATAATGAGATTTATTGTTGAACTTCACATATACTCATATATCATATTGACTCATATTCAGTAGTATGATTGTCATATTTACTTTATTCGCCGTTATATGTTAGTCGTATTCACTGAGTTGGCAACTCATCCGCGTTGTGCCACAGTTCCTTGCAGGGATAGAGTGGACGGGTAGCTGCGAGGCAGAGATACTTTTGCAGTTGTATTCCATCTTTTGATAGGTAGGTTACATGTGTGGTAACCTTCCATTTTGTATTTTGTATCTAGAAAGACTCCATCGGACCTGTATTTTGACATAGAAATGAGAGATGGTATATATATGTACAGTTGAGATCAGTCGATCAGTATTATAGTTCTTTCTTTATGAGATTCTGTGATGTTCTATATGTGTATATTCATGTTTATTGTTAATATTGTTGATTCCAACTAGGAATGCAACTAAACTTAACCGTCATTCTTTGTTTAATAAATTAACTTCATAAATTGAGATTTTTACTTAAAAACTAATTTTCATAAATAATTCCGAAATAAGGTATTTGATCTTGGTTTTCGGCTTACTTGGACTTGTGCATATCTTTAGATATGATACAATCTAAGTGCCGGTCACATCCAAACTTGGGTCGTGACACTACGCCTTGACGAAAGCCAACAAACGCAGCACGAATACTAAATATTACTTATCTGAAATGTCGGAGGGCAACGACAGGTTTTTCCGAAAACCTATTGCGTAATGAACTTGATATCATTGTAGAAACAAGTGATTTTGAAAAAAAAGGAGTGTTTTTGAGGCTTTTACTAGTTTCGCTAAAGAGGTCACTCCCGGTGAAAGGATCTCGGCTCTTTCCTTATCGAATAAGGTGCAGGATATTTCACAAATATCACTGTGCAAAGCAAGAACTATAGAAGCAGTCAAAAACAAAATCGAGTGACTTATAGCATCTGCTAGTTTTGCTAAAGAGGTCACTCCCGGTGAAGGGATCTCGGCTATTTCCTTATCGAATAAGGTGCTGGATATTCTACAAGGAATACTGCTATGCAAAGCAAAAACTAGAGCTACCCTTTTTGAAAATTTGGTTCTACAACATCTTTTAGGTTTCTTTATCTTTCATTAATCTCAATAATGAATCTCATCATTTATGCTTCCTAAGCATCACAGAAGAAACGAAAATACAATATACGCTTATGCCATCCACATTCGGCACAGTGTCCCTGTAGGGTTACTAGGCACTCTAACAAGGGTTAAGTAAGCATCAACCATGCCCGATTAAAATTTTAGCCGTGCCTAACAACCCTAAACAAGATCTTTGCTAGAAAATTAGGGTTTCATATGCAAGAAATTAGCATCTACAACTAAGTGAATACGAAATACAACCATTGTAGATCGGTCCTTCACTTCTTTAGCTCCTTGTTGCAGTCCCTTCGCTGCGATCGTGGTTCTCCCGGACCCTTGCATGGCTTCACGAGGCTAAAGGAGCGTCCTTGCTTGAAGTCTTCAAGGCCGAAGATGATCTACGTCAAGGGGATGCCAACTCAAGCTTCTACTTCACTAACTAGAGAATTAGTGAAGCAAACACCCTAAACTAAAGTGCTAGTCTAGTAGAGGATGGAGAAATAGGAAGCAGGTTCACTTTAGAATTTAGTTTCTCACAATGTTTCTCACTTTGGACAAAACCATAGAGAGCTTTTTAGCTCAAAGAAGAAGATGAAGAAAATAAAATGAGAAGAGATAATGATCAAGTGAGAAAGCTAACCATGGTGAGTGAGTATCATATACTAACTCATGTATTGACATAACCAAGGCTAAAGCTTATGGTTGGCTTAACAAATATCCATAGTAAAAACAAACTTAGTGGACTTAGTCAATGCATCCACAAGCTTCATGCATTTTGCTAATCCTCTACTAATTTTATAATTACTTTAAATATTAAAACCCAACATAAATAAATAGCATGGTGTAAGTCTCATACACCCAAGTCATGTGTATCATCAACCATGATACAAAAAGAAAACACAATTTTAATATATATCACATATATATTAAAGTTGTGCACTTGTGAGAAAAATCCTCATGTGAACAAGTGTTAGTTAATGTAAACTAGTATATCTAATATTCAATTATACAATAAATTATTAAATCAACACTTGACTTAATAATCCGGTCATATCTCATATAACCGACTTATCGAATCAACACTTGATTCGATAACCCAGCTATATCATATATAACCGACCGATATAAAAAGTCGCGAGAATAGAATACGGTATCACATACACGCATTATTCTCGGTCCCGCACATATCACATACGTGCTCCTATTTCGTTTTGCCTGAGCCAGTAAAACCTCTATGTAGGACTCTAAAGACTCGTCAATACGCCGGCAGTAGGTGATGATCACATCAAGCACCCACAAGCCGTCAGCGGTACTAGCTGGACGTAACAGCTACCTGGGTATTGAGGGATCAGAAGATTAGCAAGCAAGCCTGCTCCTACTCCTGTAAAAGCCTGTCGGTAACACTTCCCGTACAATCCGGTCTCCTCATCTGATATGTCGCATATCCAGTCTAGGGGTGGTAAACGTCAGACCCCAATAACCGATAAGTTATGCCGATATAAGGCTCATAACTGGTCGAGAAACTACTGGTAACACTTACCAGTAAATCTCTATATCATCCCTGACCAGGGACTTCCCTGTTATGGCCAATCGAGCACAGCGTAACATCAACCCCCAATACCGGGAGAGACAAAACCCCTCATATCGCTCATTGCCTCCATGTGACTCGGGACTGTACCCAAAAATCACCATTTTGCACGCCCTCTCGGACGTGGTAAGGTGGAAATCAAAGCACAGTGGGAATCACATAAGACTCTATGACGATCTCGGGTCTACAGACTAACCTGCACAAGTGTCATCAGAGAACTGCCATCTGACGTGAGGTATAATACCATCTGGGAGTTCTCGGCGAGTCCGTCCAGTGTACCCAGTCTCCACTGAGCACCCGTATACCATCTCTGATGTCAAACGCCAATAGATATGGGATCATCCATTGCGCATCACATGGGTCGAGAAGCGTATACACTAGTCTACACTGGTATATCGATGCCCTGTCTCGATACACCTACGACTAGGAACATTAAAGGATCTACTTATGGACTACACTGTCCCCACTAGTATGATCTGCATCATAGTCCAGGCAGTCAATTACACATCCTAAGAGCTTTACCAACATGTAACTATAAGACATCATCAAGAGACAAGTATACATGTTAAGATAAAGAGCAACCAGATAGCATACTATCATATCGAGCAAGAAAGTCCTCTCTATATATGTCCAGGCATCCAATATAATATACATCATCTGTACAATACTGGCCTCTAGGGCATACATACAACTAACAATCTCCCACTTGCACTAGGGCCAGCTGCTGTAGTATCGCATACCAAGCATCCCGAAGACTCCTCCAAACTGTATCTGGGGAATGGCCTTCATGAGTGGATCCGCTGTGTTGTTCTTCATGTCAACCCTCCTGACCTCGATCTCCCGGCGATCAACTATCTCCCGGATCAGGTGATACCGCCTCAGAATATGCCTGGATCGCTGATGGGACCTTGGTTCCTTGGCCAAAGCCACCGCTCCATTGTTATCACAATACAAAGGTATTGGATGCTCAATGGATGGAACCACTCCAAGTTCAGTAATGAACTTCTTGATCCAGACAGCCTCTTTGGCAGCATCGTTGGCAGCGATGTATTCAGCCTCCATCATCGAGTCTGCCATGGTTTCCTGCTTGGAACTCTTCCAGCTAACCGCCCCTACGTAAAGGGTAAAGACAAATCCCGAGTGCGACTTAGAGTCGTCCTTATCACTCTGGAAGCTCGAATCGGTAAAGGACTCCACTTGGAAGTCTCCGTTACCATACACCAAGAGCAACTCTTTAGTCCTTCGTAAGTACTTGAGAATGCTCTTCACAGCTGTCTAGTGACTCTCTCCAGGATCAGCTTGATACCTACTCACTATACTTAGTGAGTGTGCTACATCGGGTCTGGTACATAGCATCGCGTACATGATAGAGCCTACAGCCGAAGCATAGGGTATCCCTTACATGCGAGCTCTCTCCATATCAGTCTTGGGAGACATCTCTTTGGAGAGAGTGAGTCCAGAGATCGTGGGTAAGTTCCCACGCTTGGATTCTTCCATACTAAATCTCTTTAGTATGGTGTCAATATACCTGGATTGGGACAATCCCAGTACCCTTTTAGATCTATCTCTATAGATCATAATTCCCAGTATGCAGGAGGCATCACCTAGATCTTTCATTGAGAATTTTTGTGATAAGAAGAGCTTGACAGATTGCCACTACTACAAATAAGGGTTGCCCCTACGGATAAATCCGTAGGGGCAACCCACTGCCCCTACGGGCAAATGCGTAGGGGCTAAAAAATGCCCCGTAGGTGCAAAGGCCGCAGGTGCAAGTTGAAGCCCTGAACTTGCCCCTACGGTCAAATTATTGCACCTACGGATATATGTGTAGGTCCTGTTGCCCTTACGGAGTAATGCGTAGGGTAAAAAAAAGTTATATTATTTATAGTTTTTTTAATATATTGGCGGTACCTACGGACATAACCGTAGGGGCATCATATAACGCCTACGGATATAGGCGTAGGTACCTATCCGTAGGGGCCATATATCAGGAATCCTGATATATGGCCCCTACGGATAACGCTGTAGGGGCTAGCCAGTTAGCCCTACGGTTGTGTCCGTAGGGGCACTCCCAACCCCTGGTACTGCGATCGGGTGGAAAATATCAGTTACTGCTGTTATTGTGCCCCTACGGGCTTAGCCGTAGGGGCAACAAGTGTACCTACGGATTAATCCGTAGGTACACATTATCTGTATTTTTTTTTAAAAAATGGGCTGCCTGATTTTTTCCCGCCCTGTGCACAATAATATATACATCAATCAAATATAAAATTAATCATCACACAACATATATCGCAGTATTCATATTCACATCTCACGCATATAATATACAAAAGAAACCAAAAAACTGAATATGATATAAATATAAACCAAAATCAATATCGCCCAAAATGTTTCAAAATGTAGTACAATATGTATCATATAAATAAATACATGATTCAAAAAATAAGAATCAAAATGCTAGCCTAGCTCGGTCCAGCTCCACCTCTGATAAACGCCAGAATCTTGCGCCTACCCCGTCGCGTCTGGACCTAACGTGTGCAATAAGCGTGTAAGAACTCTGTTTTATTCGAATTCTTATCATTATCGAGTTATTTCGAAACCCCATTTGGATATCTAGTTTGGAAAACTGTAGTTTATTTTAATTAGATATGTACATGTATGATTAATAAAACATAAGTCTACAACCAAATAACCTCATATGGGCCCTGATAGAGCCCAGTCCTCGGCCTCTCTCCCAACCTCCCTGGTGTCGTCCGTGTGCGGCGTCCAGGACTGGGGTCAGCAGATTCGAATGCTGCCTTCCCCCTAGCAACTGTCAGAACATTATATTTAACACATACTGATCTATAAAATTGACAAGAAATACCAAAATCAACAAATTCAAAGCCTTACCTACAGAGATAGAAGATGTGCTTCTCTGGTATCTGCATGTATCAAAATTTGAATAATATTAATTAATTTCAGTACATACATATTAACAAGGTAAACTCGCATATAGCGCTGCTTACACATATGACAGGGAGTGAACAAGTTCTTGTAGATCATCAGGCGCAAATCTAATCTCATCAAGCAACCCATGATAATGAGTTGGACGACTAAGAGCAAAAGGAATGTGTGTATATTTATGATATAGCATTCTAAATCAATATACATGTCCTATATAATATATAAACATACCTGGAGGAACGGGAGTGGCCTCTGTCCCTGATATGGACGCATCACCAACAACTAGACATTCAAACATTGACAATATAAGTAATTTTGACATAAACAGGCATGGATATCTATAATATTACATTCAAAATGGATATTAGAGAGCGCACCTGCAGTGAGAAGTGATAAAAGTATCACCCAACAAGAGTGTAATTTACAGAATCAGTTGGGACTCTTGAAAGTCATAGAAGAACCTGACCTGCACAAATCTGATGTATGCTTTCCATTGGACACTAAGAAGTCTCTAAAGGGAAAAGCCTATGTGAAAGCCATCATTAGTTCATATCAGAAGATTGATGCTGAAACAGAGAACAAGGAATGCCATTTTTTTCTTCTCCTGCTACATTACTGTCTTCTCCTTCTTTTTCTGCCACATTACTGTCTTCTCCTTCTTATTATGTGCGCGTGCAAATTCAATGACTATATTGAGAATATGGATTAATAGTGGGTAGGAAAAGTATTTCTCAAATGGATTTTGCGTCTAAAAACCATAAACTACTAAGTAATAGCATACATAATTTTTTTAGTATAAAGGTTGTTATTTTAAGTTTTCCTTTATAGAGATATGATCTAACTGCCTTTATAAACTATAAGTGTGCAGAAAATTATGATAAGAAACCATAAGAAAGGGTCGTAGCCTTGCATAACCTTGAATCTACATACCAAATCATGCACAAGCATGCAATTATTGTCACCTTGCCGTAGAATATAAAATATCTTGGAAGACTATAAGCGAGGATTTAAATCTTGATAGTTTTTGACTTCAACATATATTTTTCTCAAGTACCATGAAATATACTTCCTACGTATAAACCATTTTCAAGAAGATGGATTAATAATGACAAATTATCCATTATGGCTCACTAGGTTAGCATTTTCTCTTCTATTGACCATCTTACTAATCTGCTTGGTAAATTTATTCGGAACCGGCTGCGAATCATTAAAAGACATGCATAAGAAAGAAAGCTAAAATACAGATATATAGCATACCGATACATCGAAACTTCAAAGTTGCGATGACAATCCAGAGATATTTATTTCTACACACGTGGTGCGCCTGCGAATGCATCAGGCATCATGGACAAATATTTCAGAACATGGAAAGTATTATTAGTATAAAGTAATTAAAACTTTTAAACACCTTGGGTAGATATTTTCTTAGTTGATGCAATCATATCATGAGGACTAAATTTAAGCTATTATACATATGCATATGTATTTTTCTAACCTAATATATCACACAAACACAGAGAGAGAGAGAAAGAGAACACCAGTTTGGTAGAGAAATCAGGTAGCAGGATCCTGAAGAAATGGAGTCCATAGTATTGCTCATCATCATCATCCATGATCCCTTTGATAATATTTTTTCAAAGGGATCATGGATGATGATGATGAGCAATGCTATGGACTCCATTTTTTCATGGTCCTGCTAGCTGATTTCTCTACCAAACTGGTGTTCTCTCTCTCTCTGTATGTGTGTGAGATATATTAGGTTAGAAAAATACATATGCATATGTATAATAGCTTAAATTTAGTCCTCATGATATGATTGCATCAACTAAGAAAAATATCTACCAAAGGTGTTTAAAAGCTTTAATTACTTTATACTAATAATACTTTCCATGTTCTGAAATATTTGTCCATGATGCCTGACGCATTCGCACGCGCACCACGTGTGTAGAAATAAATATCTCTGGATTGTCATCGCAACTTTGAAGTTTCGATGTATCGGTATGCTATATATCTGTATTTTAGCTTTCTTTCTTATGCATGTCTTTTAATGATTCGCAGCCGGTTCCGAATAAATTTACCAAGCAGATTAGTAAGATGGTCAATAGAAGAGAAAATGCTAACCTAGTGAGCCACAATGGATAATTTGTCATTATTAATCCATCTTCTTGAAAACGGTTTATACGGAGGAAGTATATTTCATGGTACTTGAGAAAAATATATATTGAAGTCAAAAGCTATCAAGATTTAAATCCTCGCTTATAGTCTTCCAAGATATTTTATATTCCACGGCAAGGTGACAATAATTGCATGCTTGTGCATGATTTGGTATGTAGATTCAAGGTTATGCATGGCTACGACCCTTTCTTATGGTTTCTTATCATAATTTTCTGCACACTTATAGTTTATAAAGGCAGTTAGATCATATCTCTATAAAGGAAAACTTAAAATAACAACCTTTATACTAAAAAAATTATGTATGCTATTACTTAGTAGTTTATGGTTTTTAGACGCAAAAGCCATTTGAGAAATACTTTTCCTACCCACTATTAATCCATATTCTCAATATAGTAATTGAATTTGCACGCGCACATAATAAGAAGGAGAAGACAGTAATGTGGCAGAAAAAGAAGGAGAAGACAGTAATGTGGCAGAAGAAGAAAAAAATGGCATTCCTTGTTCTCTGTTTCAGCATCAATCTTCTGATATGAACTAATGATGGCTTTCACATAGGCTTTTCCCTTTAGAGACTTCTTAGTGTCCAATGGAAAGAATACATCAGATTTGTGCAGGTCAGGTTCTTCTATGACTTTCAAGAGTCCCAACTGATTCTGTAAATTACACACTTGTTGAGTGATACTTTTATCACTTCTCACTGCAGGTGCGCTCTCTAATATCCATTTTGAATATCTATAATATTACATTCAAAATGGATATTAGAGAGCGCACCTACAGTGAGAAGTGGTAAAAGTATCACCCAACTAGGGTGTAATTTACAGAATCAGTTGAGACTCTTGAAAGTCATAGAAGAACCTGACCTGCACAAATCTGATGTATGCTTTCCATTGGACACTAAGAAGTCATAGAAGAACCTAACCCTGACGTACTCATGGGCCATGTTAGACTGTATCATATAAATTGTAGGTTATGATGACTATATTGAGAAATCTAAGAACGGGATGGTTACTGACAAAGGAGAAAATCCGTGTATATGCTTTGTGTGTGCGTTTGTCGTTGAAAAAAATAAATTATCGATAATTAAAGTTAGATTTGAGGATACCCATGTATGAGTTGTATTCTATATATGTGTGTTTCGATTTATGATTTCGCTTAAGTGTAGGGTTGTTTTTACTTAAAGAAGTATCACCATCTACTATATATAAAAAAATGTAGCAAACTAGGACTAGAACTCATTTAACATTATCAACTAGTGAGATTACAATGTCGAAAACTCCCTAAAAAGGAAAATTACTAAAAGGAAAAGACTCTTTGAACAAAACGCATCCACTAGCAATAATATGGAACTGAGACTCGATCAAGATTCTGTGGACTAAAAAATTCCAAAGAATTGCTATTTGAATTACGTTATTTTGGAACACGATCGTTGTAAGTTGTACTTTTCCCGACTTGTGTCATGCCTATGAGCACACAAACTTCTCACCAATCACAAATCCCAGTCCAGATTGGTATTCAAAATTTATTTAATTAGTTTGTGAACCACATCATTGATTCGTTGCTTGAGGCATCAATGTTGGCACAAATATCACTGAAGCAGCCTAAATCACCGTATGAACCGGTTATCGATTTCAATTCCACCAGAATTAGAATTTCATCCGAACAACTTTCACACAGTAATCGGAACCTGGTCAACAAATTTTTCATGCCCGTTGTGGTTTTACTTATGTACAGTACTTCCACAAAATACGTGCTGTCATTTCTAAATGGAAGTTTCTCAGTGCCACCATAGTAGCAGAAGATGGAATTGTTTATCGCAACTAGATTATGCTAAGCCTCGGATAGATTAGGCAAACATGGTCTAGAAGAATATAATTAGCAGAGGAAAAATATAATAAAACAAAACAAAGCGTAGCAAATAAGATAAAATAAAATAAAGATATAGAAAATAAAAGAGAAATAAGTTTTCGAGAGGAGAGGTGCAAGATATCATGTGCCCCGAAGAAAAGGAGGGCAAAAACAGTGTTGGCATTCATAAGAGGAAAGCTAGACTAACAAGAAGAAACATTACAAATATTACTATGTTTATGAATTATCACAGAAAATCAACCCAGAATCTGCAAGAAAATCAAAAGTATGGCTCAAATATGAGACGGACAAATATCTTTTCCTCTATTATCTTTTCTTCTTGAAAACAAATACCAGAAGATGTTGACTTTCTGGATAGATAGTAGTGGATATGATAAAAACATGTAAAGGGTGCATGGAAGTGCTAAAAGAGACTCTTTGTTGCAACTTTATAGTAAACGGAACAATAACTGGCATATTCAAGTTAAAAGAATTGCAAGAATAATGAACATGGCTTACAAACTTGGGTGAGAATGATTTGACACTCAGAAAAACATCTAAAAGACAAATTCATAAATGCGGTTAGGCCAAAACCGGACTAAATCCTGCCATGCGACTGATATTCCTTGATGTAGAAGTACATATAACTGTGGCACACACGCACACATGCACACAAAAACTATGGCACAAACAAGTGGAAATATGCAAATAAACATGCATGCATGCAGACATTAAAAGATTAATATAACAGAGATGTCTACTGATGATTTATAAGATGTTATCGCAGGTAGGACAACTGCCAATTCTATGGCTTGTGGCCACCAGCGACTGCTTTCTTACCACAGTAAAAATAATGAGGGACTATAACATATCATGAATTCGATATGCACCGTGATTTCATAGCATATGTCTATTAACCTATAATGTACAAGTTCTCGGCGTTGATTGCAGAGGTGCATATAGTCTGAACTAGTAAATATACGTAAGAAGGAAAAAGAAGAAACGATTCATAAATATGGTTGGGCCAGAAACAGACTTAGTCACTGGATGACATATAACTGATATTCCTTGATGTAGAAGTCAATACACCTATGATAACAAACTCATTCTTTTTTAGGAGATATATGAATAACCGACTCTGACCATCAGCATTCCATTTAACACATGGAAATCAATCGTATCTCATATCCAGCCACCTCACTTCACCGATCCTATGATCGCCCTCTGGAGGACGCACAGCCCTAGCCGCAGCCCGAGCCCCAGCCCCAACCCTAGCCCTAGCCCTAGCCGCAGCCCGAGCCCCAGCCCCAACCCTAGCCCTAGCCGCAGCCCAGCCCTAGCCCCAGCCCGCACACCCAATAAAAAATTGGATAAATTGACCCGACCCCGACCCCGCAGCCCAGCCCCTGCCCCAACCCTAACACTACCCCGACCCCGACCACAACCGCGACCCTAGCCCAACCCCAACTCGCGCACCATGAACCCTAAGCCCAAAATAATCCAAAAATTCTTTAATTTACCTCGAGATTTACTCACCTGAACGGCTGCTGGGGGCTGGGGCGACGACCTGAACGGCGGTGGCGACGACCTGAACCGCGGTGGCGACGAGAACTGCGGTGGCGACGAAACCGGTGGCGGCGACGAGGAGAACAACGTTGGCGACGACGGCGTGGCGATTTGGGGCTTATTTTCGCGCGCGATCGAGATCGAGAGAGAAAGAAATTGTGAGCGTAGGCGATCGATCTGTGATTCAGTAATTTGATATTTAGTTGCCCCTACGGATATACCCGTAGGTCCTTTGTTTGCGCCTCCGTAGGGGCAAACACCAAATTAAGAATTAATATTTTTAATCTTGGACGTCTTTGCCCGTAGGGGCAACCATTTAGCCCTACGGATTAATCCGTAGGTCCAAGTTAAATCTGCCCCTACAGATTTCAATATCCGTAGGGGCAACCCCCTATTTTACTAGTGTGCAGCATAGGAATATCATTTCCTATCAAGAGTATGTCGTCCACGTACAATACGAGGAAGACAACCTTACTCTCTGCCATCTTCTTGTAGATACAAGGTTCATCTACGTTTTTGACGAAATCAAACTCTTTGATAACGACGTCATAGTAGATGTTCCAACTCTGCGATGCTTGCTTTAATCCATAAATGGATTTAAGCAACTTGCACACCTTCCCGCTTCTCCCACTATCTACGAAGCCCTCTGGCTGAGTCATGTACACGCACTCTTCTAAATCACTGTTTAGAAAGGCGGTCTTAACATCCATTTGCCAGATTTCGTAGTCATGATATGCAGCGATGGCAAGCATGATCCGGATGGATTTAAGCATAGCCACTGGAGAAAAGGTTTCTTCATAGTCCACACCTGGTCTTTGACGAAAACCCTTTGCAACAAGTCTAGCTTTGAAAGTCTCCACTTTCCCATCTACACCAAGTTTTTTCTTGAAGATCCACTTGTTCCCAATGGGTTTTACCCCTTCAGGAGCAACTTCCAAAGTCCATACTTTTTTGGTGTACATGGATTCCATCTCGGACCGCATTGCATCCAGCCATTTCACTGAGTACCCACTCGTGATAGCTGCTCGAAGCTAGTTGGGTCATCATCAACCATGATGCAATCATCGCTCCGACCATCCATGAGAAAACCGTAGTATCTCTCAGGTGAGTGAGGAACCCTACTAGATCGACGGAGAGGTTGAGGTTCATTGGGAACTACTGAATCCTCTGGTTCCACTAAATCTTCAATTGCAGTTTGTGTATCTGGAACCTCTTCCAGCTCTACCACTTTGCCACTAATTTCCTTTACAAGAAATTCCTTTTCTAAAAAGGTGGAATGTTGAGCAACAAACACCTTTTGTTCCTCACTGTGGTAGAAAAAATACCCATATGAGTTCTTTAGATATCCCACAAACTTGCAAAGAACTGACCGTGCCTTGAGTTTGTCTGGATTTTGTCTTTTGACATTGGCCGGACAACCGCATATCATAACTCGTTTAAGATATGGCCTCTTCCCACTCCATATCTCATATGGTGTGGTAGGTACAGATTTAGATGGAACTTGATTCAATAGGTATGCTGCTTTCTCTAGCGCATACCCCTAGAAGGAAATAGGTAAATCAGCTGTGCTCATCATAGAGCGCACCATATCTAAGGTGCGGTTCCTCCATTCCGATACACCGTTGTGCTGTGGTGTATATGGAGGAGTCAGCTGAGAGAGAATCCCATTCTCTTTTAGGAAGTCCAGGAATTCATTGCTCAAGTATTTTCCTCCTCGATCTGATCGAAGGATTTTAATACTTTTCCCGGTTTGGTGCTCGACTTCTTGTTTATATTCTCTAAATTTCTCAAAAGCTTCTGATTTATGTTTCATCAGGAACACATATCCGAATCTAGAGAGATCGTCAGTGAATGTTGTTAGATATGTATGCCCTAGAGGCCATTATTGTATAGTACTAGTTTGTATAATACATTTTGGAGGCTTGGGATATATATATGGTTTTACGACAATCTTGCTCGATATAGTAGTATGCTACTTGGTTTGTTTCTATCTTAATATGTGTATATGTTTCTTTTAACATATCTCTAAAAACATATTGGTAGAGCCTTTAGGATTTTTTCTTGACTACCGGCGTTATGATGGCGATCACACTAGTGGGGGCTGGGTAGTCTATAAGCATATCCTTATTTTGGTCCCTAGTCGTAGGATTATCGAGACAGAGTATCGATACTCCAGAGTAGACTGGTGCATACGCTTCTCTTCCCAGCAGGGGAGATGGTCTGTCCCACAGCCATCAGTACGTCGTACTGGAGATAGTATGCAGGTGCTCGTTAGGTTACGAGTATACTGGACATGACTCGTCGAGAACTGTTGGTTGGTATTATACCTATCGTCAGTTAACAGTTCTCAGGTGACATGAGTACAGCTTAGTCCGCTGACTTGACACTGTCACTTCGCCTCGAGTGTGTTCCCACTGTTCTTAGATTACTACCCTACCACGGCTCTACTGAGTCATGCAAACAGGTAGTAGTTGGGTGCAGCCCTGAAGCACTTGGAGGCAGTGACGGTTAGACAGGATTCGTCTCTCCCGGTATTGGGGGTTGATATCGCGCTGTGTCTAGGAGAGCCATTACACAAAGTCCCTGGCCAGGGCAAGCGAGATATACTGGTAGGTTTCCAGTGTTATCTCAGGGTGTTCTGGGCTACACTCCGACAAGACTTGTACCGCTATTAGGGGACTAACGTTTACCGCCCCCCAGGCCCGCCATGCGATATTCTCAGACGAACAGACTGGACTGTACGGAGATTGTCACATTCAGGCTCAGTAGGAGTTCGATGGGTTCACCTCATCAGTCTTCTTATCGGCATCTACCTGGGGACCGTTACGTATAGCTAATACCGCTTGCGGCCTGTGGTTAAACCAACTTCCAGCGTAGTTTCGAGCCTTTAGAGTCCCACACAGAGGGTTACTCGCCTTTGGGCAAAACAGAGTAGAGGTTGCATGGTTTTGCGACGGGGTTCGTTCGCATCCACGCACTTGTGCACGTTTGGTGTCCGGACAATAGATACTAGCGGGCTTTGGTTTAAGCCAGATCCTAGTAATTGTATTGGGATTGGTTTTGTCTCAGTATATTCGTGTTCCTTAGAGCACGGATGCGAGTGTGTTTGCACAGTTGACAGAGACAGAGGCAGAGGATTCTCATTATGGTTGTTGACCATTTGGCTTTGGTTGACTTGTTGACCGTTGACCTTTCTTTAAACCATAATGAGAATATGATTAATAATATTAATTAAGTATTATTGTACCATGGTTGAGTTGAAAGTTTGAATTTTGTTGACTTGTTGACTTTGTTAACCGGTTGACCAATTTGGACTTGTTGACCATCATCATTTCATGGCTATCATTTCATGGGTATGACTTTTGCTTGCTTGTTGTTTGCAAAATGCAATAATAGCATGAAATGATAATGGTCATTGAAACTAACCATCACCATACACTTAATTATTATTATTATCATCATTTTTCACACTTTTGTGAGAAGGGGTTGGATTATGAGAGCTCATTTTATCATTCTCTTTCTCTCTCCTAGAAAGAAAGCTCTCCCTCTTCCTCTTCCTCTCTCAAGGTTCAAGTGTTCCATGAGTTGGAAATCATGAACTTTTGAAACAAAATCACCATCACCCTTCTCTACTCAATCTAAGGTATAAGGTTTAGCAAACCAAACACCTTAGTCATCTCTAGGTTGAGATTGGAGCTCAATTTCGAGACCCTCGGGTGGATCCATCTATGGCAAAGAGGAGACGACAAGGAGGATCCGTTCAAGCAACTACAAGGAGCTAGCAAGAGGAAGAACAACAACAAGAAGAGAAGGAGTTCAAGACCAAGGTATAACCATTCTACATAGTAGTTAGAACTTGTAGAATATTTGTTAGTTCTTGTTTAGCAACGATCCTTCTTGTACGGTCCATGTTACCTAGTTAAGAAAAAATTTCGTTTTACCTATTCCGCCTCCCCGAAAGGACCGGGGTTGGTAACGTGGACCTAACAAATGTAATGAAGTACGCAGAACCATTCCTGGCATGTGTAGACATGGGGCCGCATACATCACTATGTACCAGTCCCAAGAGTTCCGTAACTCTCTCTCCGTGTCTCGTGAATGGAGTTTTGGTCATCTTACCTTTGAGACATGACTGGCAAGTGTCATAAGATGAAAATTCAAATGGATTCAAATGTCCATCCTTATGCAACATAGCTAGTCGTGTCGCATTGATGTGACCCAGTCTACAATGCCACAAGAAGGATTCGTTGAGTTCTGAACTCTTCCTCTTGTTTGTGTTTGTTATAGTCAGAACTGTTGATTGATTTAGAACATAAATGCCATTGCACATTGTGCCTGATCCAACCAACTTTTGGTTTAGAAAAATGTTCATAACATTATCCTGTAATACAAAATTATATCCTTCTTTACTCAACAAAGAAACCGATATAATGTTGCATATCAGGTTCGGCATGTAATAGCATTGTTCAGAATCAATGTATTACCAGTTGGCAATACAAGATGATATTCCCCGACGGTTCTAGCTGCAAAAATTGCACCATTTCCAACCCTTATGTCTTTATCACCTTCTCCAAGTTCTCTACCTTTCCTAAGCCCATATAACTGATTACATATATGGGATCCTGACCCGGTATCTAATACCCAGGACGTAGAGGAAATGGAGAAACGGTTCTCTGTAACGAACACACCCGAAGAAAATGCATCAACATGTACTTTCTTCATTCGGGTGGCATGGGAATCCTGGTATTCCCCTATATCCTGTTCAGTCTTATAACTTTTATAAGAAAGAACGGAACCAACGTTCCCCAGCACAGTATAACATGCGGGTTCGGTCAATACATCCATATTATTATCTTTATTAAGGCATGATATGGTCGCTACCTGGAGAGAGAGAGAAGAAAACACTTTAGCGTATGCTCTTGCAAGATCAGATTGGTTATTATTTTATCTAATCAGGATGGCTCCCACTGTTTTTATCAAATCTTACTTCAAACCCTAAAAGGAAAGACTAGCCGGGATTAATTACACCCTACAATTTCGCCAATCTTTCAGCCAGGCCAGTGTCGGTACTTTAAGGGAGATTCCCCGTGCTTTCGCATGGACCTAATTAAAGTAAACCTCGTTTTCCCAGAGGCGTAACCCCGTTGACACCTTTCAAGACACCAACTTGATCGGTTAATTGTCCTGTGTAAAACTCTCCCAGGAGTAACAATTACTCGCAGTGGGTATCGGGATCCAACTATCTCATAGAAGGTATGCAATCTCATTGCAAATTTCAACACTTGAAATTCCCGATAATATTTTTCCCCAAACGATCTATGACCTTGACAAGGTCAACAAACCATAGACCGTAAGTCCAGTTCAACCCGTCATTTATTGATTGAATTAAACCCACCCGCACGACCCTTGACAAGGTCAACAAGGCCGTACAACTACCCTAATCCAATCTGCATCATATGCATAAACAAATAAATACTGGTCAGCTACCGCACACTACGCCTTGACAAGGTCAACAAACACAGCATGAATACTGAGCAGGACTTATCTGAAATGACGAAGGGCTACGACTGTTTTTTCTGAAAATCTATTGCGTATCGAACTTGATATCGTTGTAGAATCGAGTGAATTTTGAAATGGAGTGATTTTGAGGCTTTCATTAGTCTTGCTAAAGAGGTCACTCCCGGTGAAGGGATCTCGGCTCTTTCCTTATGGAATAAGGTCCAGGATATATCATATATATCACTATGCAAAGCAAAACTCCAAAAGCAATCAAAAACAAACCGAGTGTTGTAGCATCTGCCAGTTTTGCTAAAGAGGTCACTCCCGGTGAAGGATCTCGGCTCTTTCCCCATCGAATAAGGTGCAGGATATATCATATATATCGCTATGCAAAGCAAAAACTGTAGCTACCCTTTTTGAAAATTTTGATTCTACAACATCTTTTAGGTTTCTTTTCTTTCATTAATCACATTAATGAAGTCCTATCATTTAAGTCACCTAAACATCACAGATAAATACGACATACACTTATGCCATCCGCATTCTCTTCGATGTCCTTTCGAGCACCGTTAGGTTAGGTAACTAACGGCAGAGCGGGGCAGGGCTAGCACGGGTGTAAAACATAAGTAACGTCTATATAATATATCATGTATACTATATACAGTATCTATCATCACATATCGAATGATCACATCACAAATATCGCAGCAGAAGAAACATATGAAACATTGGATACACTAGGACGTCCGTGTTTTATTTTGAGCCTTTATAAAACACGGATTCCACGGTCGCGATGAATAGCCAAACCCACACCCCTAGACCCCCACGAGAGCGGCAAGCAACCCTTCCAATTCTAGAGTTGGGAGACCCGGACTCGACTCCTCGAGTTGGTCTCCCACTGGACTCTAGAACCCGGTTACTTGTGCTCTCCTCCTTGGGTCTATCCTAGTGCGGAAAAGTAAATAATATACATATGGTGACATCGACCTCATCCCGGAAGTGCCCCAATAAAAGAATATTACATACATTTAATTTTACATGAATGAAAATAAAAACTCTCATCTCACATAAAAAAAACCAGGCTATTTAGAACGCGACGATCCAATATAACATATCCAGCAACACATAATATCACATGCCATCAACGTAAGTAAATATGCGCATCCCAATTGTCGTTGACATATAGCAACGAAACCGGCGATATCACATATTACACTTACGGTCGCAGAAAAGAAAGTGTAAAACTACAACATTTGGAATCCACAATCTCTTTAGACATCGTAAATCCGAAATATCACATACTTCGTATTTCATGCCTAACTATATGAATTCCACATATTGTATCACATTCCAGATAAATAGACAGTATTAAACTTTCCGATCGAATAATCAAATACCCAAGATTTCCTTAATAGCTCAACACTTGAGAGGAGTTCAAAAATTCCAGAATACGTCACAGTACCAACGATCCAGCCGTAGAAGGGTCAAGCCAACGCCTCACATGTGGCACGCCGTACTGCCCCAAACCCTAAGGTTCAAAAGGCAGTTCTAGACGGTCACAAAATCGAGTTAAGGTTTGTTGTCTTCTAGAGGGTCCATCGCGTTACATGCACGTTTTTCCGAAAGATTTAAACTCAAGAAAAAATTCAACACTTGAAAGTTTTTCGTGCCTGGAAATAATGAGTTAATGATATCCGTTCGAACATTTTAACAGTTTCTAAATATCCGGAAAACATAACGAAATTAAATATTCCGATCGAATCAACGAATACAAAATAATCCCCATAACACTCAACACTTGAGTCAAAATAAAAATACCTAGAAAATATAAATCACAGAAATAGAAATTACTGTGCAAAACTGAGTGTATGATTCCCCTTTACTACCGCGGATCCGCGGCCCAAGAGCGGTACGGCCGCGGTTCCGCGGCAGCTTGTACGATTTATCGTCTCGTTTTTCACTGCAATTCTTAGAAAACCCTGCTGAATTTTTAGGTATTTTTAATTCAGAAAAAACACAGATTTTAAAAATTGACCAGAAAGGGGTTATTTCATCGATTCGGAGTTCGTTCGGAGTTTTAACTTCGTATACACGTCGCTTAATGCTCTAGCTAGGCTCTGATACCACTGTAGGGTTACTAGGCACTCTAACAAGGGTTAAGTAAGCATCAACCATGCCCGATTAAAATTTTACCCGTGCCTAACAACCCTAAACAACATCTTTGCTAGAAAATTAGGGTTTCATATGCAAGAAATTAGCATCTACAACTAAGTGAATACGAAATACAACCTTTGTAGATCGGTCCTTCACTTCTTTAGCTCCTTGTTGAAGTCCCTTCGCTGCGATCGTGGTTCTCCCGGACTCTTGCATGGCTTCACGAGGCTAAAGGAGCGTCCTTGCTTGAAGTCTTCGAGGCCGAAGATGATCTACGTCGAGGGGATGCCAACTCAAGCTTCTACTTCACTAACTAGAGAATTAGTGAAGCAAACACCCTAAACTAAAGTGCTAGTCTAGTAGAGGATGGAGAAATAGGAAGCGGGTTCACTTTAGAATTTAGTTTCTCACAATGTTTCTCACTTTGGATAAAACCCTAGAGAGCTTTTTAGCTCAAATAAGAAGATGAAGAAAATAAAATGAGAAGAGATAATGATCAAGTGAGAAAGCTAACCATGGTGAGTGAGTATCATATACTAACTCATGTAGTGACATAACCATGGCTAAAGCTTATGGTTGGGTTAACAAATATCTATAGTAAAAACAAACTTAGTGGACTTAGTCAATGCATCCACAAGCTTCATGCATTTTGCTAATCCTCTACTAATTTTTTAATTACTTTAAATATTAAAACCCAACATAAATAAATAGCATGGTGTAAGTCTCATACACCCAAGTCATGTGTATCATCAACCATGATACAAAAAGAAAACACAATTTTAATATATATCACATATATATTAAACTTGTGCACTTGTGAGAAAAATCCTCATGTGAACAAGTGTTAGTTAATGTAAACTAGTATATCTAATATACAATTATACACTAAATTATTAAATCAACACTTGACTTAATAATCCGGTCATATCTCATATAACCGACTAACGTCCATTGTATCGACTTATCGAATCAACACTTGATTCGATAACCCGGCTATATCATATATAACCGACCGATACAAAAAGTGGCGAGAATAGAATACGGTATCACATACACGCATTATTCTCGGTCCCGTACATATCACATACGTGCTCCTATTTCGTTTTGCCTGAGCCAGTAAAACCTCTATGTAGGACTCTAAAGACTCGTCAATACGCCAGTAGTAGGTGATGATCACATCAAGCACCCACAAGCCGTCAGCGGTACTAGCTGGACATAACGGCTACCCGGGTATAGAGCGATCAGAAGATCAGCAAGCAAGCCCGCTCCTACTCCTGTAAAAGCCTGCCGATAACACTTCCTGTACAGTCCGGTCTCCTCGTCTGTCATGTCGCATATCCAGTCTAGGGGTGGTAAACGTCAGACCCTAATAACCGATAAGTCATGCCGATATGAGGCTCATAACTGGTCGAGAAACTACTGGTGACACTTACCAGTAAATCTCTATATCAGCCCTGGCCAGGGACTTTCCTATTATGGCCAATCGAGCACAGCGCAACATCAACCCCTAATACCCGGAGAGATGAAACCCCTCCTATCGCTCATTGCCTCCATGTGACTCGGGACTGTACCCAAAAACCACCGTTTTGCACGCCCTCTTGGACGTGGTAAGGTGGAAATCAAAGCATAGTGGGAATCACACAATACTCTCTGACGATCTCGGGTCTACAGACTAACCTGCACAAGTGTCATCGGAGAACTGCCATCTGACGTGAGGTATAATACCATCTTGGAGTTCTCGGCGATTCCGTCCAGTGTACCCAGTCTCCACTGAGAACCCGTATACCATCTCTGATGTCAAACACCAATGGATATGGGATCATCCATTTCCCATCACATGGGTCGAGAAGCGTATACGCTAGTCTACACTGGTATATCGATGCCCTGTCTCGATACACCTACGACTAGGAACATTAAAGGATGTACTTATGGACTACACTGTCCCCACTAGAATGATCTGCATCATAGTCCAGGTAGTCAAGTACACATCCTAAGGGCTTTACCAACATGTAACTACAAGACAGTATCAAGAGACAAGTATACATGTTAAGATAAATAGCAATCAGATAGAATACTATCATATCGAGCAAGAAAGTCCTCTCTATATATGTCCAAGCATCCAATATAATATACATCATCTGTACAATACTGGCCTCTACGGCATACATACAACTAACAGTTCCGTTATGCACCGTTAGGTTACTTAACTGACGGCATACCGGGCCGGGACTAGCGCGGGTGCAAAACATAAGCAATGTTTACTATATATCAAATATATAATAATAAAGCATTCGTCTCTTGCATATAAAATGATCACATCACGGTATATCAGCAGCAGAAGATGAAAATATATGATATATTATATATACTAGGAGGTCCGTGTTTTATTTTGAGCCTGTATAAAACACGAATTCCACGGTCGCGATGAATAGCCAGACCCACATCCCTAGACCCCTACGAGAGCCGCAAGAAACCCTACCAATTCTTGGGTTTGGAGACCCGGTCTCGACTCCTCGAGATGGCCTCCCACTGGACCCTAGAACCCGATTACTTGTGCTCTCCTCCTTGGGTCTATCCTAATGCGGAAAAGTAAATAATACACAATGGTGAAATCATACTCAACCCGGAAGTGCCCCAATAAAAGAATATTACTTACATCGAATTTTACATGAATGAAAATAAAAAAACCCTCATCTCACATAAAAACCCAGGCTATTCAAAACACGACGATCCAATATAACATATCACAGCAACACATAACATCACATGTCATCAACTTAAGTAAATATGCATATCCCAATTGTCATTGACATATAGCAACGAAACCAGCGATACACCATGTATTACACTTACGGTCGCAAAAAGGAAAATGAAAAACTACAACAATTGGAATCGTAACTGCCCTTAGACAACACAAACCCGGGATATCACATATCCAAGATTTCATGCCTAACAATGTAAAGCTCGCATTTAGGTCTCACCCATGAAAACACCTTTTCAAAATAGTCGGATAATTCAACAAGATTTCCGATTACACCTGAGACCGAAATGTCAGATTTACACGCAACAAACAAATTTGTAGATTCCAATTATTGTATCTTATTACAGAAAGCTAGACGACGTTAAACAATTCGATCGAATCAATGAATTCCTAAAATTCAACACTTAAGCATAATTAAAAATTTCCAGAAGCATGCCCCAGTACCTACGGAACTACAGCTGAAGGGCCCGACCCAAGTCTCTTAAGTGGCGCCGCGAATCCGCCGCCTAAACCTTGTTTTAGCCGCGGATCCGCGGTCACTTAGATGAGTTAGGGTTTCGTTCTTCAGATGTGTCCATAGAATTCGCTGCATATTTTTCTGAATATTTTTAACATGGAAAAATCCAAATTTTTGAAATATTTCCAGATAGGGGGTATAATATGGGTTTTCGGGGTTCGATCGGACTTTTAACTTCGCCTACGAAACGCCTAATACTCTAGCTAGGCTCTGATACCACTGTAAGGTTCTTAGGCACTAGAACAAGGTTCTACAAGTGCCACGTCTCGTTTCCCATTGTACGGCGAAGGGGACGAGACGAGGCCAGCTACGTATTTACTCAGAAGCAAATACGCTAAGCGTAACTAAGCAATATAAAGAAAGTACACAAGAGACGAGATATAATAAAAATAGCAACTTTTATTTATTAACATTCTTTTGTACAATGCATGAAAAGGAAATACAACTGAAATAAAAAGATGCCTAAACAATGGCATAACAGGAAATGAAAAGTACTGAATGGAAATGTATAATGAAACTAGAGTTCTGGTTCGTCAGCAAACTGCTCTAAGTCTTCTGCAGATGGCTCGATCTCTGCCGTGTCCAAATCACCTGACGACATTCAAAGAAGAAAGAAATAGAATGTCATCAGCGAACAGGTCGCTCGGTAAGTCCCAAAGATAAGGGAGAAATAGACAGAGAGTAAGAGATAGAGAGAGAATGAGTAGCTTTTAATGTTGTATTATAATATTGTAATGTTGTATTAACGCTGTTGTTTGTAGCCTGGTACAGAAGATGCCAGTGTATACTAGGGGAGCCCCACTTACACCGATGACCTTGGTAACCTGTAGTACAAGGCTCCGTCGATAATACCACTGAACAATGGCATGGATGTAATTACGTCTTAAGTGACCACCTCGTGCCATCTTTAACATATTCCGTACCAGTCTACCCCTTAAACCCCGCAGTGTTTTGATTGTATTGTTTGTCTTGTAAATTGTATTGATTGTAAAATTGATTGACTGACCGAAACCATGATATCAGTAAACAGTTATAACCGTAGAGTCATGTAAATGGAATAATTGAGAATCATGTAAAAGGAATATATATATATATATCCATGGTTCGATTCAATCAAGTTGTATAAATTGATAATTGAATTCATGGATTCATGTGTTCATATTGAATTGGAATATTGTAGATTGACTTGAATCATATTCAAGTCAGATTAATCAGACTCAAACCCGAGTCAGACAATCAGGAATGTAAATCGAAGTCTTATAATTGCTAGGGTTCTTAGGGTAATTTATAAAACTTGAGGGGGTTTTATGTAAAACACTTTTATATACTTTTCAAAATACACCTCAACTATTTATTACTCGTCTTTAGAGTTGTAATGAGGGTGAATTTTATATTGTGACATTTCTAGTGAACATATCCTAGTTTTTACAAATAAAGGTATTAATCTATAATATTGATTTATTTGAAGTTCATGGTATTTTAGTGTAAATTCGTTCTTGGGATTTTTAGAAAAAGGTGAAATATTTATATTATAATAAAATAGATATTTAAATGATAAATATACATATATTTATACAAAAATAATTTTAATAAATATTTTATATTCCAAAAATCTTATTTTCTTAATATGTCGTATTTTAAAGCTTTCGAGACTGAATGCTCCTTGCGGAAGTCCGAATCTCACACTACTAAGCCCGAGGATGTGCGATAATCCGCACCATCCCGAACGGGTTCCACAAAAATGGGTTGGAGCGGCGCTTTGCAATGATTGTAAAATACTAATCCTTTAGAAAACGGTTTTATAAAGTAAAAGGTATTTATTTGTAAAATGTAAATTTTCCGTATTTTAGATTCTAGGGTTTCCTAAGTCAACTAGCCTATTTCTAAATGGTCTAAACGACAAGTCGTTAGATGCCTCAAATCGCCACATCACCGCCAATTGTGGCCAGGTAAGTACAAATGACGAAAGGAGGGATCCGCTCACGAATCACTGATTGATACGAAAAAGTGTGTTTTGTAGTTAACCGCAATCAGAACGGTGTCGCGCGTAGCTAGACCGAGATGAGTACGGGTCGTCCTCTGGGAAACGTGGAACCTTTTGCTTTTACTTTAGATGTGTTGAGAAAGAGAGGAGGAATAAAGAATTTTATAGAAAGATTTCTAGATCTACGTTAAGCAAGAATAGAATGTCAAATATAGATCTAGATTATTTTAAGATGTAATTAATATAATAAGAGGGCTTGTAGGGTTCGTTAGGATTTAGTAGTTATGGACGATTAATTAAAAGTTACCCTTTTTATCCATTAATAGATTTAGAACTAGAACGACGGTGATGCATGTAGATTAGGGTTTCTGGAGGGAAAAGGAATCCCACTCGTAACCCTTATCTCGACACGGAACTCCGTTCATATCTAGCCTTTACCAAAACAATCATTAATCTAATCTCTAATCGCGGTCGGAACTAGCAAAGAATTGCTAGCGCGCCCGATTAGGATGTTAATGATTCTTTTGATAAAGTTCCTAAACTTTATAGGACTTAAAAAGGGTTTAATTATTTTCATCGTCCATTAGCCTACCCTAATCCTACGAACCCTAACAAGCGAAGAATTACTCGCGCATGTTGGGAGAAGAAGATGAAAAGAAAGAGAGGGAAAACATAATGTAAAATGCAAAAGAACAACTACCTTTATTAATCAACTTGAACAATCTACACTTTGATTCCTTAGAAAATGATCACAAAGACTAGTTTGCTTCTCGATCTCTACCAAGGAGGTAGATGAACCGTTGATGATCAGCCTGGATGCGTGAGCGTCTGGGGCTTCGTGATCTCGTCAGCTTGATAGCTTTTCCAAGAGGCTCTCGGTGCCCTTTTATAGTGCAAAGCCAGAATCTTTTGCTTCAAAAGTTGGTAAAATATAGCAGAGAATCATGCCCCAAAATCTTTCCTTCCAACTCCATGATATTGCGGCGGATCCGCGGCCCAAGGGGGTGTTTGGCAGCGGATCCGCGCTTGACGGTAAGGATCTCTCGATAAATTTTCTTGGGCTTTCTTCTCGTGACATGTGGCAATCCTAGGCACCTTTAGAATTTAGAAATATTCTCTCGGTTGCTTCCAGACTTGGTCTCCATGTTTTGCTTCTTAATTTGGCAAGATTTCTTCAACAGCTTGATTTCTTTGATATATTCTGCATAACAACTTGGAAAATTCTGCACAATAATCTTAAATAATATTTAGTAGACTTAGTTCTACTAGGATTTGGTCAATTAATTTATTTGCATACATTTTCCTACCAAATGATAATTAAAATATATTAACACATGGAAAATGGTGCTTTTACACATAAACCCTCATATGTATAATATATTATAATAAATTCCTTTTTTATTATGAAAATGGTAGGAAAAATGTAATACAAATGTACAGTTTTATCAACTGAACAAATACCCCCAAACTTATCTTTGATCGTCCCGAGCGAACTAGTTTATTCAAGAGAAGGAGAAAAAGAAAGGAGAAAACTAAGCACACTTTCGTAGGCAACACGATTGCACTGAGCACGTGCAACAAGCCGTTAAACCTCTAGGTGTCCCTAGTAGGAGGAGTGTTGTCTCCTGAGTGTTTTCAGCGGATTACACCCACAAAATCCTATAATAAAAGAGAGATGGTGAAATTTACATATAAAGATAAGAACCATAAAAGAAAGATTTTGAAAATAAGAGTTTCCAACTACACTAGCTTTTCAGTTGTCATGAGCCCTATCTTAATAGCCATGAAAAGATGTTAGAAATCATATTATCCCTCAATAAAACATCGTCTTTATTCTTCATTCCTACCTTTCGTCCAAACATTGATCATATACCCCTACGTGTGTGTAAATGACATCCCTACACTCGGAGAATTCAATTCAAGCTATCATACTCTTGTCCATCTACCTTAGTACTTTTAACTTGATGAATATTAAAGATTTGCTCACACATTTTCATGCGACCGTTAATACTTCTTGAGGTACTAACCGACCGATTACTCATGTGCTTGCAGATTAGGTGATAATATTTTCCTCGTCTTGCACCACCTAAGGCTTAGCAGTGACTCCCAGACCAGTTGGCCTTAGGGCACTAGGTGAAGAGGCACCCTCGCTATATTTTTTTATTGCTGCCTTGGCGATAACAAAACCAGTGTTCATTTTTTTCTTTTCACCACTTTTATATTTTCTTCATTTTTTTTCCATTTCCTTCATACTTTGGCTTTTAGACAAGAGCATTTCAAGGTATCCTCTACTATCCCGAGTTTCAAGATGTGTGTATGTGCATATAGTAGGGTATCAACATTCAAATGTTCGGCTTCCAGAATAGAAATTATTTTTCAGACTTATTTTTATCCTCAGATTAGTGACTTCCTTCATCTTACTAACCCTTGGGACAACAGCTCATAACTACTTATTACTAGTTCGTTTAAGAAAAATTCTAATTTTCTTGGTTTTCTTAAACTATTCCTATCTTTTGGATGTAATTTTTCACTTTCTACTTTTTTGTTATAAAAGAAAATTTAAAAATTTTTTTTTTTTGAAAATGTTGTGCTTATGCAAAATATGATCCAAATTGATGTGTAAATAAGCACAAACCTCCCCCAAACCTGTTTACAGCAGTGTCCTCACTGATGTCATCCATTAAGCTCAAAAAACATGTAGACTTGGGAGGAAATTATTAATGGGGGCAAGAATATATGAAAGTGAAAATCCTCCCCCAAACTTATTTTAGGCTCACAATTTTGTAAAAATCATTTTCTTTCAAGAGCCAAAATATACCACCCCCTCCCCAAACTTGAGTTAAACAATTTTAATCTTTTAAAATCACATGAGGGTGTCAAGGTTATTGGTCAATGCCAAGCTTTACAAAGACCGAAGATCAACACCAACCATTCAAAAATTTTATCGATGAAGCACCAAGATTGGTGGAAGAATATGTCACCTATTGACGTGAAGAAGTGGGGAGGTGACAAGAGGTGTATTGGAAAAGGATTGCGTCTCAATTTGGAGAGGCGACACAGTGATAGTAATGATGGATTACTCGCATTATCATGATTGTCCAAAAGAAAGGGTGGAGGTCCAATTTCTTCATCTTGGAATTGATTCATCTCAACACCCGTGTCTTGTAAAAATGCGAGTTCATCAGCGAAAATTTCCTCAAAGCTTTCATCGATACCCCGAAAAATAATGTCATCAGAAAAAATAGGGTGATCGTCAGACTCTATAAAAAGTTCCTCATCAGTGTTGGATGTTGACCCGGACAAATTGGTGGAAGAGTACAATGGTTGGGTCAAACAACAACATATAAAAAGAGTCAGTATCATGAGGTTGATCAAATTCGCTGCTGTCGATATCCATTAATTCGACAAAACACACATGAGCATAGGGTTCGGAGGGTTCACTTCCCAACTTATAAATGTTAAGCTCAATTGACTTCTTTCCAAAGGATAGGGTCATAGAGCCGTTTCTACAATTGATTACTGCGTTGGAAGTGGCCAAAAAGGGTCGACCGAGTATCACCGGGATTTGATTGCGTGGGTTTGCTACAGGTTGTGTATCTATAACGATAAAGTCCACAGGGAATATGAATTCCCCGACTTTGATTAACACATCCTCTAGCTCACCCCTAGGTTGGGTGATAGATCGATTGGCCATCTGAAGAGTGCAATGCGCAGGTTTTAACTCTCCGATCCCTAATTGCTCATAAACAGAATACGGAAGCAAGTTAACACTAGCACCTAAATCGAGTAGAGCACGATTGATATTTTTACCCCCAATAGAAATAGAAATTGTTGGACTTCCGGGGTCCTTTCGTTTCTTGGGTAGTTGTTGTGTAAAAGCAGTGCTCACATTACTCGCAAGGAAAACTTTTTTAGGTACTTGAACTTTTCGCTTCCTACTGCACAAGTCCTTTAAGATTTTCGCGTATGACGGAACTTGTTGAATAGCATCTAGGAGAGGAATGTTTATGTTAACTTGCTTAAAAATTTCCACAATTTTCTCCATTTGTGGACTTGGTCTGTTGCCCCTCAACCTGTTTGGATAAGGTGCTTGATCAATAAGTTTTGGGTCCAACATTTGTGGAGAAGACTGTGGGGATGGATTCGATCCCAAAACTGGAGTGGGAATCGACTTAGATAGATTTGGCGAAATGGGCGAAGGGTTCGAGCCTTGGGGAAAACGGAGAATAGGCTCGGGTGAAGGTGGGAGACTAGACGAATTAGGGGAAGAAGAAGAAGCTGGAGTATCATTGGTGTCACTATCATCAAATTGCTCACCTACTTGGTTATTCAGCACTCTCCCCGATCTCAACGTAGTAATGGCATTCACATTATGACTTTGTGAATGGCCAGAATTCGGTAGGGGTTGAGATGGGAGTTTCCCTTTCTCTCTCGCACTCATTGCGGCGTTTAACTGTGCAATTTGGTTTTCTATTGATTTAATACTCTCACCATAGGAGGAGGAGTTTTTCGTTAGGGTATCAATAGAAGACCTTATCTCAGCCGAATTTTGCATGGATTGTTTCATGAACATATCCAAAGTTTGTGCAAGTGAGTTGTCAGTACCGGCCACTTGTGGTGTAGAAATGTTGGCCGGATTTTGGAAATTTTATGACTGAAAGGGGGGCTGATTCTGTGGTTGTGGTTGCTGTGGAGGAGGTCTTTGATAATTACTTTGTTGGTTTTGATTCCAAGCAAAGTTAGGATGATTCCTCCATCCTTGATTATATGTGGAAGAAGAAGGATCATTTCTAGGTCGCTGCTGAAAAGCAGCATTAGCTTGAAACGATGCAATCATAGGACATTCTTCCGTTAAGTGTGAAGAATCCGAACAGCAACCACAGACAGTCTTAGGAAGCGTGACCTGATTTAGAGAGAATGTTAAGAACTTGTTTTCAATAGCATCGAGTTTCTTCTGTATCGCTACCATTTCGGCTTTCACTGCGATAGAAATATCGAGCTGGGGAATACCTCCCTTAGTTGAAGGTGGTCTTACGCTTTCCCACTGCAACGTGTGTTCAGCAAGGTGTTCCAGATATTTCCATGCTTCACCGTCATCTTTAGACATGAAATTGCATTGACAAATTGTTTCAAGCATCTGCTTTGTCGCTGGATTAATGCCCTCATATATAATCCGACATAAATCCCATCTTTGTATTCCGTGAAGGGGGCATTGGACAAGCAAATCTTTGAAACGTTCAAATCACTTCCAAAATGGTTCATTGGGAAGCTGGGTGAACTGGTTGATCTCGCTCCTAACATGTGCAGTCTTATGATTTGGGTAAAACTTCTTAAGAAATGCTACGACGAATTCATCCCAATTAGCGATAGAGTGTGCGGAAGTATTATAAAGCCATTTTTCTGCCAAGTCGCACAGTGTGAATGGGAGAAGACGTAAGCGCATAGCATCTAAAGTCAATTGTGAAGTACCCATCATTGCGCATACGTTTTCGAATTTGGTGATGAAAACGTACGCGTCTTCCGACTCAAGCCCGTGAAATTTGGGCAGCAGATTCATATAGTGGGGTTTAATTTCGAAATTATCCCCGTTAGGTGGTAGAAGAGATAGACAAGTGGGAAGAGGACCACGGATAGGATAGCATCTCTCTTGGAGAGAGATGCGCGGTGGATTCTGCGCACCTCCGGGCGGTGGCAGCGTTGTGTTATACTCTGATGGAGTGCCGTCCATCTCGGTCGATGTGGTGTGTGGTGGAGGAAAAGAAGATGAAGAAGTACCGACTTCGGCGTCGATAGCAGGAACGCGGACAAGACGGGCACAAGGATCCCGTGTCCAGCCGAGCATGCACTAAGCGGGTTTAGTGCAAGTGGCAGCATGTGTGTGATTTTAAAATTGGCTTGTTTTTGAAAAAGTGGGACTCAATACAAATTACCCCTAAGATGCACAAGCAACCCTAGAACTAAGGTCACCTAGGTCCAGTCTCTAGATCGCTCCTAGACTTCCAAAGGACAAGCCGCAGGATCAATCCTCTACCGCCTCCGTACTACCCTTGTAGCCAGATAAGTGCCAGGTAAGTGGGAAGGAACCACGTCGTGGGCCTAATTAAAAACCACTAGCCTTTGTCATACTTGCCTAGGCACTACAAAAGTAATGCGGATAAACGATAGATTACCCACGACCTTTCTCTATCCTTATTGAGCGCGACAGTCCTTAGAGTCTGGTATAGATATTTTTTAAATTAATGAAGGGTTGATATATATGCTCGGTTTGTGATTTGTGGGGCTTAGGAAGGGTGATGAAATCCCCACCTAATCTTGATTTGGTCTTTGCCCCTTAGAGTCCGTATTAAAATATGCAAAACAAAACCAATCATAAAACTTTTGCAAAAAGATTTTTTAGCGGCGCGATTTTGCAAAGAATCCTGCAGAAAATAGATTTTATTGAATTTGAGGAGAGAGAGAAGGAGTTGAGAAAGATACCAGAGAAGATTTATTCCCAAATTCCTCCAACTTGCCGCGGTTCCGCCGCAGAATAGGTGCTTTTGCCACGGTTCCGCCGCGTGGTGGATGGATCGCTTGCTGAAAATTTTTCTGTGTCCCTCTGTACTTTTCTGGATCTCGATGAATGGCTCTGTCTTCTGTTTTCCTCAATTCTGTAACTCCAAATCTCCTTGCAAAATTCACGCACAAGTCGTTAAATATGCAATTTGCAGTTTTGTGTTAATAATGATATAAATCGTCTAAGAATTCAACACAAATAGTAAAAATAAAAAATTACGCACGTATCCCCGGCAACGGCGCCATTTGATTGGTTCGAAAAATTGTTTGTTTTGTAGTTAACCGCAATCAGAACGGTGTCGCGCGTAGCTAGACCGAGATGAGTACGGGTCGTCCTCTGGGAAACGTGGAACCTTTTGCTTTTACTTTAGATGTGTTGAGAAAGAGAGGAGGAATAAAGAATTTTATAGAAAGATTTCTAGATCTACGTTAAACAAGAATAGAATGTCAAATATAGATCTAGATTATTTTAAGATGTAATTAATATAATAAGAGGGCTTGTAGGGTTCGTTAGGATTTAGTAGTTATGGACGATTAATTAAAAGTTACCCTTTTTATCCATTAATAGATTTACAACTAGAACGACGGTGATGCGTGTAGATTAGGGTTTCTGGAGGGAAAAGGAATCCCACTCCTAACCCTTATCTCGACACGGAACTCCGTTCATATCTAGCCTTTACCAAAACAATCATTAATCTAATCTCTAATCGCGGTCGGAACTAGCAAAGAATTGCTAGCGCGCCCGATTAGGATGTTAATGATTCTTTTGATAAAGTTCCTAAACTTTATAGGACTTAAAAGGGTTTAATTATTTTCATCATCCATTAGCCTACCCTAATCCTACGAACCCTAACAAGCGAAGAATTACTCGCGCATGTTGGGAGAAGAAGATGAAAAGAAAGAGAGGGAAAACATAATGTAAAATGCAAAAGAACAACTACCTTTATTAATCAACTTGAACAATCTACACTTTGATTCCTTAGAAAGTGATCACAAAGACTAGTTTGCTTCTCGATCTTTTCCAAGGAGGTAGATGAACCGTTGATGATCAGCCTGGATGAGTGAGCGTCTGGGGCTTCGTGATCTCGTCAGCTTGATAGCTTTTCCAAGAGGCTCTCGGTGCCCTTTTATAGTGCAAAGCCAGAATCTTTTGCTTCAAAAGTTGGTAAAATATAGCAGAGAATCATGCCCCAAAATCTTTCCTTCCAACTCTATGATATTGCGGCGGATCCGCGGCCCAAGGGGGTGTTTGGCAGCGGATCCGCGCTTGACGGTAAGGATCTCTCGATAAATTTTCTTGGGCTTTCTTCTCGTGACATGTGGCAATCCTAGGAACCTTTAGAATTCAGAAATATTCTCTCGGTTGCTTCCAGACTTGGTCTCTAAGTTTTGCTTCTTAATTTGGCAAGAATTCTTCAACAGCTTGATTTCTTTGATATATTCTGCATAACAACTTGGAAAATTCTGCACAATAATCTTAAATAATATTTAGTAGACTTAGTTCTACTAGGATTTGGTCAATGAATTTATTTGCATACATTTTCCTACCAAATGATAATTAAAATATATTAACACATGGAAAATGGTGCTTTTACACATAAACCCTCATATGTATAATATATTATAATAAAGTCCTTTTTTAATATGAAAATGGTAGGAAAAATGTAATACAAATGTGCAGTTTTATCAACTGAACAATCACCGTGAGACGGGCCTTTTAAAGTTACCTTTCTCACTTGCCTAGCCTAGACACCACAAAGTCTGGTTTAGATAAACGATCGATGTCCACAACTTATCGTATTATTCCTAGTAAAAGGTATTTGTTTTAAAAATGTATCAAAGCTAAAACTTTTAGAAATGGTTTTATTAAGAATTTGGTATTTAAATGAAAGTATTGTTTTATCGTATTCTGAGTTTTGATGATATCGTTTAGGGTTGTATTTGCGTGTGTGGGGAGGTAGGTCATTACCTCGTGCTCTATTTTAAATGTATAACAAAGTTAAGGGGATTAAATGTGAAATCGAAACATTGTAGTATTTAAGTGAAAAATACGATAATTTGAGACCGCTATCATTTCATGTGATGAAACTTGTTCAAATTGTTTGTTAAATGTTTAATAGTCAACAATAAGATGTTTAAGCATGAGAAGTGAAATTTTATAGAAAACCGAATCGGAAATCGGATTTGTTCCGATTCCATCGGGTTTTGTAATTTTGTATTTTAGAGAATAAGAAAGAGGGATAGAATGGGACTTACGGGTTTCGATTAAGCAAAGGAGTGATGAGGGACTAAAGAGATTGCCGAGGCGTTGCTTCGTCACCGGTTGTTCCTAAAAACGTCGCCGGAATTTCCGCCGGAATTTCGTCGGAGCTTCGCCGCGAACTTGTTTTCAAAGTACACAACGTTTGAGAAGGTTTTGAAAGAGTGGGCTCAGGATTTTAGGATGAGAGGGTAAAGGGTAGGGGGTGTGTTTATAGGGTAGGCTAGGGGTAGGGTAGGTGAAGGTTTTTTGATAAAAGAAAATGTTAAAATTATAGAAAATTCATTAAAATTTGAGTAATTAGGTGTTAATGGGTATTCTGGAACCGATCCATTAATTTAAAGTGTGCATAGGGTTACGAAGGCGAAGAGCCCCAACTTTCATGTTGGGGACTCGGCCGTCCGGCCGAGTCCGGCCGGCGGCGCCGGCCCGAGTCGGGGTGCCGGGGGGTGGGGGTCTCGTGGGGTAAGCACTGGTATATTTACTTTTTAAAATTCAGTTCAAGGTTTGGGATTTATGGTGTGTGGACTGTTGGGCTTCCAAGGAATTTAAAACAATATAAAAATAATGTGGGGTATGGGATTTGAACTCTGGTGGCTTGGTTCAGCAGTGCAAGGTATTACCAATGAGCTACAAGCTCCTTGTAATTATTTGTGTGAAATAATTACTTAAAGAGATATCAGCAACATTAAATGCTCCAAGTATATTTTGAATTTAAATCAATTCTTTGTACTTTAAAAATGGAGTTATTTAATTACTTAAGTCTTGTGCTCAGGTAATAAATACCCCTTTATGAATTTTTGAAAAAAAATATTTTGAAAAATTTGTATCGAAAATTTGGGGTTGTTACATTCTACCCTCCTTATAAAATTTCATCCTCGAAATTTGTAAAAGGAAAGTGTAACAGATTCAAGGAAAGTTTTGGTGAGAGTGTGTGAAGAATGACAAAGTGATGCAAGGGTATGAAAAAGGTTGAAGAGAATTAACAGGGTTATACTGACCAATCGTATCAGCTTCTACGGCCGCCAAATTGTAAGCCTGTCGTCTCGGCACGTTCCTCCTAGATGGAGGCATATTCCCCAGTACTCGAGGCATGTTTCTCAGTGCCTGATAGAATTAGCGATTTGGCTGAGCAGGGAATCCACGTGGAGGTGGTGTTGGGAGTGTAGGACGAGTTGCAGGAGCCTGGATAGCTGGCTGCTGCGGATAGTTGGCGGGTGTGTGTGCTGGGTTGCGCCTATAAGAATAGTTTCCAATTCCGTGATTGGACGCGTCACAAACCAAGCATAGGCCTTTTGCACGCCTACAGTCCTTCCACAAGTGTCATTCCCTATTATAATAAAAGTAAAAATCGGGTCTTGGCCGATCCTTGACTTCTTCCAGTCTTCTGAGTTCAACAGCTGGCCTTAAAGAGGCCCCTCCTGCCATTTGAGTGGCAGGACATTTCACTCCTGCAGACTGAGGTCTGCCCCTTTCCTTTATCACTGCCTCATAACTGCGGGCAGCTTCCAGAGCATCTTCATGAGTTGGAAATTTCCCTGTGGCTAGTGCAGTCTGGATTTCCGTGTCCAAACCTTGTTGAAATCGACGGGCTCTGATCTCATCCGTCGGTATCAGGTGTGCCGCAAATCGGCTTAGCATGTTGAATTCAGCGTCATATTCATTCACTGACTTGTCCCACATTGAACCTTGTTGTAGATGAATGAACTGCTGTTCCATGGAAAACCTGGCAGTTACAGGGAAGTATTTCGTGTCGAACTTCTCGCGAAAAGTCTTCCATTCAATAGGCTATACAAGACGGCTTTCTTCCGCCTTCCACCAGTTGCGAGCATTGTCCGTGAGCTGCAGTTTCGCCATACGGGCCCAAGCTATGTCTGGCACTTGTGCTGCCGCCAGATCATCTTCTATGCTTTGTGCCCATTCTTCGGCTTCAAGAGGGCTTCCTTTTCCGGAGAACTGCTTGGGATGTAAAGCCCTGAATTGCTTTACCCCATGTGCGTCAGTCTAGGGACGGTTCAAGAGTTGTTACCGTCCCTCAAGAAAGCTGCGGATCGCCTCAAGTAGCACTGTTTGCTCGTTGGGTGGAACAGGAACGACTGGTAGTAGAGGTGGAGGTGTGTTATTGATGTTGGTGCCGGTGTTGTTCGGGGAATCCATAACCTTGAAAAATATTTGGGTTAGGACAGATTCAAGTACATGAAATGATAAGATTCAAAGAATATGAAATTGTAAGATTCAAGGAACATGAATTGTAAAGAATGTTTTAGTTGCTGGTTCTTGTGTTATATTGCTTAAGTTGTTCACGCAGAACAGAACTACATGATAGGGTTTCATACAGCTATGACATGCATGGGCCACCAACAAAACCTGTCACGTCCCGCTTCCTATTGTACGGCGAAGGGGACGTGATGAGGCCCGCTACGTATTTACTCAGAAGCAAATACGCTAAGCATAACTAAGCAATATAAAGAAAGTACACAGGAGACAAGATACAATAAAAACAACAACTTTTATTTATTAACATTCTTTTGTACAATGCATGAAAAGGAAATACAACTGAAATAAAAAGATGCCTAAACAATGGCATAACAGAAAATGAAAAGTACTGAATGGAATGGTAAAATGAAATTAGAGTTCTGGTTCGTCAGCAAACTGCTCCAAGTCTTCTGCAGATGGTTCGATTTCTGCCGTGTCCAAACCAGCTGACGACATTCAAAGAAGAAAGAAATAGAATGTCGTCAGCGAACAGGTCGCTCCGTAAGTCCCAAAGATAAGGGAGAAATAGACAGAGAGTAAGAGAGAAAGAGAGAGAGTGAGTAGCTTTTAATGTTGTATTATAATATTGTAATGTTGTATTAACGCTGTTGTTTATAGCCTGGTACAGAAGATGCCAGTGTATACGAGGGGAGTCCCACTTACACCGGGGACCTTGGTAACCTGTAGTACAAGGCTCCGTCGATAATACCACGGAACAACGGCATGGATATAATTACGTCTTAAGTGACCACCTCATTCCACCTTTAACATATTTCGTACCAGTCTACCCCTTAAACCCCCAGTGTTTTGATTGTATTGTTTGTTTTGTAAATTGTATTGATTGTAAGATTGATTGACTGACCGAAACCATGATATCAGTAAACGGTTGTAACCGTTGAGTCACGTAAATGGAATAACTGAGAATCATGTAAAAGGAATATATATATATATATATATATATATATATATATATATCTCCATGGTTCGGTTCAATCAAGTTGTATAACTTGATAATTGAATTCATGGATTCATGTGTTCATATTGAATTTGAATATTGTAGATTGTAGATTGACTTGAATCATATTCAAGTCAGATTAATCAGACACAAACCCGAGTCAGATAATCAGGAATGTAAATCGAAGTCTTATAATTGCTAGGGTCCTTAGGGGAATTTACAAAACTTGAGGGGGTTTTATGTAAAACACTTTTATATACTTTTCAAAATACACCTCAAGTATTTATTACTCGTCTTTAGAGTTGTAATGAGGGTGGATTTTATATTGTGACATTTCTAGTGAAAATATCCTAGTTTTTACAAATAAAAGTATTTATCTATAATATTGATTTATTTGAAGTTCATGGTATTTTGGTGTAAATTCATTCTTGGGATTTTTAGAAAAAGGTGGAATATTTATATTATAATAAAATAGATATTTAAATGATAAATAAACATATATTTATACAAAAATAATTTTAATAAATATTTTATATTCCAAAAATCCCATTTTCTTAAGATGTGGTATTTTAAACCTTTCGAGACCGAATGCTCCTTACGGAGGTCTGAATCTCGCACTACTAAGCCCGAGGATGTACGATAATCCGCACCATCCCGAACGGGTTCCCCAAAAACGGGTTGTAGCAGCGCCTTAGAAAGATTGTAAAATACTAATCCTTTAGAAAACGGTTTTATAAAGTAAAAGGTATTTATTTATAAAATGTAAATTTTCCGTATTTTAGATTCTACGGTTTCCTAAGTCAACTAGCATATTTCTAAATAGTCTAAACGACAAGTCATTAGATTCCTCAAATCGCCTTTTCACCGCCAATTGTGGTCAGGTAAGTACAAATGAGGAAAGAAGGGATCCGCTCACGAATCACAGTGAGACGGGCCTTTTATAGTTACCTTTCTCACTTGCCTAGCCTAGACACCACAAAGTCAGGTTTAGATAAACGATCGATGTCCACAACTTATCGTATTATTCCTAGTAAAAGGTATTTGTTTTAAAAGTGTATCAAAGCTAAAACTTTTAGAAATGGTTTTATTAAGAATATGGTATTTAAATGAAAGTATTTTTTTATCGTATTCTAAGTTTTGATGATATCGTTTAGGGTTGTATTTGCGTATGTGGGGAGGTAGGTCATTACCTCGTGCTTTATTTTAAATGTATAGCAAAGTTAAGGGGATTAAATGTGAAATCGAAATATTGTGGTATTTAAGTGAAAAATACGATAATTTGAGAACGCTATCATTTCATGTGATGAAACTTGTTCAAATTGTTTGTTAAATGTTTAATAGTCAACAATAAGATGTTTAAGCATGAGAAGTGAAATTTTATAGAAAACCGAATCGGAAATCGGATTTGTTCCGATTCCGTCGGGTTTTGTAATTTCGTATTTTAGAGAATAAGAAAGAGGGATAGAATGGGACTTACGGGTTTCGATTAAGCAAAGGAGTGAGGGGGACTAAAAAGGTTGCCGAGGCATTGATTCGTCGCCGGTTGTTCCTAAAAACGTCGCTGGAATTTCCGCCGGAATTTTGTCGGAGCTTCGCCGCGAAATTGTTTTCAAAGTACACAACTTTTGAGAAGGTTTTGAGAGAGTGGGCTCAGAATTTTGGGATGAGAGGGTAGGGGGTGTATTTATAGAGTAGGCTAGGGGTAGGGTTATTGATAAAAAAATGTAAAAATTATAGAAAATTCATTAAAATTTGAGAAATTAGGTGTTAATGGGTATTCTGTAACCAATCCATTAATTTAAAGTGTGCAGGGGGTCAAGAAGGCGAAGAGCCCCAACTTTCAAGTTGGGGACTCGGTCGTCCGGCCGAGTCCGGCCGGCGGCGCCGGCCCGAGTCGGCCGGTCCGCCGGACGACTCGGGGTGCCGGGGGGTGGGGGGTCTCGTGGTTTAAGCACTGGTATATTTACTTTTTAAAGTTCGGTTCAAGTTTTGGGAGTTATAGTGTGTGGACTGTTGGGCTTCCAAGGAATATAAAACAAAAACAATACAAAAATAATGTGAGGTATGGGATTTGAACTCTGGTGGCTTGTTTCAGCAGTGCAAGGTATCACCAATGAGCTACAAGCTCCTTCTTGTAATTATTTGTGTGAAATAATTACTTAAAGAGATATCAGCAACATTAAATACTCCAAGTATACTTTGAATTTAAATCATTTTCTTTGTACTTTAAAAATGGAGTTATTTAATTACTTAAGTCTTATGCTCAGGTAATAAATACCCCTTTATGAATTTTTGAAAAAAAATATTTTGAAAAATTTGTATCGGAAATTTGGGGTTGTTACAACAAGGCATCATACATGCCGTATTTAAAAATTTCAAGTGCCAAACAACCTAAGCAAGGATCTTAACTAGATAATTAGGGTTTCAAACAACAAGTAAATAACCTTACATCTAAGAGTTAGGTATTACAACCTTTGTAGTCCGTTCCTTTGCTTCATAAGCTCCGAGTTGAGGTCCCTTCGCTGCGATCATCATGCTCCCGGACTCTAGAGAGGCTCCATGAGGTGAATGATCCATGGTTGCTTGAAGTCTTCACTATCAAAGATGATCTACCTTGAGAAATCACAAACCCAAGCTTACACTTCACTATTTAGGTATTAGTGATGCTAACAATCTAATTTAAGTGATTAGAATAGATGAGGATGATGAAGTAGGAATTTTTCTCTCTTTTGTTTTCTATTTCTCACTTCATTTCATCACTTAGAAAAAAATCTAGCAAGTTTTTTTGAAGAGCAAGAAGAAGATGAAGAATAATGAGTGATGAAAATGAATTATTGTTATAACGATTTTATGTGAATTTTTCTGTTTTAGGGTAAAATAGTCGGTGTTTCTCGTAATAACCCGGTAGTGATCAAATTTCAGTACAGACTTGATTGCACCTAGTTTAACAAGAATAGTGCTACTTTGCGGGCTTTGGAGGTCAATTGAAAATTCTGGTTCATATAGATTTTTCCCTAATTAAAATACTATTTTAAGTTGTTAATTATGCACTTAATTAGTGGTAATTACATTTTGGTTTGGGTTAATTACTTCTAATGTGAATATTTACTAATCTAATCACTAGATTAGGCTTAATCCATCCATCCAAAAATATCTAGATATTTTTGTTTTAAAAGGAAATTTTAATTGAAAAGAGAATAGGTGGCATAAGATAATTGTTGCATTAATGAGCATTTATTAGTGTTTTTAGCTAGAAATTTCCACACATTTTCCTTAACCCTCCCCATTTCTTTCCCTTGGCCGAGCCTTCCCCCTTATTGCCCCCCTTCTTCCCTTGCCTCATTATCACTTCCTCAAGCTAAAATAAATCATCAAAAATCCTTAAATAATCCCCCAAACTCATAAACATATCACTACCCATCATTCTTCATCACTAAACTAGCATAGATCTTCAAGAAAGACATCATTTTGGAGGCTAAATTGATGAGTTTATGTAACACCTTAGGATATATTTAGTGACTAATTATATTTAAATAATGGGTTTTAATAAAAAGTTTACCAAATTGTGTTTCAAATATTTTTCCTAATTTAATAAATATTTTTCCAAAATTTTCCTAGGCTTGCACACACATGTGCATGTAAACTAGGGTTTTTAAAATGAGTTGTTACCATAATTATTAACCAGGTGGGTTAATCATAGGATTAAGTCTTATGGGTTTTTAAGTGGGTTTTATTAGTTAATTAAAAGTTACTTTAATTTGAATTTGTAGGGGTGTTGACTTGTGTGAGAGAGAAAGAGTGCATCATGGCTTTAGGCCATGCTTGCATTTAATGAAGAGAGAGAGAGGAGGGTTGACATTGGGTGATGGTTGTTTTTCCTCTCATTTCTTTTACCTTTCTCTCAAGTCTCTCACACACCCACACACTCACACAACACACACACTTACCTTTCAGCAGAGCCCCAGCAGCAAGCATTCAGTAGCAACTGAAGCAACAGCAGCAGCAGGGGCCAGAAGCAGCAGCAGCAGAGAGCAGTAGCAGCAACAACAGTGAGTAGCAAGCACAGCAACAACAACCACAGCCTCTTCCCTTCACTTCTTCATCTTCCTGCAGCTCCCTAGGGTTAAGTGTGAGGTATATTTCCTAACTTGCTTCCTTAGTTTGCTTGGTTGGCGTAGATTTGCATCGGTTAATGGTTTTTAGTGCGTTTTAGTGTGATATGGAGTGTTTAGTGGGAACCTTGTGCTAATGAGGTGTAAATTGGTTTCAGTAGGATAATAGAGGTTTGTTAAGACCCTATTAGCTTAGCTTAACCCCTATTACACTAAAATACCACCAGTTTCCCTATTTGATGCAAATTGTCGTTTTAAGCAAATTTGAGGTTTTCTGGATTTGCTTTTGACCCATGAGATCTGAGTGAAATTGGGAAGACTGCAGTGTAGTGGTGATGTGCTGATACCCTAGCTAGAACCCGACCCCCTAACTGCTTCAGTAGGCCGCCTATTTTCTCTTTCTGGCCGCAAATTGCGGCCAGATGGGTAGGGTTTTGGGTGGTGTTTGGTCCTGTAGGTGTCTGCTAGTGTGTAGGGTGTTGTTATATATATAGTTTTGTAAGTTTAGCTCTGTGTAGAAATCTGGGACCAAATACCTATTTTGCCGTTTTTCTAAACCTTCGCGACACGCGTGATACGTGAGTAGATTTGGGGTTTTTGCGTATCGCGACGAGTCGGGGTAGTTTCAGGCGCGTGATCACACGTTTTAGCGTATCGCGCACACGCGCGATTGGTTTGCGACATGGGTTTCTAGTTTGACCGTAATGTCGCGTTTTTGTGAAATTGAACTTATGTGTGATATATGTCATGTGATTCTAGGTTCGCAGGCCAGTGAGACGGACGCTGCGAAGAAGGGCAAGCAAGTTGTTGGATACACTTAGCGCGGGATTTCGGTGAGTAGATTTCACATCTATGGGGATATCGCCCGCATGGCGTTATGCGTCAGGGCTGATA
This sequence comes from Agapanthus africanus, assembly GCA_030015575.1. Taxonomy (NCBI): domain Eukaryota; kingdom Viridiplantae; phylum Streptophyta; class Magnoliopsida; order Asparagales; family Amaryllidaceae; genus Agapanthus; species Agapanthus africanus. Next base: position 498,473,407 of record JASDDO010000014.1, on the reverse strand, counting down.
GGACCTTAGTTTATATTTTGCATTTACCCTATGGACTATCATTGCATATTGCATTTCCCTGCTATGTGTTTGTATATATATATGCTTAGAACTGATAGAACACCGCACTATTACTAACGGTTTATGTTGCACGAGCACTATTTGCATGCTACACACACACCGTTAGTAATAGCCATGCCACACTCACTGTAGAGCTGCCATGATTATATTGTTATAATTTATCTTACATATGATTGATGATGATTTCCTGGACATTGGGAGCCGCATGACATCTTTAAAAACGGAAACTATTTTAAAAAGCGGTTTTCCCCTTATACCCATACCATGGATTGATGTATATTGTACCTCGCATTGGATTTACTATTGGTGTTGGATTTTCATGTGATTTCTGTTTTGAGGACCGTGGAAGTATTTAAGAAACGATATACTATTTTGAAAAACCCGGTACCTCGTGATATGATATTTTGGTGTGTCCACCACGCGTTTTCTCGGTGCTGAGACGTGTGCTTGAAACCCGATTCGAGGAGTGGATGTTCCGTTTGCGGGTTCGTGGTGGGCCCGGTATGGTTCCCCTCGGCGAGATGATCGATTGGTTTTGCCGATTGAGCCTGGAGGCGGGCGAGTACCTACCGGTGATTGGTTGGACCTGGCAGTTGTACGGAGGATACTGACCAGAGTCGAGAGATGGATGCGGGATGATCCGTACTGCCGGGGCCGAGGGCCGACACCGTAGACGGACCCCGTTGGCCGATCCGGACTGACGGAGCCCGATATATGAGGATTTGTGTATCGATGCTGGACACGAGTATTTTATGATATTTTGGGTGCCGATGTTGGGCACTCGTGATTTCTCAGAGATGTACAGGATTTGAGGGCCGATGGGTGTGCCGGCGCCTGAGTGTATGTGGGATTTGGGTGTAGTCTGAGGCACCGATTATTGCTTTCCATGTTGACATATCCATGTAGATGTTGTTTATCCCATACTCAGTATTGACTACTATATATATATCTCATCCTGTAGCATTTACCTGATAGAGTACTTGCATTACTATTGCATCCACTGTTTGGCATGCATTGATAGCATCTGCTGGCATTAGTAGAGCCACGCTATATGTGCATGCTCGCGATCACCTTTATATGTTATCTCTATTCACGAGTTGGCAACTCACCCCCGTTGTGCCACAGTATTTGCAGGTTGCCCTTGGGAGTTGTCGCGGCTGGCTGTTTACCGCATCTTTTGGCACAGATACCATCGCTGAGGCGAGTTAGCCTTTTGCTGTTAGGTGGGTTTTTGTACGGTATCTGTTATCTTTCAGTTGTACATTGATGTATCTAGTACTCTCCATCTACCTTTCTGTATTGACTTAGAGATAGTTGTGAGGACGATGTGTATGATTTTATACTCTGGTGTCGAGCTCGCATGTGAGCCGTCTTTATTTTATGCAGTCTTACCTTTTGTGATATTGTCCTTGCTTTACTGTGTATTCTTCGCTACGGCGTCGTATATTATATTGTGATGCTTATTCATTTCACTTGTTATTTCTGCTACACCTTGCTTTTACCCGACTTGCGGGACAAATGTTTAATATGGAAATGTTGCCAAAATTATAAAACTATAACTTTTGCACAAAAAAAAGGTTTTCTACTAAATAAATGGAAGTTTTTCAGACATGTATGACTGTTTTTACAAAAATGTTTTAATCACTCTTTATTTATTGGTTTTGATTTCTGGGTTCGGCTTACTTAGCTGCGTTACGCCTGTAGACGTTGCGTGGTTAAGAGCCGGTCACGAGTCGAAACTCTCGGGTCGTGACAAAGTTGGTATCAGAGCGTAGGTTTTATCTTCGGAGTGTAGGATGACCCTGGTATGATGGAGTAGGTAGCTGCAGCAGGGTAGCGTAGCGTGTGTATGTTCCGCGGCATACTCACGACACGGTACTCCGCTTACGCGACCTTAGGACTTATTGATTTGATCCCTCCTTATATTCTTGCGATTCGATTTCCGTGTTCTTATCGAATCCAAATTTTCTTTCAGCCATTATGCCGCCTAAGACTACGAGGGCACAGAGAGCGGCCGCGAAGGCCGAGATTCGTGTTGACTCGTCCGAGACGAGGACTGATCCGGGCAGTGCACCCGTTGTACCCGAGCAGACTGTTCCTCTTGTGACAGAGCAGATCGCCACGCTAGGGGCTGGTATGCAGGAGATGCGCCAGACGGTGGGATCTAGCATGCAGGAGATGCGCCAGATGATAGGATCGCTAGTTGAGACGCTTCGAGCGCAGCGACCAGAGGTAGATCCACCCGTTCCAGAGACCGCGATGGTACCTACCGCACAGCCAGTTGCCCCTGCAGCCACGGAGGTGATTACAATATCCCTATCAGAGTTCATGAGGCTGAAGCCTCAAGTATTCACAGGCACCGATACAGCCGAGGACCCACAGTCTTTCATCGACAGGATGGCCAGGATATGCCGTTCCCTCAGATGCGCAGATGCGAGATGGGTCGAGTTCGCGAGCTTTCGCCTAGAAGGTCTTGCGCAGAAGTGGTGTGATTCAGTTGAGAAGGGCAGAGCAGCAGGTCTTCCTCCTATGACCTGGACAGAGTTTGTGACAGTATTTCTAGCCCGTTTCCTTCCCCAGAGTGTTAGGGATGCCCGAGCACGCAAATTTGAGTCCTTGCGCCAGACGCCAGGGATGACAGTGGCAGAGTATGACGTGCTGTTTACAGAGTTGGTAGTCTATGCCCCATATTTAGTGGCTACCTAGGGGTTGCAAGTCAGGAGATTTGTTCAGGGCTTGCTTACACCATTGTTCCTTGCGATCAGCGCGCAGCACTTCGAGACCTATGCAGCAGCTGTAGACGCAGCACTAGTAGTCGTGGAGCACCTTGCTTAGACTTCGGCAGTTCCAGAGCCGAAGAGAGTTCGTACTGGCATATCCGCACGGGGACAGTCATTCAGACGCCACGATAGGTATCATCCAGGTACGGGGAGTGGCAGAGATTTGGGACGGAGCCAGATGTTTAGTTCGTATCCCCAGGAAGGTCAGCAGTCGCCACGGGGTTGCTTCAGATGTGGCAGCCTACTTCACCTCATTCGAGATTGTCCAGAGACACACCGGAGGGAAGCGGCAGCACCGCATGTTACTTTACCACCTTCACCACCCCAGAGGGCGTTGCCCGTTGTACCTACCGTTGCTCCGCGCCAGACTCATGCACATAGAGGTCATGGGCGTGGAGGAGTTGCTCAGAGGGGGCGAGATGACCGAGGCAGAGGGCAGTCAGTCGCAGGTGGTGGACAGGCGCGGGTTTTTGCTTTGACACATCAGGACGCGCAGGCGTCCAATGCAGTGGTTTCAGGTATCCTTCCTGCATGTTCAGTTGATGCACATGTATTGTTCGATCCCGGATCCACACACTCGTACGTATCCACACACTTTGTGCCGAGTTTGGATAGAGAGTCCGGCTTGCTTGATCAGCCGCTTGTGGTGACTACTCCTGTAGGACAGTCGGTTGTTGCTAGGCACGTGTTCCGATCCTGTACCGTCTGTATTGGCGAGAGAGAGTTGCCTGTCGACTTGATCCTTCTGGAGATGTTGGACTTCGACGTTCTTTTGGGTATGGATTGGTTAGCCACGTGCTATGCTTCTGTGGACTGCCGAGAGAAGACAGTTAGATTCAGCTTTCCCGGTGAGTCGGTTTTTGTTGTGTTGGGGGAACGTGGTGCCGCCCCTCACAGTGTGATCTCTTCTTTTCGCACTTGACAGCTTTTGAGGAAAGGATGTCAGGGATTTCTCGCCTATGTTCGCGATGCTCGCGCTACAGAGGTTCCATTGGATCAGGTTCCGGTTGTTAGTGAGTTTCCTGATGTGTTCCCTGCCGAGCTTCCAGGGTTGCCGCCCGAGCGCGACATTTCCTTCTGTATTGATTTGGTTCCTGACTCGAGGCCTATTTCCATACCGCCTTATCGGATGGCCCCGGCGGAACATCGAGAGTTGAAGGGTCAGTTGCAAGATTTGCTGGATAAGGGACTTATTCGACCCAGTGTTTCTCCTTGGGGTGCTCCAGTCCTGTTTGTCAAGAAGAAGGATGGCAGTTTGCGTCTGTGTATCGACTACCGCCAGCTGAACAGGGTGACAGTGCGGAACAGGTATCCTTTGCCGTGCATCGATGATTTGTTCGACCAGCTTCAGGGGGCAGGGTACTTTTCGAGGATCGATTTACGATCGGGCTATCATCAGCTGCGGGTTCGACAGGAGGACGTTTCCAGGACAGTTTTTCGTACGCGCTACGGCCATTACGAGTTTTTGGTGATGTCGTTCGAACTCACCAATGCGCCAGCAGCATTCATGTACTTGATGAACCGTATTTTCCGGCCATATTTGGATCTATTCATCATAGTCTTCATTGACGATATCTTGGTGTATTCCCGGAGTAGTGATGAGCACGAGCAGCACCTGCGGATTACATTGCAGACCTTGAGGGAGCACCAGCTTTATGCGAAATTCTCCAAGTGTGCTTTTTGGCTGGACAGCGTAGACTTCTTGGGACACGTGATTTCACGAGACGGTATATGTGTAGACCCGAGGAAGATCGAGGCCGTTCAGCGTTGGCCCAGACCCACATCGGTGACGGAGATTCGCAGCTTTTTGGGGTTGGCCGGTTACTACAGATGTTTTATGCAGGACTTTTCCCGTTTTGCTACACCGTTGACCGGGTTGACTCGGAAGGGAGTTCCTTTCGTTTGGACGGAGGAGTGCGAGCACAGTTTCCAGCAGTTACGGACACGGCTGACGACGGCACCGGTGTTATCTTTAACTTCCGGATCGGGCGGATTTATGGTCTTTTGTGATGCTTCTCGAGTAGGGTTAGGGTGCGTACTGATGCAGCATGATAAGGTGATCGCGTATGCCTCGCGACAATTGAAGAAGCATGAGAAGAACTACCCCACTCACGATTTGGAGATGGCAGCAGTGGTCTTTGCACTTAAGATCTGGCGACATTACCTATACGGCGAGTCGTGCCAGATATTTACGGATCACAAGAGTCTGAAATACATATTCCAGCAGCGGGATCTGAACCTTCGACAACGCCGATGGATGGAGTTAGTGAAGGATTATGACTGCGAGATCTTATATCACCCGTGCAAGGCAAATGTGGTGGCGGATGCTTTGAGTAGGAGGCCCGGTGGTAGTCTATCTTGTTTGAGCGCAGTACAGGGGCAGTCGTCAGCAGATTGGCAGATGTTATGCGACAGCCGGGTACAGTTCGAGTTCACGCCGATTGGAGGACAGATAGCACATGTCCGTGCACGCCCACAGTTGATAGATCGTATACGTGAGGCACAGCTCAGTGATGACCGATGTTCAGAGATCATGGCACAGATTGGACAGGGCAGATTTTCCGAGTTCGTGATCGATGGTCAGGGGATACTACGATTTGGAGTCAGACTGTGCGTATCAGATGCTGAGGGACTGAGACGCGAGATTCTTGAGGAGGCACATTGATCGGTATATAGCGTCCATCCTGGTTCCACCAAGATGTATCATGATATGAGAGGTGTTTACTGGTGGGACGGAATGAAGAAGGACATTGCAGATTTTGTGGCGAGATGCCTGACTTGTCAGCAAGTCAAGGCTGAGCACCAGAGGCCCGCGGGAGAGCTACAGCCGTTACCCATTCCGGAGTGGAAGTGGGAGCAGATTTCGATGGATTTCGTGGTGGGTCTACCCAGGACTAGTCGGGGGTATGACTCTATCTGGGTGATCGTGGATCGTTTGACGAAAGCGGCTCACTTCCTACCGGTGAAGACGACTTTCGGATTTACTCAGTATGCCCAGATCTACATTGACGAGATAGTGCGACTACACGGAGTCCCGACTTGTATTGTGTCCGACAGAGGCACCCAGTTTACCAGTAGACTATGGCAGAGGCTTCAGGAGGCTTTGGGCACTCGCTTGAGTTTCAGTACGGCATTTCATCCGCAGACCGACGGACAGTCAGAGCGGACCATCCAGACTCTCGAGGACATGCTCAAACCTTGTGTATTAGATTTCGGAGGTAGCTGGGATCATCATTTGCCCTTAGTAGAGTTCTCCTACAATAACAGCTACCAGGAGACCATTCAGATGGCACCATTTGAGGCTCTTTATGGGAGGAGATGCAGGTCGCCCGTCTGTTGGACAGAGCACAGTGAGAGCAGTATCTTAGGGCTACAGATCATTGAGGAGATGACAGCGAAGATCCAGTTGATTCATGATAGGATGAGAGCAGCCCAGAGTAGGCAGAGATCTTATGCGGACCGTCGGCGACGCAGACTTGAGTTTTCTGTTGGTGATCATGTGTTCTTGAGGGTCTCCCCAATGAAAGGTGTGATGAGGTTTGGGAAGAAGGAGAAGCTCAGTCCCAGGTATGTGGGCCCCTTCGAGATCCTCGAGCATGTTGGTGCAGTAGCCTACCGTTTAGCCCTTCCGCCCAGCTTTCCAGATGTGCATCCCGTATTTCATGTCTCGATGCTCCGCAGATATCTTCATGATCCTTCGCACGTGATTCAGCACCCGACGATCCAGCTGGAGCGCGACCCTTCCTATGCAGAGCAGCCGGTGATGATCTTGGATCGACAAGTGAAGAAATTGAGATCGAAGAACATCGCATTAGTTAAGGTACTTTGGCGTGGTCAGAACCGTGAGGAGGTCACTTGGGAGACCGAAAGCGAGATGATGAAGACGTACCCCCATCTTTTTGAAGGTATGTGTAGTTAGATTTTTGAAATTCGGGGACGAATTTCTTTAAGGGGGAGAGATTGTAACACCTTAGGATATATTTAGTGACTAATTATATTTAAATAATGGGTTTTAATAAAAAGTTTACCAAATTTTGTTTCAAATATTTTTCCTAATTTAATAAATATTTTTCCAAAATTTTCCTAGGCTTGCACACACATGTGCATGTAAACTAGGGTTTTTAAAATGAGTTGTTACCATAATTATTAACCATGGTGGGTTAATCATAGGATTAAGTCTTATGGGTTTTTAAGGTGGTTTTATTAGTTAATTAAAAGTTACTTTAATTTGAATTTGTAGGGGTGTTGACTTGTGTGAGAGAGAAAGAGTGCATCATGGCTTTAGGCCATGCTTGCATTTAATGAAGAGAGAGAGAGGAGGGTTGACATTGGGTGATGGTTGTTTTTCCTCTCATTTCTTTTACCTTTCTCTTAAGTCTCTCACACACCCACACACTCACACAACACACACACTTACCTTTCAGCAGAGCCCCAGCAGCACAGCAGCAAGCATTCAGTAGCAACTGAAGCAACAGCAGCAGCAGGGGCCAGAAGCAGCAGCAGCAGAGAGCAGTAGCAGTAGCAGCAGTGAGTAGCAAGCACAGCAACAGAAACCACAGCCTCTTCCCTTCACTTCTTCATCTTCCTGCAGCTCCCTAGGGTTAAGTGTGAGGTATATTTCCTAACTTGCTTCCCTAGTTTGCTTGGTTGGCGTAGATTTGCATCGGTTAATGGTTTTTAGTGCGTTTCAGTGTGATATGGAGTGTTTAGTGGGAACCTTGTGCTAATGAGGTGTAAATTGGTTTCAGTAGGATAATGGAGGTTTGATGAGACCCTATTAGCTTAGCTTAACCCCTATTACACTAAAATACCACCAGTTTTCCTATTTGATGCAAATTGTCGTTTTTAAGCAAATTTGAGGTTCTCTGGATCTGCTTTTGACCCGATGAGATCTGAGTGAAATTGGGAAGACTGCAGTGTAGTGGTGATGTGCTGATACCCTAGCTAGAACCCGACCCCCTAACTGCTACAGTAGGCCGCCTATTTTCTCTTTCTGGCCGCAAATTGCGGCCAGATGGGTAGGGTTTTGGGTGGTGTTTGGTCATGTAGGTGTCTGCTAGTGTGTAGGGTGTTGTTATATATATAGTTTTGTAAGTTTAGCTCTGTGTAGAAATCTGGGATCAAATACCTATTTTGCCGTTTTTCTACACCTTCGCGACACGCGTGATACGTGAGTAGGTTTGGGGTTTTTGCGTATCAAACGCGTCGGGGTAGTTTCAGGCGCGTGATCACACGTTTTAGCGTATCGCGCACACGCGCGATTGGTTTGCGACATGGGTTTCTAGTTTGACCGTAATGTCGCGTTTTTGTGAAATTGAGCTTATATGTGATATATGTCATGTGATTCTAGGTTCGCAGGCCAGTGAGACGGACGCTGCGAAGAAGGGCAAGCAAGTTGTTGGATACACTTAGCGCGGGATTTCGGTGAGTAGATTTCACATCTATGGGGATATCGCCCGCATGGCGTTATGCGTCAGGGCTGATAGGACCTTAGTTTATATTTTGCATTTACCCCATGGACTATCATTGCATATTGCATTTCCCTGCTATGTGTTTGTATATATATATGCTTAGAACTGATAGAACACCGCACTATTACTAAAGGTTTATGTTGCACGAGCACTATTTGCATGCTACACACACACCGTTAGTAATTGCCATGCCACACTCACAGTAGAGCTGCCATGATTATATTGTTATAATTTATCTTACATATGATTGGTGATGATTTCCTGGACATTGGGAGCCGCATGACATCTTTAAAAACGGAAACTATTTTAAAAAGCGGTTTTCCCCTTATACCCATACCATGGATTGATGTATATTGTACCTCGCATTGGATTTACTATTGGTGTTGGATTTTCATGTGATTTCTGTTTTGAGGACCGTGGAAGTATTTAAGAAAAGATGTACTATTTTGAAAAACCCGGTACCTCGTGATATGATATTTTGGGTGCTGAGACGTGTGCTTGAAACCCGATTCGAGGAGTAGATGTTCCGTTTGCGGGTTCGTGGTGGGCCCGGTATGGTTCCCCTCGGCGAGATGATCGATGGGTTTTGCCGATTGAGCCTGGAGGCGGGCGAGTACCTACCGGTGATTGGTTGGACCTGGCAGTTGTACGGAGGATACTGACCAGAGTCGAGAGATGGATGCGGGATGATCCGTACTACCAGGGCCGAGGGCCGACACCGCAGACGGACCCCGTGGGCCGATCCGGACTGACGGAGCCCGATATACGAGGATTTGCGTATCGATGCTAGACACGAGTATTTTATGATATTTTGGTGCCGATGTTGGGCACTCGTGATTTCTCAGAGATGTACAGGATTTGAGGGCCGATGGGTGTGCCGGCGCCTGAGTGTATATGGGATTTGGGTGCAGTCTGAGGCACCGATTATTGCTTTCCATATTGACATATCCATGTAGATGTTGTTTATCCCATACTCAGTATTGATTACTATATATATATCTCATCCTGTAGCATTTACCTGATAGAGTACTTGCATTACTATTGCATCCACTGTTTGGCATGCATTGATAGCATCTGCTGGCATTAGTAGAGCCACGCTATATGTGCATGCTCGCGATCACCTTTATATGTTATCTCTATTCACGAGTTGGCAACTCACCCCCGTTGTGCCACAGTATTTGCAGGTTGCCCTTGGGAGTTGTCGCGGCTGGCTGTTTACCGCATCTTTTGGCACAGATACCATCGCTGAGGCGAGTTAGCCTTTTGCTGTTAGGTGGGTTTTTGTACGGTATCTGTTATCTTTCAGTTGTACATTGATGTATCTAGTACTCTCCATCTACCTTTCTGTATTGACTTAGAGATAGTTGTGAGGACGATGTGTATGATTTTATACTCTAGTGTCGAGCTCGCATGTGAGCCGGCTTTATTTTATGCAGTCTTACCTTTTGTGATATTGTCCTTGCTTTACTGTGTATTCTTCGCTACGGCGTCGTATATTATATTGTGATGCTTATTCATTTCACTTGTTATTTCTGCTACACCTTGCTTTTACCCGACTTGCGGGACAAATGTTTAATATGGAAATGTTGCCAAAATTATAAAACTATAACTTTTGCACAAAAAAAAGGTTTTCTACTAAATAAATGGAAGTTTTTCAGACATGTATGACTGTTTTTACAAAAATGTTTTAATCACTCTTTATTTATTGGTTTGGATTTCTGGGTTCGGCTTACTTAGCTGCGTTACGCCTGTAGACGTTGCGTGGTTAAGTGCCGGTCACGAGTCGAAACTCTCGTGTCGTGACAGTTTAGTTCCTAATTTGTGTTCTTGAGGAGGTATAAATTCTAACCGTAATCTTTATTTGTTGTGTTAAAATCATTATGCTAGCTATTTAAATGTTTAATATAGCTTTAATTTCATGTTTAGATGATTCATGATAATTTTTGTGAAGATCAAGTTAGGGTTTAAGTTGATGATATGGTTAATTGATAAGTATAGATTTGGAACATTTAACCTAGTGGATGAAAGTTGTTGTTAAGTTCCAAATTTTTCTAATTGAGGTTTTTAGCAAACTAAGTTTTAACAAAACATATTTGGGTGAGATTAAAATTGTGGTTATGGTTTGGATGACTTGGTTTAGCTATTTTGCGATGTTTGTGATCGGTAGAATTGTATTAACTTTTAGACTTGAGCTAATATGTGATAAAGTTGCTTACTAGGTTTCGGTAAAAGTTGGACGTAGGTTCTAGTGGGCGTTGCGATATTATGTATATTATCTTCCTCGTGATATATTGTGTTGTGAATGCGCGATCGGTACGATCGGGGCCTAGGCTTGGTGGTTGCGTAGTTTAGCGATTCTAGCTAGGGTTTTGCCGATGTCGTGCGCGTTTTGTGCACTAGGTGCACAGTGTATTTTTCTGCGCGTTATCCTTACGTTTCGTTATCTTTGTGTCGGCGTAGGATATTTAGCCTTATGTGATGTGTTTGTGAAATTTTAGGATCGCAAGCGGGGACTTCAGACACTGCGAAGAAAGAGAAGCAGGTGGTCGGATTTTCGTAGCTCGAGATCATCGGTGAGTAGATTTAACATCGATTGGGAAATCGCCCGTATGGAGTTAAGCGTCAGGGCTAGATATGATATGATATTAGCCGCATGTTTATATGCACATATAGAGATGGTGCATGAATTTCATTAAATATAGTTACTTGTTGTGCCTGAACCTGTATTCATTGTACACTGCACTATTATTGACAGTCCATGTTGCACGAGCACCAATATTATGCTACACACACACTGTCGGTAATTGCCATGATACGCACAATACATGTATTCATATGACATATACCTTGCTTTTGGTTAGCGACATAGAGGCATGTATTCTTGTGCGATGGCTCATATGAAATATAGCATACCTGTACACCTACATGCTTACACATATGCTTTGTTATACCTACATGCTCACATATATACCTTGCTATAGTTATATGTTCAGCTTTATATGATATATATCGATGGTATGGGACTCTGTTATATATGTATATGGGATTCGGATACTTAGGAACCGCGTGATATATTAAATGACTTGATGCATTTAAATAGCGGACTTTTCCCGTGATATGCTTATATTGTTGTTCTAGGTGCATATGTTATATTACATGGATTTCCGTATTTGAGCTATGTTTTCATGCGATTTGGGGGATTTCAAGTGTCTATGTTGGGCACTTATATTCCGAGGGATATATGGATATTGGAAACCGATACGTGGAACATAAGTGTCGAGGTTGGGCACTTGGGTTTCGAGGAACGTATGGATATCAGAGAACCGATACGTGGATCACAAGTGTCGATATTGGGCACTTAGGATTCGAGGAATGTATGGATACGAGTATTTTATGTGTCGATACTGGGCACTAGTTTTCATGATATTTTCGGGTGTTGATGTTTGACACTCAGGTTCCATAAAATTTACAGGGCCGCTCTGAGGGCCGATCTGAAGATTTTGGGATTTGGAGTGTTGTTGATTTACACTGGGTTTTTCCATGCTGATGATTTATGCATGAGATTATTAATTTTCCCGCACTCGGTATTTAGTTGATATGCATTTGATTCATGTAGATAGTACCCGGGTGGTGTACCTCGATCATGATAGTTGCATATTCATATTGTCATACTTATGCTACCAGCTTACATGTAATTGATTATTGCTATTAGTGCATACTTGCGATTACGGTTTGATGTTATTTACTATTCACGAGTTGGCAACTCACCCCCGTTGTGTCACGGTGTTTTGCAGGATTTACCCTCAGAGTAGTCGCGGTAGGGCGTCTTATTATCTCTACTTTTGCGGATACCGCTACGATTGGCTGTGAGGCCTTTGCTTTTATGTAGGTTCGCAGTTATCCGTTTTTTTCATTGTATATCTTTTTGTTGGATCTAGTACTCTCCATCTACCACTTCATGTATTTGACTTAGAGACGAGTTGTGAGGATTCAGTGTTGTATATATTTTGGTGACATTTGGGTGTCGTGCTCGTGGAAGCCGGTCTTGTTGTAAAGTTTCACCTCCTTATGCCGTTTTCATTTATATTTCTTTGCTTCGGCATCGTATACATGCTTGTGGTGGTTGTCTCTGCCGTTGGGCATGATTTTCTCCGGTTTGGGATGCATTATTTATATTCTATATTGTACCCGTTTTCGGGGCTAGTTTTTACAGAGGAGGTGCTGCCAAAATTTTCAAGAAAGAAAACTAAAGTTAAAATATTTTACTTGAGAGTTTCTGAATGTTTTAAACTATATTTTTCTCCACTTATCCTTTTTTGAGTGGTTTAGATTTCTGGGTTTCGGCTTACTTAAATAACGTACGCCTGTTGACGTTATGTGGTTTAAGTGCCGGTCACATGCCTAAATTTGGGTCGTGACAAAATTTGTATCAGAGCGCTAAGTTTTACCTTTCGGAGTGTAGGATGACCTTGGTATGATGGAGTAGGTAGCTTAAGCAGAGTAACGTAGCGTGTGTATGTTCCGGGGCATACTTACGACACGGTACTCCGCCTAAGTGACCTTACGATTTATTGATTGAAATTCCTTCCATGATTATATACATCCTTGTGATTCGATTTCTGTGTCCTTATCGAATCTTATTTCAATTTCCAGCCTTTATGCCGCCGAACACTACGAGAGCAGAGAGAGCGGCCGCGAGGGCCGGGGTCAGAGTTGAGTCGTCTAAGACGAGGACTGACCAGGGCAGTACGCCTGTTGTACCGAAGCAGATTGCTATGGTAGGGGCTGGTATGCAGGACTTGCGCCAGATGATGGGGTCGTTAGTTGAGGCCATTCGAGTGCAAAGGCAGGAGGTCGTTCCACCTGTTGCGGGGACCGCGATGGTACCTATTGTTCCGGCAGTCGCAGTTACAGCTACGGAGGTTATCACCGTATCACTGTCAAAGTTCATGAGACTGAGGCCTCCGGTTTTCACTGGCACCGATGCAACTGAGGATCCGCGGTCATTTATCGACCGGATGGCCAGGATTTATCGTTCGCTCCGATGCTCCGACGCGAGATGGGTAGAGCAAGCTTTCGTTTGGAGGGTCTGGCCCAGAAGTGGTGTGAGTCCTTGGAGAGGGGCAGAACCGTAGGTCTTTCTCCTATGACCTGAGCTGAGTTTATGACGGTGTTTCTCACCCGTTTTCTTCCACCGAGCGTCAGGGATGCTCGAGCGCGCAGATTCGAGTCTTACGCCATACTCCGGGGATGACGGTGGCTGAGTATGATGTACTGTTTACCGAGCTGTTTGTGTATGCGCCGTATTTGGTAGCTACTGAGGAGATGCGGGTGAAGAGGTTCGTTCGAGGCCTGCTTACCCGAGTGTTCCTCGCTATCAGCATTCATCTTGAGACACCTATGCAGCAGCAGTGGACGCACCCCTGTTGGTTGAGGAGCGCCCTTTTGAGACGTCGGTTACTCTGAAACCGAAGAGGGTACGTACTGGGGATTCGGCGGAGAGGCGGGCGTTTAGACGTCGTGACAGTTCCCGTTCAGATACTGGGGGTAGTGGAGGTTCGGGACGAGGTCGTCTTTTTAGCACTGATCCTCAGAAGAGTCAGCAGTTTGCATCTGGATGTTACCAGTGCGTGATCTTGGGTCATCGGGTTTGAGATTGTACTGAGCCACGTGAGAGCGAGGCAGCTGTACCGTAGGTTACCTTACCACCTTCTCCACCTCATAGGGCGTTGCCCTTTATGCCTGTTGTTGCTCCGTTCAGACTCATGTGCAGAGAGGTCGGGGTTGCGATGGTTTTGTACTGAGAGGGCGGGGTGGTAGAGGCAGCACCGGTAGAGGGCAGGCTTGGGTGTTTGCCTTGACTCATCAGGGCGCGCAGGCGTCCAATGCTGTGGTTTCAGGTACCCTTTCTGTATGTTCTTTTGATGCACAGTTTTATTTGATCCGGGATCTACGCATTCATAGGTTTCTACGCACTTCGTGCTGAGGTTAGGCTGAGAGTCGTGTTTGCTAGATCAGCCGCTTGTCGTGACTTCTCCTGTTGGCGAGTCATTTCTTGCGCGACACGTGTTCCAGTCGTGTGTTGTTCATATAGGAGATAGAGATTTGACCGTCGACTTGATCCTTCTTGAGATGTTGGACTTCGACGTTCTCCTGCGCATGGACTGGTTAGCTACTTGCTACACGTCTGTAGATTGCCATGAGAAGACAGTTAGGTTTTGTTTTCCCGGCGAGTCAGTGTTTGTTGTGCAGGGGGACCGTGGTGCCGCCCCTCACAGTTTGATTTCTGTCATTTGCGCTAGTCGGCTTTTGAGGAGAGGATGTCGAGGATTCTTGGATTTCATTTATGATACTGGAGCCACAATGGAGTCGTTTGATCGGGTTCCTACCATGCGAGAGTTTCCCGACGTTTTTCCCGATGAGTTACCTGCGCCAGAGCGCGATATTGAGTTTTGCATTGATCTGATTCCCGGCGCGGGGCCTATTTCTATTCCGCCTTATAGGATGGCTCCGGTGGAGCTCAGAGAGCTTAAAGATTAATTGCATGAGTTGCTTGATAGGGGACTTGTGCGTCCGAGTGTTTCGCCATGGGGAGCTCCTATTCTGTTCGTCAAGAAGAAGGACGGCAATTTGAGGTTGTGTATGGATTATCGTCAATTGAACCGAGTTACGGTGCGGAATAGGTATCCTTTACCTCGCATTGACGATTTATTTGATCAGCTCTAGGGTGCGAAACATTTTTCTAAGATTGATTTGCGTTTGGGTTATCATCAGTTGCGGGTTCGGAATGATGACATTCCGAAGACTGCTTTTCGTACGCGCTACGGGCATTATGAGTTTTTGGTGATGTCTTTCGGACTCACCAATGCACCAGCAGCATTCATGGATCTGATGAATCGGATTTTCAGGCCGTTCCTCGACTAGTTCTTTATTGTGTTTATTGATGACATTCTGGTCTACTCTAGGAGTCGTGAGGAGCATGAGTAGCACTTGAGGATTGCTTTGCAGACATTGAGAGAGCACCAGCTGTATGCTAAATTCTCAAAGTGCGTGTTTTCTCTTGATAGAGTTGATTTCCTGGGTCATGTGATGACTGCAGATGGTATTCTTGTAGACCCGAGGAAGATCGAGGCTATGCAGCTTTGGCCCAGACCTGTATCGTGACTGAGGTCCGCAGCTTTTTGGGCTTAGCTGGTTATTATCGCCGTTTCGTGCAGGATTTTTCGAGTATCGCTACACCGCTAACCGGACTACCCCGGAAGGGGGTTCCTTTTCTTTGGAATGATGCGTGTGAGCAGAGTTTTCAGCAGTTGAATACTCAGTTGACGACGGCAACAGTTCTATCTTTGCCTTCTGGATCGGGAGGCTATGTTGTTTACTGTGATGCTTCTCGAGTTGGGCTCGGTTGTGTATTGATGCAGCATGATAGAGTGATTGCTTATGTTTCTAGGCAGCTGAAGAAGCACTAGCAGAATTACCCCACTCACGATCTTGATATAGCCGCGGTGGTCTTTGCGTTGATGATTTGGAGACACTACTTGTACAGGGAGTCGTGTCAGATCTTCACGGATCACAAGAGCTTAAAGTACATCTTCCAGCAGCGGGATCTGAATCTGAGGCAGCGCCGTTGGATGGAGCTTGTGAAGGATTATGATTGTGAGATCCTTTTGTTAATGATATGTATGCCTTAGAAGCCATTACTGTACATACGATGTATATTGTAGTGGATGCTTGGACATATATATGGAGGACTTTCTTGCTCGACATGATAGTATGTTATCTGGTTGCTTTTTATCTTAACATGTACTATGATTGTCTCTATGTTACATGTTGATAAAGCCCTTTGGATGAGTACTTGACTACCAAGACTATGATGCAGATCATACTAGTGGGGACAGAGTAATCGCTAAGTACATCCTTCAAATGTTCCTAGTCGTAGGTGTATCGAGATAGGGCATCGATATACTAGAGTAGACTAGCGTATAGATTCTCGACCCATGTAGATGGGCGATGGATGATCCCATATCCATTGTTGTTTGACATCAAAGATAGTATATGGGTGCTCAGTGGAGACTGGGTACACTGGACGGACTCGCCGAGAACTCCCAAATCGTATTATACCTCACGTCAGATAGCAGTTCTTTGGTGACAAATGCAATTAGGGTTTAAACCATGTTATGGTTTTAAACTTGGGTTAACATTTTATTATGGATTAATTCATTTTGGTTGGATTTTGTTTTGGATAAGCTTTGAGGATGACACTTTGACAAAGTCCACCCGCTTTGTTTTATCCTTGAAATTTGCAAACCCGACTTTAACCCTAGCCTATGGTTTAATCTCTACATGAGTTAGCCATGACACATTTTAAACCATGGTTGCATTTCTAACCTCAACAATAATTCATTCATCACAACTTCTTCTTCTTCTTGCTCACTTCAAAAGCTTTCTAGCTTTTCATTTGTGATGGATATTTTGTGAAAAATTGAAAACAAAAGAGAGCAAAATTCCTACTTCATCATCCTTATCTATTCTAGCCACTTAGATTAGGGTGTTTGCTTCACTAATATTTGATTAGTGAAGTGAGAGCTTGGGTTAGTGTTTCTTCAAGGTAGATCATCTTGGTTTTTGAAGATTAGAAGCAATGTTGCATCATTCTCTTCATGGAGCCTCTCTAGAGTCCGGGTACTTGATGATCGCAGCGAAGGGACATCAACTCAGAGCTTATGAAGTGAAGGAATGGACTACAAAGGTTGAAATCCCTAACTCTTAGATGTTACAGTGTTAACATGCTAGTTTTGTTTGATTCTCTAGTTAATGATCTAGGTTTAGGGTTACCTATAATGGCAAAATTTTGAAATTGGCATGTGAGATGCCACCCGAAACCTTACTTCTGTTGTAGGTATCCCAACACTGGTATCAGAGCCTAGCTAGAGAATTAGATGGATAAGTGTAGAATTACGTGTTGTGCCACGGCAGCGCCCCGACCGTCTACACGAGGCCAAAATGCAGAATAAAAATTTTCTTAACTTTAAACCGGCGCTACCGCGGACAATAAACCCGGATCGTAACCATTAACCTAATCTTAGAAAACAAGAAATGGGGTAGAATGCTATACCGAGCGAACCGTGTCCTTCGGTCTTCGTCTCCACTCCGATTTCCTCGCGGAATCTCCGGTCGTCGCCTCCTCGTCGAAAAGGGCACCACGTAGCCAAATTCTTTTACGGGCTCCCACTTCTTGACCGAGGCAACTCGGGCGCGAAGTTGGAAAGCCAACGCGTCCAAGAGTGCTGTAGGTGTAGTGTAGTAGGGTTGTCTCATTTGGGGTTGAAGTTGCCTTTAGATGGAGGTAAAGAAAAGTGATGAACTTGGTAATTTTTGTGGCAAGCTAAAAATGAGATGAATGATACTTTTTCCCACACCAAAAATCATATGAACCTCTCTCTCATTCCTCCTAATGTGGCCGGACCCCTAATCACAAAATGGTGGAGGGAAAATCAAAACAAGAAGGAAGGTAAGTGTAGTAAAAACAAAGGGGTGACCACATCCAAATGTGATGATAACCAAGTCAAATCCATTTCTAATCAACTCTTATCTCATTAATGCTAAACCATCATGAAAAAGCAAAGATGCTAAGCCTATCATAATGCCATAAATACAAAGAACCCCTCCACAAATGCTAATTTGCGAACTTGCAAATTAGCCCCTCCATCAGAAAAATCCGGCCGTGAAGGAACAAAGGGAAACTGGCCGGAACGGAATGCAAACTGGCAACTTCAGAAAACTGATCCCGTAATAAATTACAGGAAAACCCCACGACTGCATTTACATGCCTGCATTTGTATTCCCACTGAATACAAATGCAAAGAGACAAAATCTACACTGTACAATACTAGGATCCGGCTTAAACCAAAGCCCGCTAGTATTATCCGTACGATCACGATCCGTGCAATACCGCACGTATCTGATCGAACCCTGCCATATCTCCATACGGCCTCTACAGCGTTTCGCCCGAAACTTGAGTAACTTTGTGTGGTAGACTCTAAAGACTCGTCAATACTATGGCTGTGGATTTAACCACAAGCACGTCAGAGGTATTAGCCATACGTGACGGGCTACCGGCTATTGACCAAAAGGGACGTCGATGAGCGAATTCATCCTGACACCCTACTGAGCCTGTCAGTGACAGTATCCGTACAGTCCGGTCCGTTCGTCTATGAGTATCGCATGGCGGGCCTAGGGGGTTGGTAAATGTCAGACCCCCAAAAGCGGTACAAGTCGTGTCGGAGTGAAGCCCAGAACACCCTGAGATACTACTGGAATACCTACCAGTAAATCTCCTGCCTCGGCCGAGGGCTTTGTGTAATAGCTCTCCTAGACACAACGCGACCTCACCCCCAATACCGGGAGAGACGAACCCCTGCAGATCCGCTCACGGCCTCCATGTGGCTCGGGACTGTACCCAACTAAAACCTGTTTGCACGACTCCTTTGAGCCGTGGTAGGGTAGTAATCAAAGCACAGTGGGAACTCACATGAGACAAATGACTATCTCAGGTCGATGAACTAACCCGTACACATGTCACCAGGGAACTGCTATCTGACGTCTGGTATAATCCCAACTAGCATGTTCCCGGCGAGTCCTGTCCGGTGTACTCATAACCCAATGAGCACCTGTATACATCTTAGGTGAACCAACTGACACCAGTGGCTTATTAGACCAGCCACCACCCCTCGTCGGGGTCTCGACTGTATACACTAGTCTACTATGGAGTATTGATACCCTGTCTCGAAACTCCCACGACTAGGGACCTTTTAAGGATGTGCTTATAGACCCCAGCTCCCACGTATACGATCGCCCTCATACTGCTGACAGTCAAGCAAGAATCCTAGGGGCTCTATCAACGTGTAATAGTGACTCGTAAGGTCACCTAAAGCAGTACACGATGATAAAGATAAACCAGATAGCATACTATCATCTTGAGTAAGACTGTCCTACCGGGATAGGTCCTCCCTCAATCATTACAATCACGTGCCTGTGATCCAATAATTGACTCTGAGGGCACTATCTCCAACAATCTCCCACTTGCACTCAAGGCTAATTATTGCGATATCGCATACTCACAGCCCGTGTGATACCGAACACCCAACTCCTCGACTAGTCAGTCTCACAAAGCTCGTTTGCGAAACTATTGCGTTCGAGGAATAGCCTCAGTGAGTGAATCAGCTGTGATGTTTCTTTCTATTTCTCTCTTTATCTCAAGTTCGCGGAGAAATCCATCTCCCGAAATGAGCAATACCTATCTTAGAATATGTCTGGATGTCTGATGGGACCTAGCTCATAAATGAACTCCTAATCCAAACTTCTCAGACTGTATCATCAACTGAACTTAATCAGTATCCTGCGCCATGCCTTCCCTCAGTATCTACGTGGACCACTTGTCCAAAATACTGCCCCTCATCAGAGGGAAAACTATAACTCTGACAGTCACTCTGCCATCCAGGTCACCTTGGAAGCCTGGAATGATAACCGTCTCCTAAAAGAGGCTGTCGATATCATATCCCTAGAACATTCACTTATGTTCTAAAACTGCTTCCGAATGTTTCTCCAGGATTGGATTAATATCAACTTATTGCATCTCCTGCAAAAACAACATCTGGTGTGGTACTTGACATCTCATGATTGACTCAATTGCCTAAGCAAGTGATCTGCCAATCATGCACATCCCTCTCCCCTTTAGTCTGTAAGACACCTTTAGAGAGGGTGACTCCATCACCTGCAGGTACACTACCGTGCCAGGAGTCGTCCATTCTAAATACTCATAGAATGCTGTCTAAGTACGCAGATTGGGAAACTATCCAAATCTAGATCTAAAACTATAGATCTAGTAACCAGAATGTCTGATATAATATCCAAGTCCTACATGGAGAAACCACTGTGTGACAACCAAAGTATAACCGATTGTAGTATAGGAATTTCACTTCCTACTTTGTGTATGTCATCCAAATACAAGGACATCACACCCTACTGCCTCCTTAACAGATCCATCCCTTATTCTGATGAAGTCAAACCTATGACTTCACATCAAAAATAGATGATCTATCTCCGCTATATCCGCTCTAGTCTATAAATAGACATAAGCCACTTGTCCACCAATGCTTCCGCTGCTCCCACTGACCACGACAACCCTCTGGCAGAGTCATATACACGTACACTTCTAAAGCAAGTTTAGAACGACGCTATACTCATCCTCCTGCCGGGTCTCACAGTCTGGAACAATAGCAATTGCAAGTCTGGGTAAACAAGAACCTCCCTGTCATCGTCCTTGAGGCTACCGGAGTACCTCTCGGGTGCCTGAGGTTACCCACCGTATCTGCAGAGTGGCCAATGGAATGTCAAACCAGATTGAATCTTTAGGTTCTTATCAAATCTTCAGTAATCGTTTGCTGTTCTGTAATCACTTCCAGTTCTACCATACTCCCACTACTGTTTTCTGAAAAAATCCATTTTTATTTAAAACTGTAGCGAGTTAAGAACAATATCACTATTGATCTTCCTGATGGTAGAAAGTCAACCCTCATCATAGCCCGGGTCAACCCACAAACAGCCATTACAGAAACGTGCCTTGAGTTATCCGGAGTCTGGTTTTAAGCATAAGCCGGACAACTCCCCGTACCTTAACATCGTTAAGATATGAACTGTTCTATATCCAATATAGAAATAGAGGCACTGATTTAATTGAAGCAGATTCAAATCATGCAGCTGTCTCCAGTGCATGTCAACTAAATGGAAGGAGGCCTATCAGCGTTACTCAACTTAGAAATACTTCCAATTATGAGTAACCTGAAAAAAAAGCAAGTTCTTTTGATCATTACTATCAACTGAATACCATACACAAGTATCTACATCTTCGATCACCTTGAAGAATCCTGATACTTGCAACACCTGGTTCTCTACTGTATTCTTATACCTATAATTTCTCAAAACTTGGACCTTGTGTTTCTACGAAACACATGTCTAAGAACTAGAGAAGTCACAAGTAAACAGAATATAGTACGAGTACCATCCCTTTTGTCCAAATGGACACTGGACAACATACAATACTCTGTATAAGCCCCCTTAGTCTAATAACTCATTCCCCGTGTGTCGTAGGTTGAAAACTGTACTTATGGTTAAGAAGAATTACACCGCTGTTTAATGCTCCTTACCTAACTGTCCACTGATATAGGTAAATGTCATCGATATAATTTCAAAAAGGTATATCTCACTCTATAAAAATAGACGTACAGATATATCAATTTGAAATTGGTGCATAGCAACGGATATTCAAAACCAAATATTTGCCGACCGGCAAACAACCCAGGTGACTTCCTCAAATATCACCAATTACAACGAATTCCGATATAATGAGGATGATCACCCAATTCCCAATAACTTACTCCCACTCATCATCTGTAAAAACCATACAGATGTGAGAATCGTAAATACATACCCTGGAGCAAGTGTCTAATTGGGAAATCAGTTTTCTATTAACAGTACACAGTGAAAATGAAACATTGAAATGTTTCGATGGGGTATCCGGGTATTCCTAGTAATGCCTCTTCCATTATCCAGATTCACAACTGTAACCGTATAATTCTTTGCCATCTCTCCAAATCCCTTTATATGTCTTTAGTCATTACCTTCTGTACACCCTCTTAGGCTAAATGGTTTTCTTCCTTCCCTACCGTTCGGCACCAGCCTATGGTTTAGAAGAAGACTATCCAATAAGCATAATGGGTGTACTGTCCTAATCTTAGGACCACTCGCAATGCGAGAGAAGATGAAGATAAAAGACAACCGAAGAAACCTTATTCCTATTTCTCCTGAACCAGAATCCATCCCCGAACTGGAACAAGTTCCTTTCGAGTTCGTATATAACCATACGATGGAGTATCCAAATAAACTGTGGATCTTCATAGTGATACAGAGTGTCCTGGATAAATACAAAGGTGAATTGGGAGTGGTAATGAAATACTTGGTTTGGTCGTGAATAGCAGTCGCATTTTACTTTGCCCTCTTACTAATACTTTGATATGTCTTTACTTAATACCTTCTGTACACCATTGTTATGCTAATTGGTTTTCTTCATTCCCCACCATTCGGCACCAGCCTAAGGTTTGGAAGAAGACTATCCAATTTGCATAATAGGTGTACTATCTCCTAAACCAAGGAGTACTCGCAACCTGAGAGAAGCTAAAAAGACAACTGAATAGTCCTATTCGTTTTCTCCAGAACCAGAAACCATACTCGAATAAATTCCTTCGAGTTCATATATAACCATACGATGGTTTTGTCCAATGGAAGTGGACGTTCGTAGTAATACGAGGTGTCCTGGAGGAAAAGGGTAAAAGTAGGAGTGGTAATGAGGTTTGCAACTCTGACAATCCAAAAGCAGTGTTTAAAGAAGGTTCGGTTAATCTTGGTCACTGAGTCATAGTCAAGGGTCAGGTCATGGTCGCTGCCAAAGAAAGAGAGAGAGAAAAGAAACACTCAGCGTGCACTCTAACCTAGATCAGAATGGTTATCAATTTATCTAATCCGGAAACCTCCCACTGTAACCTCAAATTCTCCTCCAAACCTGAAAGAAGAATTAGTCGGGATCACCCGAGCAGTAAACCAACTCATCAGTGGGAATCGGGATCCAACTATCATCGCATGATAACGTGACGGAATCCACTCACATTATCACACTCCAGAATGTATGCGCATGTCTGGCAAGTTTCAGTTTCTTTAGAAACTCCCGATGTGATTTTTACCCCTAGGACCCAACTGACCTTGACACAGTCAACAAATCAAAGAGTCCTGGTCAAGTTCAACCCGTCATTATCCTGGATTGCATTAAACCCACCCGTACAAGCCCTTGACACAGTCAACAAGGCCGCACGACTGTCCTAACCAATCCTATTAATATGCCACAAACGAACACTACTTAGCTACCGTACACTACGCCTTGACACATTCAACAAATGCAGCACGAATACTAAGTAATACTTGTAAGAAATGACAGAGGGCTACATCTAGTTTTTGGCGAAAAACTTTTAACGTAATGAACTTGATATCGTTAAAGGAACTGCATAGCTTTTTATAACAAATATAGTGACGAAAACCTTTGCTAAAGAGGTCACTCCCGGTAAAGGGATCTCGGCTCTTTCCCCGTAGAATGAGGTGCAGGATATTCTAACTGAATACCACGATGCAAAGCAAAAGTAATCGGCTATAGTGAAGTTATTGCCCTGACGCAAACTTCTGTCCAAGGGGTCACTCCCGGTGAAGGGATCTCGGCCCTTGCCTCGTCGACTGAGGAGCAGGATATTCCAACTGAATACCACTGTGCAAAACAAAGTGAACGTTCTTGCAATAACAGCTTTTTGAAAAATGTTCCAACAACATCAGAATAGGTTTGTTTAGCTTGCATTGATCCGAATCAACGCTGTCCCATCAATTGATCACACCAATAAAGAACGAAAATAATGATGTACGTATATGCCATCCGTATTCGCCACTGGGTCCCGTCATCACCCGTTAGGTTACTTAACTAACGACAGAGCGGGGACTGGACTAGCGCGGATGCAAAACATATACAACATCTACTAGTATATATATCAATATATAATATTCGCTCAAGGCGTGATAAAATGCAACGTCACAAAAATGTAACAACCATCACAGAACAATACAGATATCTGGAAGCCCCGGGTTTCACAGAGCCGCTGTTGAAACCCGACGTTCCCCTGGTCGTGTGGATAGCCTGTGCAATGAAATCCTAGACCCCTACGAGCGCTGCAAGTCACCCGCCAAAACCTGAAGCGAGGCAGCCCCCTTCAGCAACGTGAATGGACCACCCAGCACTTCACGGAATCCGGTAACTTGGGCACCCCTCCTGGATCAACCTGTACCCCCTACGAGTGCAGCGAATAGCCCGCCAATTCTAGAGTGAAGCCCCCTCCATCTCAATGCCATGAGATGCGGGCTTGTTGCCCTCTAGAACCCGGCTATCCGTGCACCCCTCCTTGGGGTAATCCTAGTACAAAAAGTAAAATATACATACAACGGGTACATCGACCTCGACCTGGTCGTGCCTAAAAGAATAATACAAACAGGCAGTGACGGCAGTCCATATGTCGGACGCTCGCCCCGCAATATCAAATGTACATATAAAACAAAACTGTACTAACATTGCATCCAGGCTATCCCCCATGACCGATCCGCAACATCACAGCACAACACAGAACAGCAACGTGAATGTCACGTTCGCAAATCCGTCTAAAAGGGCTATAGCAGTTAGACAGGATTTACCGATCAAATGACATTCATGGTCACAGATATAATGTAAATACTGTGAACTAACATATTTAAAATTTTCGATCGATCAAATTTTACCAAGTGGGCCCCAAGCACTACTGTAGCACTCAAAGAAAATCTGGCCCCAAACAGAATATTCTAAAACCCCTATTTTCATGTCCAAGAGCCTCTGGAAAAATTTGGTGCCACGTGGAGTCATTATGGCCGCGGAACCGCGGCCAAAACATGGGTTTGGCTGCGGTTCTGCGGTGGAAAAGTAAGCTTAGGCCACCAAATTTTTGCAGAACCCTTATAATTACCTGCATGTTCCTCTGCAATGTACTGAAAAATTTTTGGACCTAAAAAAATTTCGACAGAAAACTGATGCGATGAAAACACGGTTTTTGGAAATTCCGATCGATCGAACTTGTAAACATGTTAGAGCAATCTAAACAAGGTTAATGGCATGTCTCTGATACCATTTTGTGCCACGGCAGCGCCCCGGCCGTCTACAAGAGGCCAAAATGCGGAATAAAAATTTTCTTAACTTTAGACAGGCGCTACCGCGGACAATAAACCCGGATCGTAACCATTAACCTAATCCTAGCAAACAAGAGATGGGGTAGAATGCTATACCGAGCAATCCGTGTCCTTCAGTCTTCGTCTCCACTCCGATCTCCTCGCGGAATCTCCGGTCGTCGCCTCCTCGTCAAAAAGGCCACCACGTAACCAAATTCTTTTACGGGCTCCCACCTCTTGACCGAGGCAACTCGGGCGCGAAGTTGGCAAGCCGACGCGTCCAAGAGTGCTGTAGGTGTAGTGTGGTAGGGTTGTCTCATTTGGGGTTGAAGTTGCCAATGGATGGAGGTAAAGAAAAGAGATGAAGTTAGGAATTTTTGTGGCAAGCTAAAAATGAGATGAATGATACTTTTTCCCACACCAAAAATCATATGAAACTCTCTCTCATTCCTCCTAATGTGGCCGGCCCCCTAATCACAAAATGGTGGAGGGAAAATCAAAACAAGAAGGAAGGTAAGTGTAGTAAAAGCAGAGGGGTGACCACATCCAAATGTGATAATAACCAAGTCAAATCCATTTCTAATCAACTCTAATCTCATTAATGTTAGACCATCATGAAAAACCAAAGATGCTAAACCTATCATAATGCCACAAATACAAAGAACCCCTCCACAAATGCTAATTTGCAAACTTGCAAATTAGCCCCTCCATCAAAAAAATCCGGCCGTGAAGGAACAAAGGGAAACTGGCCGGAACGGAATGCAAACTGGCAACTTCAGAAAACTGATCCCGTAATAAATTACAGGAAAACCCCACGACTGCATATACATGCCTGCATTTGTATTCCCACTGAATACAAATGCAAAGAGACAAAATCTACACTGTACAATACTAGGATCCGGCTTAAACCAAAGCCCGCTAGTATTATCCGTCCGATCACGATCCGTGCAATACCGCACGTATCTGATCGAACCCTGCCATATCTCCATACGGCCTCTACAGCGTTTCGCCCGAAACTTGAGTAACTGTGTGTGGTGGACTCAAAAGACTCGTCAATACTATGGCTGTGGATTTAACCATAAGCACGTCAGAGGTATTAGCCATACGTGACGGGCTACCGGCTATTGACCAAAAGGGACGTCGATGAGCGAACTCATCCTGACACCCTACTGAGCCTGTCAGTGACAATATCCGTACAGTCCGGTCTGTTCGTCTATGAGTATCGCATGGTGGGCCTAGAGGGTTGGTAAAAGTCAGACCCCCAAAAGCGGTACAAGTCGTGTCGGAGTGAAGCCCAGAACACCCCTGAGATACTACTGGATTACCTACCAGTAAATCTCCTACCTCGGCCGAGGTCTTTGTGTAATGGCTCTCCTAGACACAGCGCGACCTCACCCCTAATACCGGGAGAGACGAACCCCTGCAGATCCGCTCACTGCCTCCATGTGGCTCGGGACTGTACCCAACTAAAACCTGTTTGCACGACTCCTTTGAGCCATGGTAGGGTAGTAATCAAAGCACAGTGGGAACTCACACGAGACAAATGACGATCTCAGGTCGATGAACTAACCTGTACACATATCACCAGGGAACTGCTATCTGACGTCTGGTATAATCCCAACTAGCATGTTCCCGGCGAGTCCTGTCCGGTGTACTCATAACCCAATGAGCACCTGTATACATCTTAGGTGAACCAACTGACACCAGTGGCTTGTGAGACCGGCCACCGCCCCTCGTCGGGGTCTCGACTGTATACACTAGTCTACAATGGAGTATCGATGCCCTGGCTCGAAACTCCCACGACTAGGGACCTTTTAAGGATGTGCTTATAGACCCCAGCTCCCACGTATATGATCGCCCTCATACTGCTGGCAGTCAAGCAAGAATCCTAGGGGCTCTATCAACGTGTAATAGCGACTCGTAAGGTCACCTAAAGAAGTACACGATGATAAAGATAAACCAGATAGCATACTATCATCTTGAGTAAGACTGTCCTACCGGGATAGGTACTCCCTCAATCATTGCAATCACGTGCCTGTGATCCAATAATTGACTCTAAGGGCACTATCTCCAACATTACAAAACCGAAACAACTCCGAAACACCCAATGCAAAACCCTAGTTTCTGTCGAATTACTTTTGGTGTCAAAAAATTTTTAAAACAGTTGCAGAATGTTGTATAAAATATAATATGAACACACACCAAAACCCAAACCCCCTGCTCGGAATTTGACCGGCCAGATGGCCAGAAAATCCGGCCTGCTCGGATTTCTGGGAGAACTGGGGTTTGTGTTTTGGGTGGTGTTCTCTTCTCTAGGGTTTGGTACTTCAGGTGTTGTTTGTTTTTGCTAAAATTGCATGTGATGTTAATTTACTGCATTAACTAATTTGGAGTGTTTTGTATTCATAATTCTAGCTTTGTTTCGGTTTGTTTAGAAAGTGTTAAAAAGTTCGAACGGATATCAATAACTCACTTTTTCCCCTGCCGGAAAATTTCCAAGTGTTGGATTTTTCCTTAGTTAAAGAACATTCAAAGTCGTTCAAGTAACTCTGTGGAACCTCTAGAAGAACAAAAACCTTAACTCGATTATGTGACCGTCAGAACCACCTCTAAACCTTAGGTTTTGTGGTAGGCGTTGCCACATGTGAGGCGTTGGTTTGACCCTTCTACGGCTGGTCCATCGGTACTATGGCATGTGATGGATGCTTTTAAACTAAGTTCAAGTATTGAGCAAATAGGGAAATTTTGGGTGTTTGTTGATTCGATCGGAATGTTTAACATCGTCTAACTTTTTCTGTAATGTGATACAATATTTGGAATCCACATGTAGTTATGAGATAACTAGTTTGAATTTTATAAATCTAGCAGTTTAGTCTCATTTGATCGGTTGCCACGGGATTTTGATGCGATCAAAAGTCTGTCTCAATCACGTAGCATACGCGGATACTCGCTGGGTAAACTTAACAGATAGCCATGCCCCATAGCCCCAACTAAGTGACTGTAGGAGAACCCCATCGCCAAAAGCATCCGTTCGGGTGCTCGCGGCAGCGGTGTTCCGCCTCAGTGCACTTCGTCGACGGCATCGGGGGGTGCGGCCGTCTACTAAAGTTTCCGATGAGCATTCGATCAGGATGTCGGGAATCTTGTTGAATTGCCCGACTAGATATTGAAAAGTGTTTTCGAGATCGATACTAAAATGCGGGGTTTATAATTGTTAGGCATGCGATGTCTAAGGAATTAATTTTGTTAGGCATGCGATGTCTAAGGTGGTTGCGGATTCCAGCTGTTGTAGTTTTTCACTTTCTTTTCTGCGACCGTAAGTGTAATATATGGTGTATTGCCGGTTTCGTTGCTATACATCAACGACAATTGGGATACGCATATTTACTTACGTTGATGACATGTGATGTTATGTGTTGCTGTGATATGTTATATTGGATCATCGTGTTTTGAATAGCCGGGGGTTTTATATGAGATGAGAGGTTTCATTTTCATTCATGTAAAATTCATTGTATGTAATATTCTTCTATTGGGGCACTTCTGAGTTGAGGATGATGTCACCATTGTATATTATTTACTTTTCCGCATTAGGATAGACCCAAGGCGGGGAGCACAAGTAACCAGGTTCTAGGGTCCAGTGGGAGACCATATCGAGGAGTCGAGACCGGGTGTCCTAACTCTAGAATTGGTAGGGTTGCTTGCCGCTCTCATAGGGGTCTAGGGGTATGGGATTGGCTATTCATCGCGACCGTGGAATCCATGTTTTATACAGGCTCGCAATAAAACACGGACCTCCTAGTATATCCAATATTTCATATATTTCTTCAGTTGCGATATCTGTGATGTGATCATCTAATATGTTGAGATAGATACTAGATATAGTATATGTAATATATTATATTGACGTTGCTTATGTTTTACACCGGCACTAGCACTGCCCCGCTCTGTCGTTAGTTACCTAACCTAACGGTGTACGAGGGGACATCGAGGCGAATGCGGATGGCATAAGTGTACGTTGTATTTATCTGTGATGTTTAGGTAAACTTAAATGATGGGACTTCATTAATGAGATTAATGAAATAAAAGAAACCTAAAGATGTTGTGGAATAGAATTTTCGAAAACAGGTAGCTCTAGTTCTTGCTTTGCATAGCGGTGTTCCTTGTAGAACATCCAGCACCTTATTCGATAAAGAAATAGCCGAGATCCCTTCACCGGGAGTGACCACTTTAGCGAAACTGGCAGATGCTACAACCCTCGGTTTGTCTTTTGATTGCTTCTATAGTTTTTTCTTTGCATAGTGGTATTTGTGAAATATCCTGCACCTCATTCGATGAGGAAAGAGCCGACGATCCCTTCACCGGGAGTGACCTCTTTAGCAAAACTAGTAAAGGCCTCAAAAACACTCCATTTAAATCATTTGATTCTACAACGATATCAAGTTCATTACGTAAAAGGTTTTCTTAAAAACCTGTCGTAGCCCTCCGTCATTTCAGATAAGTACTTCATAGTATTCGTGCTACGTTTGTTGGCTTTCGTCAAAGCATGGTGTGCGGTAGCTATTTATGCTTATCTGCATAAGCATATGAAGCGATTGAGTTAGGGCAGTCGTGAGAATTTGTTGGTTTTCGTCAAGGGTCGTGCGGGTGGGTTTAATTCAATCAAGAAATGTACGGGTTGAACTTGACTAGTAGTCTATGGTTTGTTGGCTTTCGTCAAGGTCATAGGATGCTAGGGGCAAAATATTATCGGGGATTTCAAGTGTTAAAATTTGCAATGAGATTGCATACCTCCTATGAGATAGTTGGATCCGGATACCCACTGCGAGTAAGAGTTACTCCTGGGAGAGTTTTACACATAACAAATAGCCGATCAAGTAGGTTTCTAGAGAGGTGTCAACGGGGTTACACCCCTGGAAAAACGAGGTTTATTTTAATTAAGTCCATGCGAAAGCACGGGGAACCTCCCTCAAAGTACTGGCACTGGCCTGGCTGAAAGATTGGTGAATTTGTAAGGTGTAATTAATCCCGGCTAGTCTTTCCTTTTAGGTTTTGATGAAAGATTTGACTAAAACAGTGGGAGACATCCTGATTAGATAAAATAATAACCAATCTAATCTTGCAAGAGCATACGCTGAGTGTTTTCTTCTCTCTCTCTCCAGGTAGCGACCATGTCACGCCTTAATCAAGATAATAATACGGATCTATTGACTGAACCGGCTTATTATACTGAACTAGGAAACGTTGGTCCCGCTCTAACTTATAATTGTTGTAAGACCGAGCAGGAAATAGGGGATTACCAGAATTCCCGTGACGCCCAAACGAAGCAAGTGTATGATGATGCATCTTCTTCGGGTGTGTTCATTACCAAGAACTGTTTCTCAGTTACCTTTACGTACTGGGTATGAGATACCGGATCAGGATCCCATAAATGTAATCTGTTACATGGGCTACAGATAGGTAGAGAACTGAGAAAGGGTGATAAGTTTTAAGAGTTAAAAATGGTGCAATTGTTGCAGCCAAGTCTGTTGGCAGTTATCACACTGTATTACCAAATACATTGATTCTGAACGAATATTATTAGATACCGAACCAGGTATACAATATCATATCAGTCTCTTTATTTAGTAAAGAAGGATATAATTTTGTATTGTTGGATAATGTTTTGAATATTTTCCTATATCAACAGTTGATCAGTTCAGGCACGTTATCTAAAAGTATAGACGTTCTAAATCAAACCATAGTTCTTAACGTACAGAACACACACAAGTGGAAGAGTTCAGAAATGAACAAATCCGTCTTGATGCATTGTAGATTAGGTCATATCAATGCGACCCGACTAGCAGAAGTTACATAAAGATGCATATTTAAATCAGTTTGGATTTACATCATGTGAAATTTGCCAGTAATGTCTCAAAGATAAACATGACCATAGCTCCGTTTATTGATCACATCAAAATTCCGTGGCAACCGATCATCTGAGACTGAACTGCAAGATTTATAACATTCAAATTAGTTATCTCATAACTACCTGTGGATTCCAAATATTGTATCATATTCCAGATAAATAGACAATGTTAAACTTTCTGATCGAATAATCAAATACCCAAGATTTTCCCAATATATCTCAACACTTAAAATCAGTTTAAAAACATCCATCACATGCCACAGCACCAATGGTCCAGCGGTAGAAGGGTCAAACTAACACCTCACATGTGGCACGCCGTACAGCCCCAAACCCTAAGGTTTAGAGGCAGTTCAAGACGGTCACATAATCGAGTTAAGGTTTGTTGTCTTCTAGAGGGTCCACCGCGTTACTTGCATGACTTTACGAAAGTTTCAAACACGAGAAAAAAAATCCAAATTTTGAAAAAATTTCCGACAGGGGAAAAAGTGAGTTATTGATATCCGTTCGAACTTTTTAACAGTTTCTAAAAATTACCCGGACAAACTAAACAAATTTATAATATCCGATCGAAACAACGAGTTCCCAATACAACCTAGAAAACTCAACACTTGAGTAGAATTAAAAATTCCCAGAAGAATCCGGAATCACATACGGAGGTTACTATGCAAAAAT
The DNA here is from genome assembly GCA_030015575.1 of Agapanthus africanus. NCBI lineage: Eukaryota > Viridiplantae > Streptophyta > Magnoliopsida > Asparagales > Amaryllidaceae > Agapanthus > Agapanthus africanus. The sequence goes on along the minus strand of JASDDO010000014.1, from coordinate 498,441,680 downwards.
GAAAACATGAGGCAACATTTTGGCCGCGGAACCGCCGCCAATAGCATGGTACGGCCGCGGTTCCGCGGCGCTTTAGAGGAATTGGAGGCACGTGCTTCACAGTAACTCATGTAAATCCTTGCTGATTTTTTTGAGTATTTTTAATATGAAAAAATCACAGTTTTTGAAAAATTTCCAGAGAAGGGGTTTTATCGGGGTTCTCAGGTCCGATCGGACTTTAAACTTCGTCTAGACATCGCCCAAAGCTCTAGCTAGGCTCTGATACCACTGTAGGGTAGCTAGGCACGCGCACAAGGGTCTACGAGGCATCAACCATACCCGATTAAAATTTTAGCCGTGCTGAACAACCCGAAGCCGGATCTTTAAACTAGGGTTTAGGCGAAAACAAGCATGTTAAACACTTTAACATTAACTGAGAGGGATTACAACCTTCGTAGATCCGGTCCTTCACTTCTTAAGCTCCGTGTTGAAGTCCCTTCGCTGCGATCATCGTGTTCCAGACTCTCGAGAGGTTCCACGAAGAGAAAGATACAGTCTTGCTTCCGATCTTCGATACAAAGATGATCTACCTTGAAGTTTCGTTAACACAAGCTAACACTCATAATATGAAGTGAACACCCTAATCTAAATGGAAAGGATAGATGAGGATGATGAAGTAGGATTTTTGCTCTCTTTTGTTTTCTATTTCTCACTGACTTTCATCACAAAAAATCAAAGCAAGAAAGCTTTGCAAAGGAGGAAGAAGAAGAAGAAATGAATAATCTGATTTGTGATGAATAATGAAAGGATGATAATGATTAATCTTGCAACCATGGTCAAGGATGACTCATGTAGAGATTTAACTAGGGCTAGGGTTTGGGTTGGGTTAAGAATGAGTCACACATAAATATCAAGCATAATATCTCATTCAAGACAAAAGAAAAGCTTCTAGAATCTACTAGAAGTCTTAACCCTAATCCAAACCCTAATCATGTTTAAACTCCACAAAATATGTTGCATTAATAACCATATCATGTTACAATATTATATATCACATATATAATATTTATTGTAACAAAATAAAATAATACGATTAACATATATATCAATGTATTACCCGAGTGAGAAAAAGAATCTTTTAGTGAGCTAATATTAGTTAATGTAATTTAATATATCATATATATTATTATACATTAAATTATCGAATCAACACTTGATCCGACAATCCGGCAATATCGCATATAACCGACTAATATTTATCCATACCGATTCATCGAATCAACACCTGATCCGATGACCCGGCTGATATCAAATATCGCGAGAATAGAATACGGTATCTCATATCGTATTATCCTCGGTCCCGCACATATCACATATGTGCTCCTACTCCGTTTTGCCTAAGCCAAGAAACCTCTGTGTAGGACTCTAAAGAATCGTCAATACGCCGGCAGTAGGTGATGATCATATCAAACACCTACAAGCTGCAAGCGGTCAGCTATACGTAACAGCCACCCAGGTATTGAGCGCTCAGAAGATCAACAAGCAAACATGTACATTCTCCTGTGAATCCAAATAGTAACACTCCCGTACAGTCCGGTCTCGCCGTCTGATATGTCGCATATCTCGCCTAGGGGTGGTAAACGTCAGACCCCAGTAGCTCGATAAGTCGTGTCGATATGTGGTCTATAATAGTTCGAGAAACTACTGATAACACTTACCAGTAAATCTCTGCAACCCTGGCCAGGGATTTCCGGTTATAGCCAATCGAACACAGCACAACATCAACTCCCTATACCGGGAGAGACGAATCCCCTCCTATCGCTCATTGCCTCCATGTGATTCGGGAATGTACCCAAAAGCCACCTTTTTGTACGCCCTCTTGGACGTGGTATGATGGAAATCAAAGAACAGTGGGAATCACACAAGACTCTATGACGATCTCGGGTCAACAGACTACTCTGTACCAGTGTCACCGGAGAACTGCCATCTGACGTGAGGTATAATACCATCTGGAAGTTCTCGGCGAGTACGTCCAGTGTACCCAGTCTCCACTGAGCACCCGTACACCATCCTTGATGTCAAACACCGATGGATATGGGATCATCCATCGGCCATCATATGGGTCAAGATGCGTATACGCTAGTCTACTCTGGTGTATCGATGCCCTATCTCGATACACCCTCGACTAGGAACAATTATAGGGTGTACTCGTCGACTACCGTGGCCCCACTAGTATGATCTCATCATAGTCCCAGTAGTCGAGTACATATCCTAAGGGCTTTATCAACATGTAATATAGAGACAATCAGAGTACATGTTAAGATAAAGTACAACCAGATAGCATACTATCATGTCGAGCAAGAAAGTCCTCCCTATATATGTCCAAGCATCCATTACAATATACATCGTATGTACAGTAATGGCCTCTAGGGCATACATATAACTAACAACAATCTCCCACTTGCACTAGGGCCATCTATTGTGGTATCACAAACCCAACAATTAGCTGTGGTCGAAGTATCTCATACTCAACCATCCCATAAAAGTCCCTACTGGGAAAAAGGCCTCTGTGAGTAGATCCGCACTGTTGTCCTCTGTGTCTACTCTCCTAACCTCCATCTCCCGGAAGATCAACCATCTCCATGATCAGGTGATACTGCCTAAGAATTATATCTGGATTTCTGATGGGACGGGGGTTCCTTGGCATAAGCCACAACTCCATTGTCACACAATGGTAGGAACGAAGTTCATCTCATGAACTTATATATCCAGACTGCCTCTTTGGTAGCATCCTTGGTAACGATGTATCTTGCCTTTAATCATCTAGTATGTCACGGTATCTAGCTTGGAACTCTTCTAACATAGCGTCCCTCCACTGAGGGTAAAGACAATGCCTGCGACTGACATTCAGTTGTCCTTATCACCCTGGAACCTTTCCAGTGATTCTCCCCAGGATCGATTGATACCATCTCACTAAAACTAGTGAGTATCCTAACATCCAATTAAATCTATCTCATAGATCCAAAATCCAGGATTCAGGAGGTATCACTATGATCCTATATGGAGAATCCTTGTGATAAGCGAAGATTGACCGAGCATAGCATAGGAAACTCCTTTCCTATCAAGAGTATGTCATCCACGTACTCTACGAGGATCACCACCAAACTCCCTACTACCATTTTGTATATACAAGGTTCATCTACCATTTTGATGAAGTCAAACTCTTTGACTACCACCTCAAAACAGATGTTCCAACTCCGCGATGCCTGTTTTATCACATAAAACATCTTGCACACATTTCCGCTGCTCTCACTGTCTCCGAAGCCCTCTGGCTGTGTACTTATAGACGCCCTTTTCTAAAACATCATTTAGAAAAGTAGTCATGACACCCAACCGCCAGATATTGTAGTCATGGTATGTAGCCTTGGCAAGTAGGATCAGGATGGACTTAAGCATAGCTTTGAAAGTCTTAACTTTTCCATGTACACCAAGTAATCTTCTCAAGATATACTCACTCCTGATGGGGATTTAACCCTTCAGATAAAGCAACCAAAGTCCATACTTTATTGGTGTATAAGGATTCCATCTCAAATCGCTAAGCATCCAGCCATTCTTATAGAGTCCCACTCCTGATAGCCTGCTCGAAACTAGTTGGGTCATCATCTCATGATGCAATTCTCGCTCCCACTATCATAGAGAAACCGAAGTATCTCTCAGGTGGGTGAAGAACCCTACTAGATCGGCGGAGAGGCTGAGGTTCGTTGGAAACTATTGATTCCTTTGGTTCTACCAAATCATCAGCTGCAGTTTGTTTAGCTGGAACCTTTCCAGTTCGACATAACAGACATTGCCTCGAGCTTGTCCGGATTTTGCTTTTTAGACATAGGCTGGACAACCCCAAATCTTAACAAACTTAAGATATGTGCTCTTCCCTTTCCATATCATATATAGAGTGGTAGGCAACTGATTTGGTTGGAACGCCATTCAATAAGTATGCAGCTTCTCAAGCGCATAACACCCAAAAGGAAATAGGAAACTCAGTAGTACTCATCATAGAGCACACCATATCACATAGGGTGCTATTGCTCCGCCCTGATACATCGACGTGTTGTGGTGTATTCGGAGGAGTAATGCTGAGAGAGAATCTCATTCTCCTTTAGAATAGTCCAGGAATTCCGTGCTCAAGTATTCTCCTCCTTGATCACATCAAAGGACATAATACTTTTACCCGTATTTTGGTTCTCTACTTCTAACTTACATTCTGTGAATATCTCAAAAGGTTCGGACTTGTGTTTCAACAGGAACATATGTCTGAATCTTGAGAGATCATCAGAGAATGTAATGAAGTACAAAGAACCGGTCTTGGCATGTGTAGACGGGAGACTTTCATACATCAGCATGTATCAATCCCAAGAGTTCACTAACTCTTTCTCTGTTTCCAATAAACAGAGCTATGGTCATCTTATCTTTGTGACATGACTGGCAAGTTTCACAAGATGTAAATTCAAACAGATTTAAATATGCATCTAAATGTAACTTAGCTAGTCGGGTCGCATTGATATGACCTAGTCTACAATGCCTCAAGAAAGATTCGTTCATTTTTGAACTCTTCCTCTCGTGTGTGTTATGTATACTAAGATCTGTGGTTTGATTTAGAACGTCAATGCTTTTAGATAACGTGCCTGAACCGATCAACTCTTGATATAGGAAATGTTCAAAACATTATCCAACAATACAAAATTATATCCTTTCATTAATAAAAAAGAGATCGATATGATGTTGTATATCAGGTTCGGTATCTAATAACATTCGTTCAGAATCAATGTATTCTTGTAATACAGGGTGATAGTGACCAACAGACTTGGCTGCAACACTTGCACCGTTTTCTGTCTCATGAAACTTATCACCCATTCTCAGTTCTCTACCTTTCTGTAACCCATGTAACATATTACATATGCGGGATCCTGATCCGGTATCTCATACCCAGGATGTAAAGGATACTGAGAAACAGTTCTCTGTAATGAACACACCCGAAGAAGATGCATCAGCATGCACTTTCTTCGTTTGGGCGGCACGGGAAATCTGGTATTCCATAATTTCCTGCTCTGTCTTATAACAATTATAAGTTGGAGCGGGACCAACGTTCCCCAGCTCAGTATAACAAGCAGGTTCGGTCAATACATCCGTATTATTATCTTGATTAAGGCGTGATATGGTCGCTACCTGGAGAGAGAGAGAAGAAAACACTCAGCGTATGCTCTTGCAAGATTAGATTGGTTATCTAATATATCTAATCAGGATTCTCCCACTGTTTTAATCAAATCTTCCTTCAAACCCTAAAAGGAAACACTGGCCAGGATTAATTACACTCTACAAGTTTGCCAATCTTACAGCCAGGCCAGTGCCGGTACTTTGAGGGAGGTCCCCCGTGCTTTCGCATGAACCTAATTAAAGTAAACCCCGTTTTCCCAGTGGCGTAACCCCGTTAACACCTTTCTAGACACCTACTTGATCGGCTAATTGTAATGTGTAAAACTCTCCTAGGACTAACTCTTACTCGCAGTGGGTATCGGGATCCAACTATCTCATAGAAGATATGCAATCTCATTGCAAATTTCAACACTTGAAATTCCCAATAATATTTTTCCCCAAGCGATCTATGACCTTGACAAGGTCAACAAACCATAGACCGCAAGTCAAGTTCAACATGCCATTTCCTGATTGAATTAAACCCACCCGCACGACCCTTGACTGAGTCAACAAGGCCGCACGACTACCCTAATCCAATCACATCATATGCTTTGCAGATAAGCACTAATCAGCTACCGCACACTACGCCTTGACCGAGTCAACAAATGCAGCACGAATACTAAATACTACTTATCTGAAATGACGGAGGGCTACGACAGGTTTTTAAGAAAACCTTTTGCGTAATGAACTTGATATCATTGTAGAATCAAGTGATTTTAATTGGAGTGTTTTTTAGGCTTTTCTAGTTTTGCTAAAGGGGTCACTCCCGGTGAAGGGATCGTCGGCCCTTTCCTCATCGAATAAGGTGCAAGATATATCATATATACCACTATGCAAAACAAGAACTATAGAAGCAATCAAAAGACAAACCAAGTTTGTAGAATCTGCTAGTTTCACTAAAGAAGTCATTCCCGGTGAAGGGATCTCGGCTCTTTCCTTATCGAATAAGGTGCTGGATGTTCTACAAGGAACACCGCTATGCAAAGCAAGAACTAGAGCTACCAGTTTTTAAACAAGTTTCTACAACATCTTTAGGTTTCTTTTAGTTTCATTAATCTCATTAATGAAGTCCCATTTTATTATGCTTCATAAGCATCACATTTGAAACGAAATCTGCAATATAACATATATCTCATATATATAATATAAACATTCGTCTCAGGCAGTAATATGATCACATCACAGAACATTGCAGCAGAAGAACATATATGAAATATTGGATATACTAGGACGTTCGTGTTTTCAATACGAGACTGTATAAAACACGGATTCCACGGTCGCGATGAATAGCCAAACCAACAACCCTAGACCCCTACGAGAGCGACAAGCAACACTGTCAATTCTTGGGTTAGGAGACCCGGTCTCGACTCCTCGAGATGGTCTCCCACTGGACCCTAGAACCCGGTTACTTATGCTCCCCGCCTTGGGTCTACCTAATGCGGAAAAGTAAATAATACACAATGGTGACATCATCCTCAGCCCGGAAGTGCCCCGATAAAAGAATTTTACATACAAATGAATTTTACATGAATGAAAATGAAAAACTCTCATCTCACATAAAACCCTCGGCTATTCAAAACGCAACGATCCAATATAACATATCACAGCAACACATAATATCTCATATCATCAACGTAAGCAAGTATGCATTATCCCGATTGTCCTTGATGTATAGCAACGAAGCCGGCGATACACCACATACTACGCTTACGGTCACAGAAAAGAAAGTGTAAAACTACAACAGTTGGTATCTGCAACCTCTTTATACATCGCATGCCTAACCAAATGAATTCCTTAGACATCGCATGCCTAACAATTATAAACCCCGCAAATTAGTCTCATTATCGAAAACTCTTTTCAATATCAAGTCGGGCAATTCAACAATATTCCCGACATCCTGATCGAATGCTCGTCGCAAACTTTAGTAAACGGCCGCACCCCCGGATGCCGTCGACGAAGTGCACTAAGGCGGAACACCGCTGCCGCGAGCACCCGAACGACACCCATTTCTTGGTATTTTCTTCCACATCTCATACCCGTAGGATGCTTTTGGCGACGGGGTTCTCCTACAGTCACTTGGTCAGGGCTATGGGGCATGGCTGTCTGTTAAGTTTACCCGGCCAGTATCCGCGTATGCTACGTGATTGCGACAGACTTTTGATCATATCAAAATCCCGTGGCAACCGATCATCTGAGACTTAACTACTAGATTTATAACATTCAAATTAGTTATCTCATAACTACATGTGGATTCCAATTATTGTATCACATTCCAGATAAATAGACAATGTTAAACTTTCTGATCGAATGATCAAACACCCAAGATTTCCCCAATATATCTCAACACTTGAAATCAGTTTAAAAACATCCATCACAAGCCACAGTACCAATGGTCCAGCCGTAGAAGGGTCAAGCCAACGCCTCACATGTGTCACGCCGTACTGCCCCAAACCCTAAGGTTTAGAGGGAGTTCAAGACGGTCACATAATCGAGTTAAGGTTTGTTGTCTTCTAGAGGGTCTACCGCGTTACTTGCACGACTTAGAACGTTCTTAAACTCCAGAAAAAATCCAACTTTTGAAAAATTTTCCGACAGGGGAAAAAGTGAGTTATTGATATTCGTTCGAACTTTTTAACAGTTTCTAAAAATTACCCGGAAACCCCGACAAATACCCTTCTCTGGATATTTTTCAAAAATGTGATTTTTTTTGAATTAAAAATGCTCTGAAAATTAAGCAGGAAAAACTAAGAATTACTGTGAAGTACGGACTTTTAATTCGCTGATTTGACCGCGGAACCGCGGCCAAACCAAGGGTTTGGCGGCGGTTCCGTGGCCAAAATTTTGAATTAGTCCCTGGAATTTCAAATATTTATTATTAGGTCCTTTCTTGGCAATTTTTTCTGGGAAGTTTTTAATTCCACTCAAGTGTTGAGTTTTCTAGGGTTGTATTAGGGACTCCTTGATTCGATCGGATAATTTAACTTTGTAACCTAGGGGTTTCCGGGTTTGATCGGACTTTAAACTTCGCCTAGACTTCGCCTAAAGCTCTAGCTTGGCTTTGATACCACTGTAGGGTTGCTAGGCACACGCACAAGGGTCTACGAGGCATCAACCATGTCCGATTAAAATTTTAGCCGTGCCGAACAACCCAAAGCCGGATCTTTATACTAGAGTTTAGACGAAAACTAACATGTTAAACAGTTTAACACTAAGTGAGAGGGATTACAACCTTTGTAGATCCGGTCCTTCACTTCAATAGCTCCATGTAGATGTCCCCTTCGCTGCGATCGTGAACTCCGGACTCTAGAGAAGCTCCACAATAAGAACGAACGTGCTCGCTTCGATGACTTCGAGGCCGAAGATGATCTACGTCGGGGAGACACTAACTCAAGCTATTCCTTCACTAGGTCAAAAACTTTGTGAAGAGAACACCCTCTACTAAATGGCAAGTAGTAAAGGATGATGAAGTAGGAAGGTTGCTCACTTTAGAATTGATTTTCTCACACTTTTTCTCAAGCTCCATTGAAGCTAGAAAGCTTTTGTTGAAGGAAGAAGAAGAAGTGAATAATTCATCCAAATGAAAACTTATCCAATGAATTATTGCACCATGGTTGAGTTAAGCCCGCATGCTTAACTCATGTAGAGAATTAACCAAAGTATGAGGTTAAGGGTTGGGTTAACTAATATCCTAAGGAATGATAAAAGAGTTGACTTTGTCAATGTTGCATACAGGCTTCTACAAGCTTGATAACATTGACTAAAGTCTCCTCTCTTTGTTATTCTTAAGGAAATAAGTAAACCCTAATTTAACCTAAACTTGATATAAGTCTCATACACCCATCTTGTATGTATCATCAAGCATGATACAAACATGTACACTTGCATATATCACATATAAACAATGTGCACAATCTAGTGAGAAAATAAATCATAAGTGAGCTAATACTAGTTAATGCAATATAATATATCAAATATATAATTATACATTAAATTATTAAATCAACTCTTGATTTAATAATCCGGCTATAACCGACTAATATCATGTGTAACAACTTATCGAATCAACACTTGATCCGATAACCCGGCTATATCGCATACAACCGATCAATTTCATGAATCGCGAGAATAGAATACGGTATCTCATATCGTATTAATCTCAGTCCCGCATATATTACATATGTGCTCCTACTCCGTTTCGCTTGATCTAGGAAACCCCTGTGTAGGACTCTAAAGACTGGTCAATACGCCGGCAGTAGGTGATGATCATATCAAACACCCACAAGCCGCAAGCGGTCTGCTAAACGTAACGGCCGCCCGGGTATTGAGCGATCAGAAGATCAACAAGCAAGCCTGTCCATTCTCCTGTGAATCCAATCAGTAACACCCCCGTACAGTCCGGTCTCGTCGTCTGATATGTCGCATATCTCGCCTAGGGGTGGTAAACGTCAGACCCCAGTAGTTTGATAAGTCGTGTCGATATGAGGTCTATAACAGTTCGAGAAACTACTGATAACACTTACCAGTAAATCTCAGCAACCCTGGCCAGGGATTTCCGGTTATAGCCAATCGGACACAGCACAACATCAACTCCTTATACCGGGAGAGACGAATCCCCTCCTATCTCTCATTGCCTCCATGTGGTTCGGGACTGTACCCAAAAGCCATCTTTTTGCATGCCCTCTTAGACGTGGTATGATGGAAATCAAAGCACAGTGGGAATCACACAAGACTCTATGACGATCTCGGGTCAACAGACTACTCTGTACTAGTGTCACCGGAGAACTGCCATCTGACGTAAGGTATAATACCATCTGGGAGTTCTCGGCGAGTCCGTCCAGTGTACCCAGTCTCCACTGAGCACCCGTACACCATCCTTGATGTCAAACACCGATGGATATGGGATCATCCATCGCCCATCATATGGGTCAAGATGTGTATACGCTAGTCTACTATGGTCCATCGATACCCTGTCTCGATACACCCTCGACTAGGAACAATTATAGGATGTACTCTTTGACTACCATGGCCCCACTAGTATGATCTCATCATAGTCCCAGTAGTCGAGTACATATCCTAAGGGCTTTATCAACATGTAACATAAAGACAATCAGAGTACATGTTAAGATAAAGTACAACCAGATAGCGTACTATCATGTCGAGCAAGAAAGTCCTCCCTATTGTTAATTATATGTATGCCCTAGAGGCCATTACTATACATAGGATGTATATTGTAGTGGATGCTTGGACATATATAGGGAGGACTTTCTTGCTCGACATGATAGTATGATATCTGGTTGCTCTTTACCTTAACGTGTATACTGATTGTCTCTCTGTTACATGTTGGTAAAGCCCTTAGGATGTGTACTTGACTACATGGACTATGATGCGGATCATACTAGTGGGGACATGGTAGTCCATAAGTACATCCTTCAAGGTCCCTAGTCGTGGGTGTATCGAGACGGGGCATCGATATACCAGAGTAGACTACCGTATACCTTCTCGACCCATACAGATGGGTGATGGATGATCCCATATCCATTGGTGTTTGACATCAGAGATGATATACGGGTGCTCAGTAGAGACTGGGTACACTGGACGAACTCGCCGAGAACTCCCAAATGGTATTATACCTTACGTCAGATGGTAGTTCTCTGGTGACACTGGTACAGAGTAGTCTGTTGACCCGAGATCGTCATAGAGTCTTGTGTGGTTCCCACTGAGCTTTGATTTCCACCTTACCACGTCCAAGAGGGCGTGCAAAACGGTGGTTTTTGGGTACAGTCCCGAATCACATGGAGGCAATGAGCGATAGGAGGGGATTCGTCTCTCCCGGTATAGGGAGTTGATGTTGCGCTGTGTTCGATTGGCTATAACCGAAAATCCCTGGCCAGGGTTGCTGAGATTTACTGGTAAGTGTTACCTGTAGTTTCTCGAACTGTTATAGACCTCATATCGACACGACTTATCGAGCTATTGGGTTCTGACGTTTACCACCCCTAGGCGAGATATGCGACATATCAGATGAACAGACCGGACTGTACGGTAAGTGTTACTGGTTGGATTCACAGGAGTATGAGCGGGCTTGCTCGTCGATCTTCTGATCGCTCAATACCCGAGTGGCCGTTACGTTTAGCAGACCGCTTGCGGCTTGTGGGTGTTTGATATGATCATCACCTGCTGCCGGCGTATTGACGGGTCTTTAGAGTCCTACACAGAGGTTTCCTGGCTCAAGCGAAATGAAATAGGAGCGCATATGAGATATGTGCGGGACCGAGAATAATGCGTGTATGTGATACCGTATTCTATTCTCGCGATGAATGTATCGACTGGTTGTATGCGATATAACCTAGTTATCGAATCAAGGATTGATTCAATATGCCGATACATTGGATATTGGTCGGTTATATGCGATATGACCAGATCGTTAAATCAAGTATTGATTTAATGATTTAATGCATAATTATATATTTGATACATTACTTTGCATTAACTAGTATTTGTTCACTTTAAATGGATTGTCTCACTTGATGTACACAAGTTGTATATGTGATATACTTTTGTGCACTTGTTTGTATCATGTTTGATGATACATGCTCACTTGGTTAAGTGTATGATTAAACCATGGTTGTGTAATGGTTAGGGTTTTGATTTAATTATTCATTTATTTATTTTGTTTATTTATTTTGCAAAATAAATGAATGGTGGCTTTCTTTGTTTGCTAGTTGAAGCTTCATGAAGCTTTGACTAAGTGACCATTTTTGTTTTCATGCTTAACCCTAACCATTCCACTTAACCCTAGTTCATTCTATACACTTGACCATGGTTGCTTTATGATAAGTATTCCTTTTATTTTCTATTTTGAAAAAGGATAAGACTTATCATATTCTATCTTCTTCTTCTTCTTCTTCTTCAAGAAGAAAAGCTTGCAACCATTAATGGCATCTTTAGAAAAAGAGTGAGAAATCCAATTCTAAAGTGAACCCACTTCATATTTCTTCATCCTCTACCACTTGCCAAGTAGTATAGGGTGTTTTCTTCACAAGTTTCATGGCTTAGTGAAGTTGGAGCTTGATCTTGTGTTGCCTCGACGTAGATCATCTTCGGCATCGAAGTCGACGACCTAGCCCACCCATTTCTCCGATGAAGCCGACGCTGGAGTCCGAGATCCGATGATCGCAGCGAGGGGACGTCATCATGGAGCTAGAGAAGTGGTGGACCGGATCTACAAAGGTTGTATTTCCGTTTAACCATTAGTTAAGTTGTTAACTAGTTGCATATTTCGCCTAATCTCTAGTCAACGATCCGTATTTGGGTTTCTCGGCACTTGTAATTTTTGAAATTGGCATGGTTGATGCCTTGTGAGACCTCAATAGTGTGCCTAGGAACCCTACACCTATATATATCCTAGCATCCACTACAATATACATCGTATGTACAGTAATGGCCTCTAGGGCATACATATAACTAACAGCTGCATACCTATTGAATAGGGTTCCAACCAAATCAGGTGCCTGCCACTCCATTTGCGATATGGTATGGGAAGAGCCCATCTCTTAAGTAAGTTAAGATTTGGGGTTGTCCGGCCTATGTCTACAAGCAAAATCCGGACAAGCTCGAGGTAAGGTCAGTTCTGTGGAAGTTTGTTGGATATCCAAAGCATTCGCAAGGGAATATGTTCTACCGAACCGAGGAAAAAAAGGTGTTTTATTTCTCGGCATGCCACCTTTTTGAGAAAAAGGGAATTTATTGTGAAGGAAATAGTGGACATGAAGTAGAACTGGAAGGAGTTCCAGCTATACAAACTGCAGCTGATGATTTAGTAGAACCGGAGGATTCAATAGTTTCCAATGAACCTCAGCCTCTCCGCCGATCTGGTAGGGTTCCTCATCCACCTGAGAGATGCTTCGGTTTCTTTATGACAGTAGGAGCGAGAATTGCATCATGAGATGATGACCCAACTAGTTTCGAGCAGGCCATCAAAAGTGGGGACTCTGTGAGAATGGCTGGATGCTAAGTGATCTGAGATGGAATCCATATACACCAATAAAGTATGGACTTTGGTTGCTTTATCTGAAAGGTTAAATCCCCATCAGGAGAAAGTATATCTTGAGAAGATTACTTGGTGTACATAGAAAGGTTAAGACTTTCAAATCTTTGCTTAAGTCCATCCAGATCTTACTTGCCACTGCAACATACCATGACTACGATATCTGGTGGTTGGGTGTCATGACTGCCTTTCTAAAAAGAGATTTAGAAGAGAGCGTCTATAAGTACACAGCCAGAGGGCTTCGTAGACAGTGGGAGCAGCGGAAACGTGTGCAAGTTGTTTTATGGGATAAATCAGGCATCGCGGAGTTGGAATGTCTATTTGATGTGGTAGTCAAAGAGTTTGACTTCATCAAAATGGTAGATGAACCTTGTATATACAAAAAGATAGTAGGGAGTATGGTGGTGTTCCTCGTATTGTACGTGGAAAATATACTCTTAATAGGGAAGGAGTTTCCTATGCAACGCTCGATCAATCTTCTCTTATCACAAGGATTCTCCATATAGGATCAAGGTGATACCTCCTAAATCCTGGGTTTTGGATCTATGAGATAGATCTAATTGGATGTTAGGATTCTCACTAGATGTAGTGAGATGGTATCAATCGATACGGGGGAGAATCACCGGAATGCTTCCAGGTTGGTAAGGTCGACTGAATGTCTGTCACAGGCATTGTCTTTACCCTCACTGGAGGGACGGTATGTTGGAAGAGTTCCAACCTAGATACCATGGAAAACTAGACTCATAAAGGCTAGATACATCGTTACCAAGGATGCTACCAAAGAAGCAGTCCGGATATATATAAGTTCATGAGATGAACTTTGTTCCTACCATTGTGTGACAATGGAGTTGTGGCTTATGCCTAGGAACCCCCGTCCCATCAGAGATCCAGACATATTCTTAGGCAGTATCACCTGATCATGGAGATGGATGATCTCCAGGGAGATCGAGGTCAGGAGAGTAGATACAGAGGACAACAGCGCGGATCCACTCGCAAAGGCATATTTCCCAGTAGAGACTTTTATGGGATGGTTGAGTATGAGATAATTCAACCACAGCTGACTGTTGGGTATGAGATACTACAACAGATGGCCCTAGTGCAAGTGGATGATTGTTAGTGATATGTATGCCCTAGAGGCCATTACTGTACATACGATGTATAATGTAGTAGATGCTTTGACATATATGGAGGACTTTCTTGCTCGACATGATAGTATGCTATCTGGTTGCCTTTTATCTTAACATGTACTATGATTGTCTCTTTGTTACATGTTGATAAAGGCCTTAGGATGAGTACTTGACTACCAGGACTATGATGTAGGTCATACTAGTGGGGACAGAGTACTCGCTACGTACATCCTTCAAATGTTCCTAGTCGTAGGTGTATCGAGACAGGGCATCGATATACCAGAGTAGAGTAGCGTATAACTTCTCGACCCATGTAGATGGGCGATGGATGATCCCATATCCATTGGTGTTTGACATTAGAGATAGTATACGGGTGCTCAGTGGAGACTGGGTACACTGGACGGACTCACCGAGAACTCCCAGATAGTATTATACCTCACGTCAGATGGCAGTTCTCTGGTAAAACTGGTACAAGTTAGTCTGTAGACCCGAGATCGTCATAGAGTCCTGTGTGATTCCCACTGTGCTTTGATTTCCACCTTACCAAGTTCAAGAGAACGTGCAAAACGGTGTATTTTGGGTACAGTCCTGAATCACATGGAGGCAATGAGTGATAGGAAGGGTTTTGTCTCTCCCGGTATTGGGAGTTGATGTTGCGCTGTGTTCGATTGGCTATAACTGGAAATCCCTGGCCAGGGTTGCTGAGATTTACTGGTAAGAGTTATCGGTAGTTTCTCGAACCGTTATGGACCTTATATCGACACGACTTATCGGTTACTGGGGTCTGACATTTACTACCCCTAGATTAGATATGCGACAAATCAGACGAAGAGACCGGACTGTACGGGAGTGTTACTGATTGAATTCACAGGAGAATGTGCAGGCTTGCTTGTTGATCTTCTGATCGCTCAATACCTGGGTGGCTATTACGTTTAGCTGACCGCTTGCAGCTTGTGGGTGTTTGATATGATCATCACCTACTGCCGGCGTATTGACAATTCTTTAGAGCCCTACACAGAGGTTTTCTGGCTCAGGCAAAACAGAGTAGGAGCACATATGTGATATGTGCGGGACCGAGAATAATACGTATATGTGATACCGTATTCCATTCTCGCGATATGTGATATCGGCCGGGTATATGTGATATAGCCAGGTCATCGGATCAAGTGTTGATTCGATGAACTGATACAGATTATATTATTCGGTTATTTGATAATAGCAGGATTATCGGATCAAGTGTTGATTCGATAATTTAATGTATAATTATATATTTGATATATTATATTACATTAACTAATATAAGCTCACTTAAAGATTCTTTTTCTCACATGATGATACATTGATATATATGTGATATATGTTAATTGTATTAGTTTCTTTTGTTACAAAATATTGTATATGTGATATATAATATTGTAACATGTTAGGGTTACAAATGCAACTAGGGTTTAAACCATGTAAGGGTTTTAAACTTGGGTTAACATTTTATTATGGATTAATTCATTTTGGTTGGATTTTGTTTTGGATAAGCTTTGAGGAAGCATCATGACACTTTGACAAAGTCCACCCTCTTTGTTTTATCCTTGATATTTTCTAACCCAACTTTAACCCTAGCCTATGGTTTAATCTCTACATGAGTTAGCCATGACACATTTTAAACCACGATTGCATTTCTAACCTCAACAATAATTCATTCATCACAACTTGATCGTCTTCTTGCTCACTCCAAAAACTTTCTAGCTTTTCATTTGTGATGGATGTTTTGTGAGAAATTGAAAACAAAAGAGAGCAAAATTCCTAATTCATCATCCTTATCTATTCTAGGCACTTAGATTTGGGTGTTTGCTTCACTAATATTCGATTAGTGAAGTGAGAGCTTGGGTTAGTGTTTCTTCAAGGTAGATCATCATGGTTTTTGAAGATTAGAAGTAAGGTTGCATCATTCTATTCATGGAGCCTCTCTAGAGTCCGGATACTTGATGATCGCAGCGAAGGGACCTTAACTCGGAGCTTATGAAGCAAATGAATGGACTACAAAGGTTGTAATCCCTAACTCTTAGATGTTAAAGTGTTAACATGCTAGTTTTGTTTGATTCTCTAGTTAATGATCTATGTTTAGGGTTATCTATAATGGCAAAATTTTGAAATTGGTAAGTGAGATGCCACCCGAAACCTTGCTGCCGTTGTAGGTATCCCAACAGCTTTATCACCCGGTCAAGGCGAATGTGGTAGCTGATGCTTTGAGTCATAGGCCCGGGGGTAGCTTGTCCCAGTTGAGCGCTGTTCAGCGACTGTCTTCTACGGATTGGCAGATCTTGTGCGATGGTAGAGTACAGTTTGAGTTCACTTCTACTGGGGGACAACTTGCTCATGTCCATGCCCGTCTACTACTTTTTGATCGTATCCGTGAGGCGTAGCTCAGTGATGCCCATTTGTCTTAGATTCTTGAGCTTGTTCGGCAGGGTACAGTTTCGGAGTTCATGATTGATGACCAGAGTGTGTTACAATGCGGGACTCGCTTGTGTGTACCAGATGCTGATGGGTGACGCGAGATCCTAGAGCAGGCATATCAGTCAGCATTTAGCGTTCATGCAGGTTCCACCAAGATGTACCGTGACTTGAGAGACTTTTACTGGTGGGAAAGGATGAAGCACGATATTTCGGACTTTGTTTCGATGTGCCTGACTTGTCAATAAGTCAAGGCTGAGCATCAGAGACCGACAGGTGACTTGCAGCCTTTACCTGTTCCGGAGTGGAAATAGGAGCAGATTTCCATGGACTTCGTTGTGGGTCTACCTAGGACCAGTCGATAGTATCACTCCATTTAAGCGATTGTTGACCGGTTGACGAAAGAGGCTCACTTCCTTCCAGTGAAGACCACTTTCGGTTATGCTCGGTATGCTCAGTTGTACATAAACGAGATTGTACGTTTGCACGGAGTTTCCACATACATCGTATCCGACAGATGCACCCAGTTTACTAGCCGTCTTTGGCAGAATTTTCATGAAACTTTGGGTACCCGGTTGAGTTTTAGCACCGCTTTTCATCCACAGACCGATGGTCAGTCGGAGTGGACTATACAGACTCTGGAGGATATGCTTCGTGCGTGTGTGCTTGATTTTGGTGGAAGTTGAGATCGTCACTTGCCGTTGATTGAATTCTCCTACAATAACAGTTATCAGGAGACAATTCAGATGGCGCCTTTTGAGGCTTTTGTTAGTGTATATGCCCTAGAGGCCATTACTGTATCATACTAGTTTGTATATTACTTGATGGAAGCTTGGGATATTCACCTTGTATAAACAATCTTGCTCAATATAGTAGTATGCTACTTGGTTTGTTTCTACTTCAATGTGTACTTGTGTTTATTTCAGTATATCACTTATAGGCATTAGTGGAGCCCTTAGGATCTTTGCTTGATTACCAGCGTTGTGATGGCAGTCACACTAATGGGGGCTGGGTAATCTATAAGCACATCCTTATACAGGTCCCTAGTCGCAGGACTATCGAGACAGGGCATCGATACTCCGGAGTAGACTAGCGTATGCGCTTCTCATCCCAGTGTGGGAGATGGACTGTCCCACAGCCATCAGTACGTCGTACTGGAGATAGTATACGGGTGCTCGTTGGGTTACGAGTACACTGGACAGGACTCGTCGGGAACTGACAGACCTATCGTCAGTCTTCAGTTCCCAGGTGACATGAGTACAGCTTAGTCCGCTGACTTGACACTGGCACTTCGCCTCGAGTGTGTTCCCACTGCACTTTGATCACTACCCTACCACGGCTCAAAGGAGTCGTGCAAACAGGTGGTGGTTGGGTGCAGTCCCGAAGCACTTGGAGGCAGTGACGGTTAGACAGGATTCGTCTCTCCCGGTATTGGGGGTTGACATCGCGCTGTGTCTAGGAGAGCCATTACACGAGTAGTCCCTGGCCAGGGCAAGCGAGATATACTGGTAGGCTTCCAGTGTTATCTCAGGGTGTTTTGGGCTTCACTCCGACACAACTTGTACCGCTATTGGGGGACTGACGTTTTACCGCCCCCTAGGCCCGACATGCGATGTATCAGACGAATAGACCGGACAGTACGGAGACTGTCACATTCAGACTCAGTAGGAGTTCAGATGGGGTTCACCTCGTCAGCCTTCTTGTCGGCATCTACCTGGGGACCGTTACGCACAGCTAGTGCCGCTTGCGGTCTGTGGTTAAACCCACTGCCAGCGTAGTGTCGAGTCTTTAGAGTCCCACACAGAGGGTATTCGCCTCTGGGCAAAACAGAGTAGAGGTCGCATGGTTTTGCGACAGGGTTCGTTCTCATCCGCGCACTTGTGCACGTTTGGAGTCCGGACGGATATTGCCAGCTGGCTCTGGTTTGAGCCGGATACTGGTATATGTTTTGGGGTTGCTTTTATCTCTCAGTATTCATGTTCCTCGGAACAAGAATGCAGGTGTGTATGCACAGTTGTTTGAGGCGGAAGAAGAGGTTTTTCATTAGGGTTTCGGAACGGGTGCGCATGCACTGTTGACAGTCGTCTTTTTTTTCCAAACCCTAATGAATTAGTGAGATATCTATTAATAATAGTAATTAAATGAAAATATGTTATGGTTGGTTTTGTTGACTTGTTGACCATGGTTGACTTGTTGACCATGGTTGAATTTTTGACCATCATCATTATTTAGCAAGGATGCTCCTTGATTCTTGCCAACATTCATTTAATGAAGTATGATAGTGGTCATTCCAAAACAACCATCAACTATTCTCATTTGAATTATTATTGTTATTTAGATAATTCTTTTTCTTTTGTTATGGTTGCAAGAAAGAGAAAGAGAGCTCATAATCTCATTTAGCTTCTCTCTCCTCTCTTCATCTTCTTCTTCCTCTAGCAAAAGAGAACCCTTCTCATGTGTTGAGAATCCTTCTCTTTTAAAAGAAAAGCACCTCTTAAACCCTCTCTACTCATTCTAGGTTCAAGGTTTAGCAAGCCGGAAACCCTAGTTCACTCAAAGCACGAGGAAGAGCCCAAAGGTTGAACCCTCGAGGTGGATCCATCTTCGACGGAAGAAGGCGACAAGAAGAGAACCATCAACCTCTACAAGGTTTGAAGAAGAAGGAGTTCAAGTTTAGGTATAACCTTCATCCGAGTAGCTAAGTCTCTTTAGCAAGTATGCTAGTTTAGTTTAGACACGATCCCGACCTTGTTTAGTCCATGTTGCCTCTTGCGATAAAAATTTGTTTTTTTTATACCGTTTCCGCCTCCCCGTAAGAACCGGGGGTCGCAATATAGACTTACAGCTTTATATGGTAGGAAGTGTCGATCGCCAGTCTGTTGGACCGAACTCAGCGAGAGTAGGGTTTTGGGACCCCAGCTAATTCAGGAGACTACGAAGAAGATCCAGCTGATTCAGGACAGGATGAGAGCAGCCCAGTGCGGGCAGAAGTCTTATGCCGACCGTCGTCGTCGCAGACTTGAGTTCGCAGTGGGGGATCATGTTTTCCTGCGGATTTCTCCGATGAAGGGTGTTATGCAATTTGGGGAAAAGGGGAAGCTCAGTCACAGATTTGTGGATCCTTTCGAGATCCTTGAGCGAGTTGGAACCGTTGCCTATCGTTTGGCACTTCCGCCCAGTTTCCAGATGTTCACCCCGTTTTCTATGTGTCGATACATCGTAGATACCTTCATGATCCCTCTCACATGATTCAGCACCAGACCGTTCAGCTTGAGCGCGATCTTTCATTCACCGAGCAGCCGGTAATTATATTGGATCGGCAGGTGAAGAAACTTTGGTCAAAGGTCTTGCCATCTGTGAAGGTTCTTTGGCGTGGACCTACTAGTGAGGAGATCACTTGGGAGGCCAAGAGCAAGATGCGGAAGAAATTCCCTCATCTCTTCGAAGATACGCGTAGTTAAATTTTTAATTCGGGGACCGAATTTCTTTAAAGGGGAAGATTGTAAAGTTTTAGAAATCGTTATGCAAATTTTTCCGTTTTAGGGTAAAATAGTCGGTGTTTCCCGTAATAACCCGGAAGTGATCAAATTTCAGTACAAACTTGACTACACCTAGTTTAACCAGAATAGTGCTAGTTTGTGGGCTTTGGGGGTCAATTGAAAATTTTGGTTCACATAGATTTTTCCCTAATTAAAATATTATTTTAAGTTGTTAATTATGCACTTAATTAGTGGTAATTATATTTTGGTTTGGGTTAATTACTTCTAATATGAATCTTTGCTAATCTAATCACTAGATTAGGCTTAATCCATCCATCCAAAAATATCTAGATATTTTTGTTTTAAAAGGAAATTTTAATTGAAAAGGGAAGAGGTGGCATAAGATAATTGTTGCATTAATGAGCATTTATTAGTGTTTTTAGCTAAGCATGTGCCGCGGAAGCGCCGCCGTTTGTCGTCTTCTCTGCATCGTTTTTCGTGCAGTGTGTGTCTGTGTTGGTTTTGGGATTTTTAAAATATATTATATGTGCCCAGATTTTCCAGAAAAGAAATTTACTTTTGGGGTACTATAATTCCGTATTTTTTCCGAACTTCACTGCACTTTGACTATGATGGTTATATCTGTGATGCTTGCATGTATTGAACGTCGGCTAATCGCTATAAGACGATTAGTCGGGGTTATACATGATCTGTGTTTGATATTGGAATGTGTATATGAATGTGTTGGACTGTCGCGGGTGAATAGCCGGGGTGGATGTGAGATGAGCTTTTGTTTTTCTTTCATTCATTGTAAATGTAAATTGATGTAATAATTATTATTTGTTTGGCCGCACAACCGGGTCGGGGTTGTAGCCGTCATTGTATAATTCTTTTTACTGTTTTTGCTCCTAGGATAGACCCATGGAGGGGGTGCACAAACTACCGAGTACTTGGCGGGTAGTTTGCCGCACCCGTAGGGGTCTTGGGTCGGGTATTTGGCTATTCACCGCGACCGTGTTCTCCGCTTTTCATTCCAGGCTCGAAAGGATTGCGGATTGCTAGTATATCCAATGTATTCATCTGTGATCTGTAATGTCTATCATTGCTTTCTATTTAGGCGTTGCTTATGTTTTACAGCCGCGCTAGTCCAGCTCCCGCTCTGTCGTTAGTTAAGTAACTTAACGAGTGATGACGGGACCCCGTGGCGAATGCGAATGGCATAAGCGTACGCCATATTTTGGTTGTTTTCTGCAATGGTTGGAATTAAATGATGGGACGCATTAAAAGTACTAAAGCAAGAATATCACGCATTAAAAGAACTAATGCAAGATAATAAACCAAGCTAAAAATCTTTGGAACACTTTCGAAAAACCACTCGGTTCTTTTCAAAACTAACTTTTAAATGCGGAGCTTGAGCCACTCCTTCTAAAAGCTATCTCGTTCCATCGATTATATCAAGTTCACTACGTTCACGGTTTCGCCAAAACCATTCGTAGCCCTCCGTCGTTTCGTATGAATGTTCAATAGTATTCAAGCTATGTTTGTTGACCTTCGTCAAGACATAGAGATTGGTAGCTGTTGGGTGTTCATATGTAGCATAGATAGATGCGTTGGTTTGGGACAGTCGTATTGCCTTGTTGACCTTCGTCAAGGGTATATACGGGTGGGTTCAAATTAACCTGGATAATGACGGGCAGAACTTGACATGTGACTTATGATTTGTTGACCTTCGTCAAGGTCATAAGAGCATGGGGCAAAAATCCACATCGGGAGTTTCATAAGTACTGAAACTTGCTAGATTTGCATACCATTTGGAGTGTGGTGATTCTGGTAGGATTCCTTCAGTTTCGTCACACGATGATATTTGGATCCCGATCCTACTGTGAGTATATGCTACTCCTCGGGAAATTTCTCACTAAACGATCAATGCTATAAACCTAGTAGGTGCCTAGAAAGGTGTTAGCGGGGCTACGCCCCCAGGGAAAAGAGGTTATTTAATTAAGGAACTTCGCGAAAGCGTTGGAAAACCTCCCTCGAAGTACCGACACTGGCCTGGCTGAACGGTTAAGCAAGTATTGTGCGGTGGGATTGATCCTGACTAATTCTTCCTTTATGGTTTGAGGAGGGATTCGAGAGACAGTGGGAGCCATCCTGTTTAGACAAATTAAAAACCATTCTAAACTTGCAAGAGCATCGTGCTAAAGTGTTTCTTCTCTCCCCCCTGCAGCGACCAAATCGAAATGACTGGACTTAAGTTACTTCTAGATAAAAACATATTGACAGGGCCAAACTACAAAGATTGGCTCAGGAATGTCAAGTTGGCAATCACTTACGACAAGCTGGGGTATCTTCTTACCACCAAAGCTCCCCCCGTCCCAGGTCCCACCTCCAGCGTCGCGGATAAGGAAATCCGTAAGACTTGGGAGATTGACAGCGCGAAGGCCAGGTGCCTCGTACTTGCCTCGAAGGACAAAGATCATCAGAGGAGGCACGAGAATATGGATTTGGAATCCATATTTCTCCATACAAAAGAACTGTATGGAGAGCAGTCTCGTATCGCAAGATACGAAGTGCCGAAGAAGTTATTTTCGACAAAGTTGGCCGTCGGATCATCGGTAGCGGACCACGTGCTTAAGATGATTGGCTACACTGAGGAGCTCGCGGAACTTGGGACCACGTTGGACAGTGAACTCTATACGGATATAATTCTCCAGTCCCTTCCATCCACTTACGCCCAGTTCATACTGAATTTCAACTTGCAAGAAAAGGAAGTTGAACTTTCAGAACTCCACAACATGCTGAGGAGCGCAGAGGGCACCCTACAGAAGGGTAGGGAAACACCCGCTTTGTTTGTAGGAGGATCTTCTTCCTCTAGGTCCAAGGCGAAAGCCAAGGCAAAGAGGAAGAAAGCCCCCGCCAAACCAAGAGGCGGTGTTAGTAAAGTGGGTACGAAGGGAAAAGAAATGGCAACAAAGATTGGGGGGAAGCTTGTGGGTAAAGAGGAATGCTTCTATTGTCACAAGAGTGGACACTGGAAGAAAGATTGCAGGGCTTGGAAGGCCAGGACACAGGAACTGAAGCAGGTTGCGGCTTCAGCTTCAGGTGTGTATGTTATTGAAAACTGTCTTTCTATAAACTCTACTTCCTGGGTATTGGATACCGGATCAGGATCTCATATCTGTAATTCTTTGCAGGCGTTGAGAAACCGTAGGTTTTTGAAGGAAGGTGACATGACCCTCAGAGTTGCGAACGGAGCTAGCATGGATGCTAAAGCCGTGGGGGACTATCACCTAGGAATGTCAGATGGGCATGTTTTGGTTTTGCGTAATTGCTTTTTTGTACCCAACGCAACTTGTAATATCATTTCTGTATCTTTGGTTTTTAAAGAAGGTTATGAATTTGCGTTTGTAAGTAATATTGTAAACATTCACCTTAATCAAGTTCTGATTGGGTCAGGTACATTGAGCAATGGTATATACGTATTAAACCAACCACAGATTTTTAATGTCCAGAATACACACAAAAGAAAGTCTCCAGATATCAATCAGGCTTTCTTATGGCATTGTAGACTGGGTCACATCAATGAGACACGGTTGACTAAGTTACATAAAGAAGGATACTTGGATCCGTTCGAGTATCAGTCTTATGCCACTTGTGAATCTTGTCTCATGGGAAAGATGACAAAGACTCCGTTCACTGGACACGGAGAAAGAGCGAGCGAGCTCTTGGGACTCATACACAGTGACGTGTGTGGTCCAATGTCTACACATGCGCGAAGCGGTTATTCATACTTCATTACTTTCACAGACGATTTCTCTAGGTATGGACATGTCTTCTTAATGAAGCACAAATCCGAGGCCTTTGAGAAATTTGGGGATTACAAGAATAAAGTTGAAAAACAAACAGGCAAAAGTATTAAGATTCTAAGATCGGATCGAGGTGGAGAATACTTGAGTGCCGAGTTCCTGGACTATTTAAAAGAGAATGGAATTCTCTCTCAGCGTACTCCTCCATACACTCCGCAACATAACGGTGTATCGGAAAGGAGGAATCGAACCCTATTGGATATGGTTCGTTCCATGATAAGTAAGGCTGAGTTACCGCAATCTTTCTGGGGCTATGCACTAGAAGCAGCTGCATATCTCTTGAACAAGGCTCCCACCAAGACTGTGCCTACCACTCCATATCAGATGTGGAGTGGGAAGAAACCCTGTCTTAAGTACCTTAAGATATGGGGATGTCCAGCTTTTGTAAAAAAGCAGCATGCGGAAAAGCTCGAGGCACGATCAGTACAGTGCAAGTTTGTGGGATACCCAAAGAACTCCAGGGGGTATCTGTTCTATTCCGCTGAGGAACAAAAGGTTTTTGTTTCTCAACATGCCCGCTTCTTGGAAACTGAGTTTTTGGAAACTCAGATAAGTGGGAACGCAATAGAACTGGAAGAAATTCCAGAACCACAAGCTATTACTGAAAGCTTGGAAGAGCCAGTAAGTTCAAAAGAACAGGACATTCCTATGCCGCTCCGCAGAAGTAGTAGGCAGTCTCATCCGTCCGAGAGATACTACGGTTTTCTCATAGACGGGGATCGAGAGGATTGCATCATAGATTATGATGAGCCTACTAGCTTCCAGTAGGCCGTTGAGAGCGTTGACTCGGTAAAATGGCTGGATGCAATGCGGACCGAAATGGAGTCCATGTACACCAACAAAGTATGGACGTTGGACATTGCTCCAGACGGGGTAAAACCCATAGGATGCAAGTGGATCTTCAAAAGGAAGATTGGTGTAGATGGACAGGTTGAGACCTATAAAGCTAGACTTGTAGCAAAAGGTTTCCGTCAAAGACCTGGCTTGGACTATGACGAAACCTTTTCTCCAGTGGCTATGCTGAAATCCATTCGGATCCTTCTTGCCATTGCTGCATTCCACGATTATGAGATTTGGCAGATGGACGTAAAGACCGCTTTTCTGAATGGAAATTTAGAGGATTGTGTCTATATGGATCAGCCAGAGGGTTCATTCAGAGTGGGAGCAGCGGAAAGGTGTGCAAGTTGCTTAAGTCCATCTATGGACTAAAGAAGGCATCGCGGAGTTGGAACATCTGTTTTGATGAGACGGTCAAGGAATTTGGCTTTATCAAAAATCCAGATGAACCATGCATCTATAGTATATTTGTAGCAAGAAATGTAGTATTCCTCGTTTTATACGTGGATGACATTCTCTTAATAGGAAATGACAAACCTATGCTACAATCTGTCAAGGGGTTCTTGTCACACAGGTTCTCCATGAAAGACCTGGGTGATGCCTCATACATCCTGGGGATCCGGATCCATCGTGATAGATCCAAGAGGATATTAGGACTTTCTCAGTCCAGGTACATCGACACCATAGTGAAGAGATTCAGTATGGAAGATTCCAGGCGCGGTAACCTACCGGCTTGTCACGGGATCACCCTGTCTAAAGAGATGTCTCCCAAGACTGATTTGGAGAGGGATCGCATGTCTATTATACCCTACGCTTCTGCGGTAGGCTCTATAATGTATGCGATGTTGTGTACCAGATCGGATGTAGCTTATGCACTAAGTGTGGTAAGCCGGTATCAGTCAAACCCTGGGGAGAAACACTGGATAGCGGTAAAGAACATTCTCAAATACCTAAGAAGGACTAAGGAGATGTTCTTGGTGTATGGCGGAAAGGACCTCCAGATCGAGGCCTTTGCTGACTCCAGCTTCCAGAGTGACAAGGATGATTCCAAGTCCAAGTCGGGTTTCGTCTTTACCCTCAATGGAGGGGCGGTGTGTTGGAAGAGCTCCAAACAGGAAACCGTTGCAGACTCGACTATGGAAGAGGAATACATTGCTGCATCTGATGCCGCAAAAGAAGCTGTCTGGATGAGGAAGTTCTTAAAAGAACTTCAGGTGGTTCCGTCCATTGTTGACCCAATACCTCTGTATTGCGACAACAACGGGGCTATAGCTTTAGCGAAGGAACCCAGGTCCCATCAGAGATCCAGGCACATCTTGAGGCGGTATCACCTGATCAGGGAGATCATGGATCGCAAGGAGATCGAGGTTCGGAGGGTTGCTTCAAAAGAGAACACTGCAGATCCATTCACCAAGGCCCTACCCCAGACTCAATTCGAGCGGCTGATCGAGATGATAGGTCTTCGATACGCCAGTACATGGCCTTAGTGCAAGTGGGAGATTGTTAGTGTATATGCCCTAGAGGCCATTACTGTATCATACTATTTTGTATATTACTTGATGGAAGCTTGGGATATTCACCTTGTATAAACAATCTTGCTCAATATAGTAGTATGCTACTTGGTTTGTTTCTACTTCAATGTGTACTTGTGTTTATTTCAGTATATCACTTATACGCATTAGTGGAGCCCTTAGGAACTTTGCTTGATTACCAGCGTTGTGATAGCAGTCACACTAGTGGGGGCTGGGTAATCTATAAGCACATCCTTATACAGGTCCCTAGTCGCAGGACTATCGAGACAGGGCATCGATACTCCGGAGTAGACTAGCGTATGCGCTTCTCATCCCAGTGTGGGAGATGGTCTGTCTCACAGCCATCAGTACGCCGTACTGGAGATAGTATACGGGTGCTCGTTGGGTTACGAGTACACTGGACAGGACTCGTCGGGAACTGACAGGTTGGTATTATACCTATCGTCAGTCATCAGTTCCCAGGTGACAAGAGTACAGCTTAATCCGCTGACTTGACACTGGCACTTCGCCTCGAGTGTGTTCCCACTGCACTTTGATCACTACCCTACCACGGCTCAAAGGAGTCGTGCAAACAGGTGGTGGTTGGGTGCAGTCCCGAAGCACTTGGAGGCAGTGACGGTTAGACATGATTCGTCTCTCCCGGTATTGGGGGTTGACATCGCGCTGTGTCTAGGAGAGCCATTACACGAGTAGTCCCTGGCCAGGGCAAGCGAGATATACTGGTAGGCTTCCAGTGTTATCTCAGGGTGTTTTGGGCTTCACTCCGACACGACTTGTACCGCTATTGGGGGACTGACGTTTTACCGCCCCTAGGCCCGACATGCGATGTATCAGACGAACAGACCGGACTGTACGGAGACTGTCACATTCAGACTCAGTAGGAGTTCAGATGGGGTTCACCTCGTCAGCCTTCTTGTCGGCATCTACCTGGGGACCGTTACGCACAGCTAGTGCCGCTTGCGGTCTGTGGTTAAACCCACTGCCAGCGTAGTGTCGAGTCTTTAGAGTCCCACACAGAGGGTATTCGCCTCTGGGCAAAACAGAGTAGAGGTCGCATGGTTTTATGACAGGGTTCGTTCTCATCCGCGCACTTGTGCATGTTTGGAGTCCGGACGGATATTGCCAGCTGGCTCTGGTTTGAGCCGGATACTGGTATATGTTTTGGGGTTGCTTTTATCTCTCAGTATTCATGTTCCTCGGAACAAGAATGCAGGTGTGTATGCACAGTTGTTTGAGGCGGAAGAAGAGGTTTTTCATTAGGGTTTCGGAACGGGTGCGCATGCACAGTTGACAGTCGTCTTTTTTTTTCCAAACCCTAATGAATTAGCGAGATATCTATTAATAATAGTAATTAAATGAAAATATGTTATGGTTGGTTTTGTTGACTTGTTGACCATGGTTGACTTGTTGACCATGGTTGAATTTTTTACCATCATCATTATTTAGCAAGGATGCTCCTTGATTCTTGCCAACATTCATTTAATGAAGTATGATAGTGGTCATTCCAAAACAACCATCAACTATTCTCATTTGAATTATTATTGTTATTTAGATAATTCTTTTTCTTTTGTTATGGTTGCAAGAAAGAGAAAGAGAGCTCATAATCTCATTTAGCTTCTCTCTCCTCTCTTCATCTTCTTCTTCCTCTAGCAAAAGAGAACCCTTCTCATGTGTTGAGAATCCTTCTCTTTTAAAAGAAAAGCACCTCTTAAACCCTCTCTACTCATTCTAGGTTCAAGGTTTAGCAAGCCGGAAACCCTAGTTCACTCAAAGCACGAGGAAGAGCCCAAAGGTTGAACCCTCGAGGTGGATCCATCTTCGACGGAAGAAGGCGACAAGAAGAGAACCATCAACCTCTACAAGGTTTGAAGAAGAAGGAGTTCAAGTTTAGGTATAACCTTCATCCGAGTAGCTAAGTCTCTTTAGCAAGTATGCTAGTTTAGTTTAGACACGATCCCGACCTTGTTTAGTCCATGTTGCCTCTTGCGATAAAAATTTGTTTTTTTTTATACCGTTTCCGCCTCCCCGTAAGAACCGGGGGTCGCAATATGGACTTACAGCTTTATATGGTAGGAAGTGTCGATCGCCAGTCTGTTGGACCGAACTCAGCGAGAGTAGGGTTTTGGGACCCCAGCTAATTCAGGAGACTACGAAGAAGATCCAGCTGATTCAGGACAGGATGAGAGCAGCCCAGTGCGGGCAGAAGTCTTATGCCGACCGTCGTCGTCGCATACTTGAGTTCGCAGTGGGGGATCATGTTTTCCTGCGGATTTCTCCGATGAAGGGTGTTATGCAATTTGGGGAAAAGGGGAAGCTCAGTCACAGATTTGTGGATCCTTTCGAGATCCTTGAGCGAGTTGGAACCGTTGCCTATCGTTTGGCACTTCCGCCCAGTTTCCAGATGTTCACCCCGTTTTCCATGTGTCGATACATCATAGATACCTTCTTGATCCCTCTCACATGATTCAGCACCAGACCGTTCAGCTTGAGCGCAATCTTTCATTCACCGAGCAGCCGGTAATTATATTGGATCGGCAGGTGAAGAAATTTTGGTCAAAGGTCTTGCCATCTGTGAAGGTTCTTTGGCGTGGACCTACTAGTGAGGAGATCACTTGGGAGGCCAAGAGCAAGATGCGGAAGAAATTCCCTCATCTCTTCGAAGATACGCGTAGTTAAATTTTTAATTCGGGGACCGAATTTCTTTAAAGGGGAAGATTGTAAAGTTTTAGAAATCGTTATGCAAATTTTTCCGTTTTAGGGTAAAATAGTCGGTGTTTCCCGTAATAACCCGGAAGTGATCAAATTTCAGTACAAACTTGACTGCACCTAGTTTAACCAGAATAGTGCTAGTTTGTGGGCTTTGGGGGTCAATTGAAAATTTTGGTTCACATAGATTTTTCCCTAATTAAAATATTATTTTAAGTTGTTAATTATGCACTTAATTAGTGGTAATTATATTTTGGTTTGGGTTAATTACTTCTAATATGAATCTTTGCTAATCTAATCACTAGATTAGGCTTAATCCATCCATCCAAAAATATCTAGATATTTGTGTTTTAAAAGAAAATTTTAATTGAAAAGGGAAGAGGTGGCATAAGATAATTGTTGCATTAATGAGCATTTATTAGTGTTTTTAGCTAGAAATTTCCACACATTTACCTTAACCCTCCCCATTTCTTTCCCTTGGCCGAGCCTTCCCCCTTGCTGCCCTCCTTCTTCCCTTGCCTCATTTTCAGTTCCTCAAGCTAAAATAAATCATCAAAAATCCTTAAATAATCCCCCAAACTCATAAACAAATCACTACCCATCATTCTTCATCACTAAACCAGCATAGATCTTCAAGAAAGACATTATTTTCGAGGCTAAAATGATGAGTTTAGTTGCTAATTTGTGTTCTTGAGGAGGTATAAATTCTAACCCTAATCTTTATTTGTTGTGTTAAAATCATTAAGCTAGCTATTTAAATGTTTAATATAGCTTTAATTATATGTTTAGATGATTCATGATAATTTTTGTGAAAATCAAGTTAGGGTTAAAATTGATGATATGGTTAATTGATAAGTATAGATTTGGAATACTTAATCTAGTGGATGAAAGTTGTTGTTAAGTTCCAAATTTGTCTAATTGAGGTTTTTAGCAAACTATGTTTTAACAAAACATATTTAGGTGAGATTAAAATTGTGGTAATGGTTTGGATGACTTAGTTTAGCTACTTTGCGATGTTTGTGATTGCTAGAATTGTGTTAACTTTTAGACTTGAGCTAATATGTGATAAAGTTGCTTACTAGTTTTCGGTAAAAGTTGGACGTAGGTTCTAGTGGGCGTTGCGATATTACGTATATTATCTTCCTTGCGATATATTGTGTTGTGAATGCACGATCGGTACGATCGGGGTCTAGGCTTGGTGGTTGCGTAGTTTAGCGATCCTAGCTAGGGTTTTGCCGATATCGTGTGCGTTTTGTGCACTAGGTGCACAGTGTATTTTTTCTGGGCGTTATCCTTACGTTTCGTTATCTTTGTGCCGGCGTATGATATTTATCCTTATGTGATGTGTTTGTGAAATTTTAGGATCGCAAGCGGGGACTTCGGACACTGCGAAGAAAGGGAAGCAGGTGGTCGGATTTTCGTAGCTCGAGATCATCGGTGAGTAGATTTAACATCTATGGGAAAATCTCCCGTATGGCGTTAAGCGTCAGGGTTAGATATGATATGATATAAGCCGCATGTTTAAATGCACATATAGAGATGGTGCATGAATTTCATTGCATATAGTTACTTGTTGTGCCTGGACCTGTATTCATTGTACACTGCACTATTATTGACAGTCCATGTTGCACGAGCACCAATATTATGCTACACACACACACTGTCGGTAATTACCATGATACGCACAACACATGTATTCATATGACATATACCTTGCTTTTGGTTAGCGACATAGAGGCATTTACTCTTGTGCGATGGCGTATATGAAATATAGCATACCTGTACACTTACATGCTTACACATATGCCTTGCTACACCTACATGCTCACACATATACCTTGCTATAGTTATATGTTCAGCTTTATATGATATATATCGGTGGTATGGGATGCTGTTATATATGTATATGGGATTCAGATACTTAGGATCCGCGTGATATATTAAATGACTTGATGCATTTAAATAGCGGACTTTTCCCGTGATATGCTCATATTGTTGTTCTAGGTGCATATGTTATATTACATGGATTTCCGCATTTGAGATATATTTTCATGTGATTTGGGGGATTTCAAGTGTCGATGTTGGGCACTTATATTCCGAGGGATATATGGATATTGGAAACCAATACGTGGAACACAAGTGTCGAGGTTGGGCACTTGGGTTTCGAGGAACATATGGATATCAGAGAACCGATACGTGGATCATAAGTGTCGATATTGGGCACTTAGGGTTCGAGGAACGTATGGATACGAGTATTTTATGTGTCGATACTGGGCACTAGTTTTCATGATATTTTCGGGTTTCGTTGTTTGAAACTCAGGTTCCATGAGATTTACAGGGCCGCTCTGAGGGCCGATATGAGGGCCAATCTGGGAATTTTGGGATTTGGGGTGTTGTTGATTTACACCGGGTTTTTCCATGTTGATGATTTATGAGATTATTAATTTTCCCGCACTCGGTAATTAGTTGATATGCATTTGATTCAAGTAGATATAATACCCGGGTGGTGTACCTCGATCATGATAGTTGCATATTCATATTGTCTTACTTATGCTACCAGCTTACATGTGATTGATTATTGTTGTTAGTGCATACTTGCGATTATAGTATGATGTTATTTACTATTCACGAGTTGGCAATTCACCCCCGTTGTGCCACAGTGTTTTGCAGGACTTACCCTCAGAGTAGTCGCAGTAGGGCGCCTTATTATCTCTACTTTTGCGGATACCGCAACGGTTGGCTGTGAGGCCTTTGCTTTTAGGTGGGTTCACGGTTATCTGTTTTGTTCATTGTATATCTTTTTGTTTGATCTAGTACTCTCCATCTACCACTTTATGTATTTGACTTAGAGACGAGTTGTGAGGATTCGGTGTTGTATATATTTTGGTGACTTTTGGGTGCCGTGCTCGTGGGAGCCGGTCTTGTTGTAAAGTTTTACCTCCTTATGCTATTTTCATTTATATTTTTTCTCTTCGGCGTCGTATATATGCTTGTGGTGTTTGTCTCCGCCGTTGGGCGTGATTTACTCCCGTTTGGGATGCTTTATTTATATTCTATGTTGTACCCGTTTTCAGGGCTAGTTTTTACAAAGGAGGTGCTGCCGAAATTTTCAAAATAGAAAACTAAAGTTAAAAGATTTTACTTGAGATTTTCCGAATGTTTTAAACTATGTTTATCTCCACTTATCCTTTGTTGGGTGGTTTAGATTTCTGGGTTTCGGCTTACTTAAATAACGTACGCCGGTTGACGTTACGTGGTCTAAATGCCGGTCACGTGCCTAAATTTGGGTCGTGATAATTGTTGAGGTTAAAATTGCAACCAAAGGTTAAGCATGTCATGCTGTAGATACTTGTCCATGAGTTAGGGTTAGGGTTTGGTTAACAAATATCTTAGAATTATCCAAAGGGGTGGACTTAGTCAACCATGACAAAAATCTTAGGATAAATTCACACAATTTGAATTATCCAAAATAAAATGTAAACCCAACCATAAACCCAAGCATGGTTTAATCTCATAAACCCAAGTTGCAAGTGTAACCCTAGCATGTTGCAATATTATATATCACATATATAATATTTTGTAACAAAAGAAAATAATACAATTAACATATATCACATATATATCTATGTATCATCAAGTGAGAAAAGTAATTCTTATGTGAGCTAATATTAGTTAATGTAATTTAATATATCACATATATAATTATATATTAAATTATTAAATCAACACTTGATTTAATAACCCGGCTATAATACATATAACCGACTAATATTAAATGTATCAATTTATCAAATCAACACTTGATCCGATAACCCGGCTATATCACATATACCGGCCGATATCACATATCGTGAGAATAGAATACGGTATCACATACGCGTATCAATCTCGATCCCGCACATATCACATATGTGCTCCTACTCCGTTTTGCCAGAGCCAGGAAACCTCTGTGTAGGACTCTAAAGACTCGTCAATACGCCAGCAGTAGGTGATGATCATATCAAACACCCACAAGCTGCAAGCGGTCAGCTAAACATAACAGCCACCCGGGTATTGAGCGATCAGAAGATAAACAAGAAATCCTTCACACACTCCTGTGAATCCAATCAGAAACACTACCGTACATTCCGGTCTCTTCGTCTGATATGTTGCATATCCGGTCTAGGGGTTGTAAACGTTAGATCCCAGTAACCGATAATTCGTGTCTATATGAGGCTCATAACAGGTCGAGAAACTACTGATAACACTTACCAGTAGGTCTCCATATCAGCCCTGGCCAGGGACTACCAGTTATAGCCAATCGAACACTGCGCAACATCAACTCCAAATAACGGGAGAGACGAAACCCCTCCTATCGCTTATTGCCTCCATGTGATTCGGGACTGTACCCAAAGGCCACCATTTTGCACGTCCTCTTGAACGTGGTAAGATGGAAATCAAAGCACAGTGGGAATCACACAAGACTCTATGACGATCTCGGTCTACAAACTAACCTGTACCAGTGTCACTAGAGAACTGCTATCTGACGATAGGTATAATACCATCTAAGAGTTCTCGGCGAGTCCGTTCAGTGTACCTAGTCTCCACTGAGCACCCGTACACCATCTTTGATGTCAAACAACAATGGATATGGGATCATCCATCGCCCATCATATGGGTCAAGATGTGTATACGCTAGTCACCTCTGGAGTATCAATGCCCTGTCTCGATACACCCTTAACTAGGAACAGTTATAGGATGTACTCTTAGACTACCCTGGCCCCACTAGTATGATCTGCATCATAGTCCTTGTAGTCGAGTACATATCCTAAGGGCTTTATCAACATGTGAGAGCAAGACAGTAAACCAATACAAGTCAACATGTTAAGACAAAGTGACACCAGATAGCATACTATCATGTCGAGCAAGAAAGTCGTCTCTATATATATCCAAGCATCCACTATAATATACATCATATGTACAAAAATGGCCTCTAGGGCATATATATATAACTAACAATGCTTAAAACTAGACTCTGGACAAACTCAAGGCACGTTTTAGTAATGGAAGTTTGTGGGTTATCTCGGGTTATGACAAGGGTTAACTTTCTACCATCTGGAAGATCAATAGATATATTGTTCTGGACTAAAATGGATTCTTTTCAGAAAACATTAGTTGGAGTATGGTAGAACTGGAAGTTATTCCAGAACCACAAACGATTACTGAAAATTTAGTAGAACCTAAAAATTCAATTGGACTCGACATTCCATTATCCACTCCGCAGATTTGGTAGGTAACCTCATGCACCCGAGAGGTACTCCGGTATCCTCAAAGACGGTGACAGGGAGGTTTTTGATTACCCAAACTTGCAACTACTGTTGTTCTAGACTATGAGATCTGGCAGGAGGATGAGTATAACATCATTCTAAATTAGCCTTAGAAGTGCACGTGTATATGACTCTGCCAGAAGGTTGTTGTAGTCAGTGGGAGCAGCGGAAGCGTAGTGGGCAAGTAGCTTATGCCTATTTATAGACTAAAGCAGGTATAGCGGAGATAGATCATCTATTTTAATGTGACAGTCATAGAGTTTGACTTCATCAGAATAAGAGATGGATCTAGTAAGAAGGTAGTAGGGAGTGATCTCCTGGGATTTGGATGACATACTCTTAATAGGAAGTAATATTCATATACTACGATCGGTTATATTGTGGTTGTCACAAGGTATTTCTCCACATAGGATCTGGATAAATATCAGTTTTTCTGGTCACTAGATCTATGGTTTTAGATTTAGATTTGGGAAGTGTCACAATTTTGGGTACTTTGACACTATTCTAAAGTATTTTAGAATGGACGACTCCTGGCGTGGTGGTGTACCCGCAGATGATGGAGTTACCCACTCTAAAGAGATGTCTTCTAGACTGATGAGGAGAGGGATTTGCATGATTGACGTATCACTTGCTTAGGCAATTGAGTCAATCATGAAATGTCAAGTACCACACCAGATATTGCTTTTGCACTAGCTGCATTAAGCAAATATATTTATCAAATCCTGGAGAAACGCTGGGAAGCAGTTATGAATATAAGTGAATGTTCTTGGTATATGGTAACGGCAGCCTCCTTCGAGAAGCGGTTATCATTTGAGGCTTCCAAGGTGATCTGGATGACAGAGTGACTGTCAGAGTTATAGTTTTCTCTCTTTTGAGGGACAGTATGTTGGACAGTTGGTCCATACGGATACTGAGTAAGGCATAGCGCAGGCTACTGATTAAATTCAGTAGATGATACAGTCTAAGAAATTTGTTGGATTTGGAGTTCATTAGTGAACTGGGTCCCATCAGATATCCAGAAAAATTATAAGACAGGTATCGCTCATTTCGGGAGATAGTCATTCTCCGCGAAGTTGAGATATAGAGAGATAAAGATAGAATCACTGGAGCGGATCCACTCACTGAGGCTATTTCTCAAACGCAATAGTTTTGCAAAAGGGCTTTGCGAAACTGATTAGT
This sequence comes from Agapanthus africanus, assembly GCA_030015575.1. Taxonomy (NCBI): domain Eukaryota; kingdom Viridiplantae; phylum Streptophyta; class Magnoliopsida; order Asparagales; family Amaryllidaceae; genus Agapanthus; species Agapanthus africanus. The sequence continues at coordinate 498,405,924 of JASDDO010000014.1, read as the reverse complement.
ACAGAAGTTAGGTGTTCGGTATCACACGGGCTGTGAGTGTACGACACCGTAATAATTAGCCTTAAGTGCAAGTGGGAGATTGTTGGCTATAGTGCCCTCAAGTCAATTATTGAATCACAGGCATGCGATTCTGATGATTGAGGGAAGACCTATACGGAAAGAACAGTCTTACTCAAGATGATAGTATGCTATTTGGTTTGTCTTTATCATCATGTACAGCATTAGGTGGCATTACAGATCACTATTACATGTTGATAGAGCCTATATGATTCTTTCTTGACTACCAGCATTATGATCGCGATCATATACGTGGGAGCTGGGTGGTCTATAAGCACATGCATAAATTTCTCTAGTCGTGGGAGTATCGAGACTGGGCATAGATGTTGGATGTAGTGACCTCAAAGTCAATTATTGGATCGCAGGCACATGATTGCAATGATTGAGGAGGACCTATACCGGTAGGACAGTCTTACTCGAGATGATAGTATGCTATCTGGTTTGTATTTATCATCGTGTACAGCTTTAGGTGACATGATCACTATTACACGTTGATAGAGCCCTTAGGATTCTTGCATGACTACCAGCAGTATGATGGCGATCATATACGTGAGAGTTGGGTAGTCCATAAGCACATCCTTAAAAGTGGTCCCTAGTCGTGGGAGTTTCGAGACAGGGCATCGATACTCCGGAGTAGACTAGTGTATACAATCGAGACCCCGACGAGGGGCGGTGGACGGTCTCACAAGCCATTGGTGTCAGTTGGTTCACCTAAGATGTATACATGTTCTTATTAGGTTATGAGTGCACCGGACAGGACTCGCCGGGAACCTGCTAGTTGGTATTATACCTAGTGTCAGATAGCAGTTCCCTGGTGATATGTGTACAGGTTAGTTCATCGACCTAAGGTTGTCATTTATCTCGTGTAAGTTCCCACTGTGCTTAGATTACTACCCTACCACAGCACAAAGGAGTCGTGCAAACAGGTTTTAGTTGGGTATAGTCCTGAGCCACATAGAGGCAGTGAGCGGATCGGCAGGGGATTCGTCTCTCCCGGTATTGGGGGTGAGATCGCGCTGTGTCTAGGAGAGCCATTACACCAAGTCCTTGGCCAAGGCAAGTGAGAATTACTGGTAGGTATTCCAGTAGTTTCTCAGGGTGTTCAGGGCTACCCTCCGACACGACTTATACAGCTTTTGGGGGTCTGACGTTACCAGCCCCTAAGCCGGATATGTGATGCTCATAGACGAACGGACCGGACTGTACGGAAATTGTCATTGATAGGCTCAGTAGTGTTCCAGGATGAGTTCACTCATCGGCTTCCCTTTCGGTCAGTACTGTTAGTGTATATGCCCTAGGGGCCATTATTGTATCATACTAGCTTGTATATTACTTAATGGAAGCTTGGGATATTCATAGTTATATTAACAGTCTTGCTAAACATGTTAGTATATTACTTGGTTTATTTCTATCTTAATATGTGTATATGTTAGCATATCGAGAAAACATATTGATAGAGCCCTTAGGATCTTGCTTGACTACCAGCGGTATGATGGCAGTCACACTGGTGGGGGCTGGGTAGTCTACAAGCACATCCTTTTTCAGGTCGCCGTAGGATTATCGAGACAGGGCATCGATACTCCGGAGTAGACTAGTGTGTATGCTTCTCATCCCAGTTGGGGAGATGGTATGTCCCACAGCCATCAGTACGTTGTACTGGAGATAGTATACAAGTGCCCGTTGGGTTACGGGTACACCGGATAGGACTCACAGGGAACTGTTGGTTGGTATTATACCCGTCGTCAGTTAACAGTTCTTAGGTGACATGAGTACAGCATAGTCCGCAGACTTGACACTACTTTTTCGCATCGAGTAAGTTCCCACTGTTCTTAGATTGCTACCCTACCACGGATCAAAGGAGTCGTGCAAACAGGTAGTAGTTGAGTGCAGTCTCGAAGCACTTGGAGGCAGTGGCGGTTAGATAGGATTCGTCTCTCCCGGTATTGGGAGTTGATATCGCGCTGTATTTGGAGTGCCATTACGCAAAGTCCCTGGCCAGGGCAAGCGAGATTTACAGGTAGGATTTCCAGTAGCTTCTCAAGGTGTAATGGGCTTCGCTCCGACACGACTTATACCGCTTTTAGGGGACTGACACTTGCCGCCCCCTAGGTCCGATATGCGATAGTCTTAGACGAACAGACCGGACTGTACGGAGATTGTCACATTAGGCTCAGTAGGAGTTCGAATGGGTTTCCTCATCGGCCTTCTTATCGACATCTACCTGGGGACCGTTACGTACAGCTAGTGCCTCTTGCAGTCTGTGGTTAAACCCACTGCCAGCGTAGAGTCGAGTCTTTAGAGTCCCACACAGAGAGTTTCCCTGCTTCTGGCAAAACGATATAGAGGTCGTATGGTTTTACGACAGGGTTCGGACACGCACGTGCATTTATGCACGTACGATATTCGGACAGTTTATACTAGCAGGTTTTGGTTTAAGCCAGATTCTAGTATTGGATTATTGGATTTATACAGTCTCAGTATTTCCATGTTTTCACGGATGGGAGTGGCATTCTCGTAATTAGTCGAGAAGCTTCTAGAAGATTGATGAGTTAGAGGCTAAAATGGCATTTGCATTAATTGGTTTAATGACTCATGTTGTGATTCATCCATAGGAGTAAATGATGCATTTATGGGTTAATGACTCATGGGATGAATCACACAATGTTAGTTAATGAAGCATGATGATATTTTTATTTGTTATTCATTTAATAAATATCTTATGCTTCATATATTCACAATGAGATATTTTTCCAAGATGATTTCTCACTCTCACCTTCTCTCTCCTCAAGCTCTCTCTCTTCAAGAACTAACCCTAACCTCTCATGTGTTGAGATCCAAGGGTTGGAAAGACTAATAGATCCCTAATCCTTTTCTATATCCTCTAGGTTTCTTTGATTAGCACTCATAGCCACTTAGTTACCTCAAGTGTGAGGTTAAAGCTTGGAGAAGTAGCTCTCGGGTGGATCTTCTATCACATCGAGGAGGCCGTCGTGGAGGTGAACAAAGAGAACAAGAAAGACTTGATTCATTAGGTATAATGTTATTTCATGGTAGCCAATCACTTCTATGTTGTTGTTAGTTAGGGTTTAGTAAAGATCCGTAAAGTTAGTCGATGTTAGTTTAAACAAAATGATTGTTTTACCTATTCCGCCTCCCCGCATCATGTGGGGTGTCTAACGTCAACTTACTTTACGGATCTTTGCTAAACCCTAACTAATAACAACATAGAAGTGATTAGCTACTATGAAAGAAGATTATACCTAGGATTGACGAGTGGACATATTTTGGTTTTGCGCAACTGTTTTTATGTACCTAGTTTAACGTGTAATATCATATTAGTATCGTTGTTATCGAAAGAAGATTATGATTTCACGTCTGTAGGCGATGTTGTTAACATCCACCTTAATCACAGTTTGATTGGGTTCAGTACACTAGATAACGGTATATACGTATTAAACCAATTATTGATTTTCAATGTCCAGAACACACTAAAAAAAAGTCTCCGGATATAAATCAGGTTTTCTTATGGCATTATAGACTGGGTCACATCAATGAGACAAGGTTAACTAAGTTACATAAAGAAGGATATTTGGATCCATTCGAATATCAATCTTATGCAACTTGTCAATCATGTCTCAGAGGAAAGATGGCAAAGACTCCATTCACTGGACATGGAGTAAGAGCGAGCGAGCTCTTAGGACTCATACACAGCGATGTATGTGGTCCAATGTCTACACATGCAAGAGGTAGTTTTTCATATTTCATTACTTTTACAGACGATTACTCTAGGTATGGATTCATTTTCTTAATGAAACATAAATCCGAGGCCTTTGAGAAATTCCAAGAATATAAGAATGAAGTAAAAAACCAAACCGGAAAAAGTATCAAGACACTGAGATCTGATAGAGGTGGTGAATACTTAAGTGCCGAGTTCCTAGTGTAAGTCCATGTCACGCACCCCACGAACTTGCGGGGAGGCGGAATATATGAAAAACGATTATCAAAGCTTCGGGACACGGACTTGAGCGCATGAATCGTTTCTAAACCATTGCTAACTAACTACAAGAGGTTTAACTACTCGGATACGAAGTTATACCTCACGTTACTTGTCCTTCGGGTCTTCATCACGGTCCTCCACTCCTCGTAGACTCCTTGGAACATCGGCACCTCAACGGCCTTCTCGAATCAAAGACGATCCACCCGAAAGCTCCTACGCCAAGCTTAATCTCAAACTTGAGATAACTAGGTTGCTTAAAGTGCTAATCTAAGCTACCTAGGGGATATAGAGTGAGGTTATGGATGTATTAGTCTAGCTAACCCTTGATCTCAACACATGTGAGGTTAGGGTTAGGGTTTGAAGAGAGAGTGAGCTTGAGGAGAGAGAAGGTGAGAATAATAATCAAAATAAGATAATGAACTTATCATGATATATATGAAGCATTATTATTTATCCATAAATCAAATAATAGAATTAACAACCATGCTTCACAAATATCTTTGAGTGATTCATCTCCATGAGTCATTAAGCATTTATGATGCATTAATGACTTGGATGAATCACACAAATGAGTCACTAATCTCATTTAATACAATGCCACCGTAACCCCTTAGTCACCACTCTTCTAGAAGCTTCCCGACAAATTACGAGAATGCCCCTCCAATCCGTGAAAACACGGAAAAACTTTAGACTGTATAAATCCAGTAACCCGATACTAGAATCTGGCTTAAACCAAAGCCGACTAGTAAAAACTGTCCGAAAAGTCGTACATGCGTAAACACACGTACGCATCCGAACCCTTGTCGTAAAACCATACGACCTCTATATCGTTTCTCCTAGAGCAGGGAAACTCTCTGTGTGGGACTCTAAAGACTCGACACTACGCTGGCAGTGGGTTTAACCACAGACCGCAAGCGGCACTAGCTGTACGTAACGGTCCCCAGGTAGATGTCGATAAGAAGGCAGATGAGGAAAACCATCCGAACCCCTATTGAGCCTGATGTGACAATCTCCGTACAGTCCGGTCTGTTCGTCTAAGACTATCGCATATCAAGCCTAGGGGGCGGCAAGCGTCAGTCCCCTAATAGCTGTATAAGTCGTGTCGGAGCGAAGTCTATTACACTCTGAGAAGCTACTGGAACCTACCAGTATATATCGCTTGCCCTAGCCAGGGACTTTGCGTAATGGCTCTTTGACACAGTGCGATATCAACTCCCAATACCGGGAGGGACGAATCCTATCTAACTGCCACTGCCCCCAAGTGCTCGGGACTGCACCCAACTGCTACCTGTTTGCACGACTCCTTTGAGCCGTGGTAGGGTAGCAATCTAAGAACAGTAGGACACACTCGAGGCGAAGTAGCAGTGTCAAGTCTGCGGACTATGTTGTACTCATGTCACCTGGGAACTATTAACTGGCGATGGGTATAATACCAACCAATCAGTTCCCCGGCGAGTCCTGTCCGGTGTACCCGTAACCTAACGAGCACATGTATACTATCTCTAGTACGACGTACTAATGGCTGTGGGACAGACCATCTCCACAACTGGGATGAGAAGCGTATACACTTAGTCTACTCCGGAATATCAATGCCCTATCTCGATAATCCAACGACCAGGGACCTGTATAGGATGTTGCTTACAAACTACCCAGCCCCCACTAATGTGACTGCCATCACGACGCTGGTAATCAAGCGAAGATCCTATGGGCTCTACTAATATGTATAAGTGATACGTTACAAGAAACATATGCACATATTAAAGTAGACTCAAACCAAGTAGCATACTACTATGTTTAGCAAGACTGTTATATACAACTGTGAATATCCCAAGCTTCTATTAAGTAATATACATGCTAGTATGATACAATAATGGCCCCTAGGGCATATACACTAACAATCACCCACTTGCACTAGGGCCATGAGCTGGCATATCGTAGACGTATCATCTCGAATAGCCTCTCGAACTGCGTCTGAGGAAGGGCCTTTGTGAATGGATCAGCAATGTTATTCTCTGTCTTTACTCTTTTCACCTCGATCTCCCGGCGATCTACGATCTCCCTGATCAGGTGATACCGCCTTAAGATGTGTCTGGACTTCTGATGGGACCTGGGTTCCTTTGCTAAAGCTATAGCACCGTTGTTGTCACAATACAGAGGTATTGGACCAACACTGGTAGGAACCATCTGAAGTTCTGTGAGGAACTTCTTCATCCAGACTGCTTCTTTTGCGGCATCGCAAGCAGCTATGTACTCCGCTTCCATCGTTGAGTCTGCAACGGTCTCCTGTTTGGAACTCTTCCAACAGACTGCCCCTCCATTGAGGGTAAAGACATAACCCGACATGGATTTGGAGTCATCTTTTTCACTCTGGAAGCCGGAGTCGGCAAAGGCCTCTAACTGGAGGTCTTTTCCGCCATATATCAAGAACATCTCCTTAGTCCTTCTTAGGTACTTGAGAATGTTCTTTACTGCTATCCAGTGCTTCTCCCCTGGGTTTGCTTGATACCGGCTTACTACGCTTAATGCGTATGCTACATCTGGTCTGGTACACAACATCGCATACATTATAGAGCCTACCGCAGAAGCGTATGGTATAATTGACATGCGATCCCTTTCCAAATCAGTCTTGGGAGACATCTCTTTGGAGAGGGTGATTCCGTGACAAGACGGTAGGTTACCGCGCTTAGAATCATCCATACTGAATCTCTTCACTATGGTGTCTATATACCTGGACTGTGAAAGTCCCAACATCCTCTTTGATCTATCACGATAGATCTGGATCCCCAGAATGTAGGTGGCATCACCCAGGTCTTTCATGGAGAATTTATGTGACAAGAATCTTTTGACTGACTGTAACATAAGAATATCATTTCCTATTAGGAGAATGTCATCCACATACAAGACGAGAAATACTATAGCTCTCCCTACAATCTTACTGTATATGCATGGTTCATCTGAATTTTTGATAAAGTCAAATTCTTTGACAGCATCATCAAAACAAATGTTCCAACTCCGCGATGCCTGCTTTAGTCCATAAATGGACTTAAGCAGCTTGCATACTTTACCGCTGCTCCCACTCTGAATGAATCTCTCTGGTTGATCCATATAAACGCTCTCTTCCAAATTACCATTTAGAAAATCCGTCTTTACGTCCATCTGCCAGATTTCATAATTGTGGAAGGCAGCAATAGCAAGAAGGACCCGAATAGATTTAAGCATAGCCACTTGAGAAAAGGTTTCGTCATAGTCCAAACCAGGTCTTTGACGGAAACCTTTTGCAACAAGTCTAGCCTTATAGGTTTCAACCTGTCTATCTACACCAATCTTCTTTTTGAAGATCCATTTGCATCCTACGGGTTTTACCCCATCTGGAGCAATGTCCAAAGTCCATACTTTGTTAGTGTACATGGACTCCATTTCGGTCCGCATTGCTTCCAGCCATTTTACTGAGTCACCGCTCTGAATGGCTTGCTGGAAGCTAGTAGGGTCATCTTCATCAATGACACAATCCTCTCTATCCCCATCTATGAGAAAACCATAGTATCTCTCAGGCGGATGAGATGGCCTACTACTCCTACGGAGTGGCGTCGGGATGTCCTGTTCTCCTGAACCTTCTTATTCTTCCAAGCTTTCAGTAATAGCTTGTGGTTCTGGAATTTCTTCCAGTTCTATTTCGCTCCCACTTATATCCTTTTCTAAAAACTGATGTTCTAGAAAGTGGGCATAACGAGAAACAAAAACCATTTGTTCCTCTGCGTAATAGAAATAATATCCCTTGGAGTTCTTTGGATATCCTACAAACTTACACTTTACTGAGTGTGCCTCGAGCTTGTCCGCATGCTGCCTTTTTACAAAAGCTGGACATCCCCATGTCTTAAAATGTTTTAGACAAGGTTTGGTCCCACTCCATATCTGATATGGTGTGGTAGGCACGGTCTTGGTGGGAACTTGGTTAAAAAGATATGCAGCCGATTCTAGTGCATATCCCCAGAATGATCGCGGTAACTCAGCATTACTCATCATGGAACGAACCATATCTAATAGGGTTCGATTCCTCCTTTCTGATACACCATTGTGTTGTGGTGTGTATGGAGGAGTAAGCTGAGAGAGAATTCCATTCTCTTTTAAGTAACCCATGAACTCGGCACTTAAGTATTCACCACCTCGATCAGATCTCAGTGTCTTTATACTCTTGCCTGTTTGTTTTTCTACGTCATTCTTGTATTCATGGAATTTTTCAAAGGCCTCGGATTTGTGCTTCATTTAGAAGACATATCCATACCTAGAGAAATCATCCGTAAAAATAATGAAGTAGGAATAACCACCTCGCGCATGTGTAGACATTGGACCGCACACGTCACTGTGTACAAGTCCTAAGAGCTCGCTTGCTCTTACTCCGTGTCCAGTGAACGGAGTCTTTGTCATCTTTCCTTTGAGACAAGATTCACAAGTAGCATAAAATTGATATTCAAACGGATTCAAATATCCTTCTTTATGTAACTTAGTCAACCTTCTCTCATTGATGTGACCTAGTCTACAATGCCATAAGAAAGCCTAATTTATTTCTGGAGACTTTCTTTTAAGAGTGTTCTGGACATTGAAAACCTGAGCTTGACTTAATACGTATATGCCGTTATCTAATGTACCGGACCCAATCAGAACTTGATTTAGGTGGATGTTAACTACATCGCTTACGAATGTAAAATCATATCCCTCTCTCAAAAGTGACGACACTGATATGATATTACAAGTCATACTAGGTACATATAAACAGTTATGTAAAATCAATATATGCCCACTTGTCAAACCTAGGCGATATTCTCCCACGGATTCAGCGTTCACTGTCATTCCGTTTGCAACTCTGAGAGACCAATCCCCTAGCTTTATAACTCTACTGTTTCTCAAAGCATGTAATGAATTACAGATATGAGACCCTGCTCCGGTATCTAGTACCCAGGAAGTAGAGTTTATTGACATACAGTCTTCAATTACAAATACACTTAAGGCTGAAGCCACAACATGCTTCGTATCCTGGCTACTGGCTTTGCTAGCCTTGCAATCATTCTGCCAATGTTCATTCCTGTAACAATAGGAACGTCCCTCTTTTACTATATCCAGTCCCGAAACTTTTGCAGTTCTCTTTCCTTCTGCTTCCTTGGTTTCCTTTAGGGTAGGAGGCAGAGACTGTAGAATCAAGTCAGTATCTGACTCGTTTCCCAACGCAGTCTCTGTAAGTCTACGGTAGCGCCCCAGCCGTCTACAGACGCCAAATGCGGAACAAAAACTTTTTAACAGGCGCTATCGTATACTTTAACCCGGATCTGCCATTATTGCTAAACTAACAAACTGTAAAGAGTGAAGAAAGGTTATACCGAACGATCCGAGTCCTTCGTTCTTTAACCATCATCCCACGCTCCGTTGCGGTTGCTCCGATCTCTTCGATCTCCGATCTGCTCGTCCAGGTGGCACCACGTCAACGATTCTTTAAACGGGCTCCCGCCTCTGACTCGAGGCAACTCGGTCGTCAAGTTTGCTAAAAGAGACGACCAAGATTGATGTAGAGAATGAGTAGAAGACTTTGTCTCGTTACGTCCAAAGCTATGGACGAACGGTTAATGAAGTTGCCACTCGAATCGGGTGATGGAATGAAATGAGCTGTGAAATTCCATACACCGAAAACTATCATCTTTTTCAAATGAAACATCATGTGAGTGAGTGAGAGAGAGGGGGGAGGGCCCGGCCACTATATAGGAGTGGGGGGGTGAGTGTAGGAGAGAAGAGGGTGACCATAAAAAGCTTCTCACAAAAATATCAAGAACAAATATCCTAAGGATAAACAAGAATCATTAATGTCAAAGCATGAGTCATAATACACCTCATCATGACATTAATGACTCCATTAATGCACTAATGACTCACCAAGCCAAGTCACCCTCTCTAGAACCTTCTAGAAGCATGACTCACCCTCATCCAAGAAAAGATAAATCCGTTTTTAACCGAATGTTAAAAGACGGCTGATAGAAAACTGGAAACTGGCAACTTCCAAAAGTGATCCTGAAACGAATTTCAGGATAACCCCGTAACTGTATAAATATACCCGTATTTGTATTACGACCGAATACAAATGCAACTGAGACAAAGATATTATACCTACTCAATATAATACTCGGATCCGGCTTAAACCAAAGCCGACCAGTATTATCTGTCCGAAAAATAACACGTGCGTAAACGCACGTGCATTTTCCGAACCCTGCCATAAAACCATACGGCCTCTAAAACGTTTCGCCCGAACTTGGGAAACTGTCTGTGGGGAACTCTAATGACTCGTCAGTACCCTGGCAGTGGGTTTAACCACAAACCGTCAACGGCACTAGCTATGCGTAACGGCTGCCCATGGACTGACCTCAAGGGAGGCTGATGAGCGAACTCATCCAGAAACCCTACTGAGCCTAACAGTGACAATGTATATACAGTCCGGTCCGTTCGTCAATGAGTATCGCATATCTGCCTAGGGGGCTAGTAACGTCAGACCCCCAATAGCAGTATAAGTCGTGTCAGAGTGTGGCCCAATAACACCCTGAGATACTACTGGAGTACCTACCAGTAAATCTCCTGCCACGGCCGTGGGCTTTGTGTAATGGCTCTCCTAGACACAGCACGATCTCGCCCCCAATACCGGGAGAGACGAATCCCCTGTCGATCCGTTCACGTGCCTCCATATGGCTCGGGACTGTACCCAAAAACTACCTGTTTGCACGACTCATTTGAGCCGTGGTAGGGTAGAAATCAAAGTACAGTGGGAACTCACACGAGACAAATGACGACCTCAGGTCGATGAACTAACCTGTACACATGTCACCAGGGAACTGCTATCTGACGATATGTATAATACCAACTAGCAGGTTCCCGGCGAGTCCTGTCCGGTGTACTCATAACCTAATGAGCACCTGTATACATCTTAGGTGATCCAACTGACACCAGTGGCTTGTGAGACCGGCCACCGCCCCTCGTCGGGGTCTCGACTGTACACACCAGTCTACTCCGGAGTATCGATGCCCTATCTCGAAACTCCCACGACTAGGGACCACAATTAAGGATATGCGTATAAACTACCCAACTCTCACGTATATGATCGCCATCATACGGTTGGTAGTAAAGCAAGATCCTAAGGGCTCTATCAAAATGTAACATGTAATCAGTCACCTGAACATGTACATGACTGATAAAGGCAAACCAGATAGCATACTATCATCTCGAGTAAGACTGTCCTGCGGGTATAGATCCTTCGCAATCATTGCAATCATGTACCTGCGATCTAATAATTGACGCTGAGGGCACTATCTCCAACAGTCTCCAGGTCCTTGAGCTCATCAATACAGCTATTCATTGTAAGGACGTTGTCCCTTACAGATGACCCGTCAGCCAACCTCGCTTGAATTAATTCGTTCGAGGTCTCATATCTTGCTATATGAGATTGCTCTCCATATAAATCTTTGTTATGGAGAAAGATGGAAACCATGTCCATCTTCTCGTGCTGCTTCTGGTATACACCATCAACTGAAGCTAACACGAGGCACTTAGCTTTCGCTTTATCTTTTTCCTTTGTCTGACGGATATCCATATCCGCGACAGTAGAAACTGGACCTGGGACGGCAGGATCTAGAGTAGTAATAGGGTGGTCCAGCTTGTCATAGGCAATGGACATCTGGACAGACTTTTGCCACTTATATAAGTAAGATTCAGTCAAATTATTATCTAGATGTAACCTATGTGTGGTCACAAGGTCGCTGCAATTTAAGAGAGAGAAGAAAATACTATTAGCATGATGCTCTTGCAAGTTTAGAGTGGTTTAATTTATCTAAACAGGATGGCTCCTACTGTTTCTCGAATTCCTCCTCAAACCATAAAAGAAGAATTAGCCAGGACTATTCTCACCGTATAATTCTTGCTTAACCGTTCAGCCAGGTCAGTGTCGATACTTCGAGGGAGGTTTTCCAACACTTTCGCGAAGTTCCTTAATTAAATAACCTCTTTTCTCTGGGGGCGTAACCCCGCTAACACCTTTCTAGGCACCTACTTGGTTTATAGCATTGATCGTTAAGTGACGAATCTCCTGATAAGTAGCATATACTCACAGTAGGATCGGGATCCAAAATATCATCGTATGATAATGTTGAAGGAATCCTACCAACATTCATCAAACTCCAAAATGGTATGCTCTTACTGCAAATTTCAGTTTCTTTAGAAATTCCCGATATAAATTTTTGCACCATGCTCTTATGACCTTGACTAAGGGCCAAAATGTCATAACTCACATGTCAAGTTCTACCTGTCATTATCCAGGTTAATTTGACCCACCCGTATATACTCTTGACTAAGGGCCAAAAAAAAGTAATACGACTGTCCCAAACCAACACATCTATCTATGCAACAAATGAATACCCCAGCAGCTACCAAACACTATGCCTTGACTAAGGGCCAAAATACATAGCTTGAATACTACTGAATACCCAAATGAAATGACGGAGGGCTACGAATGGTTTTGGCAAAACCGTGAACGTAGTGAACATGATATAATCGAAGGAACCTGATACTTTTTAAAAGGAGTGGTTAACGCTCCGCAATTTAAAAAATTCTGATCCTTTTTTAAAATAACCGAGTGGTTTCTTTTAAATTTGTTCCAACGACTTAACTTTGGTTTATTTTCTTTGCATTATAATAATGCGTCCCATCATTTATCCTATCATTGCAGAAAACAACGAAAATACCACGTCCTCTTATGCCATCCTCATTCGCCACGGGGTCCCGTCATCACCCGTTAGGTTACTTAACTAACGACAGAGCGGGGGCTGGGCTAGCGCGGGTGTAAAACATAAGTGACGTCTAATAGCTATCATATATAGATATTGTACATTCGTCAGACGCAATAATAAGCATTTCAGATCACAGATGAACTTTATTAGATTTATTAGCAATCCGCATTTGCTTTGAGCCTGCAATAAAAGACGGATTACACAGTTGTGATGAATAGCCATTACCCCCACCCTAGACCCCTACGGGTACGGCAAACTACCCGCCAAGTACCCGAAGTGAAGCGGTCCCCCTCAACAACGTGAGTAGGCCACTAAACACTTCGACGTACCCGGTAGTTTATGTACCCCACCTTGGGTCTATCCTAGGAGCAAAAAACAGTAAAAAGAAATAATACAACGGTGGCTACAACCGCAACCTAAATGTGCCCCGCAAAAGAATATTACATCATTTTACATTTACATTGAATGAATGAATATTAAACACATCTCAAACCCCGGCTAATCATCACAACAGTCCAACACAGTTCATATACACAAACAGTAAACATTTCAGAAATGTGCAACCCCCTGCCAACCGACATACTAGCAGTTAGGGGAGGTTTACGAACACATTAAACATTACAAATAATAACCCGATTAGCAATTAATTTAGAACATCGATCGATTACCTTTATCCGTGTCTACCCCAAAATCAAAGCAACACTGAAGTAACCTGGGCAGAAACAAAACATACAAGAAGACAGAAAACCAAAAAATATGAATTACAGAGGAAATCCTAGTCAACTCGGAGTTGACTCGGCGGCGGATCCGCGGCCAAAAGCACCTTTGTGCCGCGGTTCCGCGGCCGAGTTGCCGAGTTAGGGGCTCGTATTTTCTCAGTTTTCATTATATTCCATGCTGTGAATTTTAAGGTATATCAAATAATTTTTCAGACAGGTTTAAATTTAACAGCAACTAGGAATTTTCAGTTTTTTGTTTTTGTGTTTTCCGTCGATCGAACTTCTAATCAGTTGCTAAGAAGCTAGAAATGGTTTAGTTGGCTCTGATACTACTGTAAGTCCATGTCACGCACCCCACGAACTTGCGGGGAGGCGGAATATATGAAAAACGATTATCAAAGCTTCGGGACACGGACATGAGCGCATGAATCGTTTCTAAACCATTACTAACTAACTACAAGAGGTTTAACTACTCGGATACGAAGTTATACCTCACGTTACTTGTCCTTCGGGTCTTCATCGCGGTCCTCCACACCTCGTAGGCTCCTTGAAACATCGGCACCTCAACGGCCTTCTCGAATCAAACACGATCCACCCGAAAGCTCCTACGCCAAGCTTAATCTCAAACTTGAGATAACTAGGTTGCTTAAAGTGCTAATCTAAGCTACCTAGGGGATATAGAGTGAGGTTATGGATGTATTAGTCTAGCTAACCCTTGATCTCAACACATGAGAGGTTAGGGTAAGGGTTTGAAGAGAGAGTGAGCTTGAGGAGAGAGAAGGTGAGAATAATAATCAAAATAAGATAATGAATTTATCATGATATATATGAAGCATTATTATATATCCATAAATCAAATAATAGAATTTGTAGGGATGGCCTAGCACCTCGTCAAGGGTTCGGTGGCATCACACATGCCATAATCAAAATTTTGGAGGTGCTAAGCTAGCCCCGGCGAGAATCGAAACTAGAAGTTTTAGGGATTCATACAAATAAGCATCACATGCAATTGTAAAACTATCACTAAGAGGAAATATACGACCTTTGTAGATCTTCCTCGGTGACTCCTTGGCACTATGAGAGTTTGAAACGGATCGATGGAAGCCTTCCTTGTCCACGATGATCCACCCGAAGTCCCTTTGCCCAAAGCTCCTTACCATACTTGTTTCGCAAACGAAGTAGAGTAAACACCCTACACAAATCGGCTAGAGGTGTGTAGTATGATGATGTGGTTTGTATTCAACAATTCAAATCCTTTCTTTTATCAACTTCACTCAAAAAGAAATTAAGAGAGGAAGAAGAAGATAATGGTGTCTTGAGCTTTCTATCATATCACATATGATAACTTGTATTCTTCACACCCTTGCACTCAATTTTGCACAAGTTTTGTACTCCTTACTTCATATCACATATGAAGCTATTTATAGTGATAAGAAAAGGAATAATCACCATTATTCCATTACCACCATAATTATGAGTGGAAATTCTTTTCCTAAACAATTAAGCATGGGTGGAAATTCTTTTCATTAAGTTAAGTAAAGGATACCCACTAAAGAATAAAGGAGCATGTGTATGTTTTCTTTTCATTAACTTAAAATGAAAAGATATAAAGAAGCATGTGAAGGTATTCTTTACATTAACTTAAAATGATAAATACAAATTAAAAGCTTCAATATAAGTCTTATATTGCCACCATTCTTGTATCAACAACCATGATACTATGTATGCATGTATGTGTTCATGCACATCATCATGTGCATGCATGCATGCATACAAAAGGATTTACTTAAAGAATTTATCTAAATGTAATTTGTTAAATCAACACTTGATTTACCAAACCGGTCATATCTCATACAATCCGTCAAATAGAAAATGCCCGATTAATATACGTTATCACATAACCGTATTTAAGCGGGTCCCGCGCATATCTCATATGCACACCACATCGTTTTGCCTGAGCCAGGAAACTTCATTGTGGGACTCTAAGACTCGTCAATACGCCAGCAGTAGATGATGATCATATCAAACATCTACAAGCCGCAAGAGGTCAGCTAAACATAACGGCCACCCGGGTATTGAAGCGATCAGAAGAAAACCAGCGAAGCTGTAAAAACTCCCGTCGAGCCAACTAGCAACACTTACCGTACAGTCCGGTCTCTTCGTCTGATACGTCGCATATGCAGTCTAGGGGTGGTAAATGTCAGACCCCAGTAACTTTATAAGTCATGTTGATTTATGGCTCATAACAGGTCGAGGAACTACTGATAACACTTATCAGTAAACCTCGAGAACCCTGGCCAGGGATTTCGGTGTTATAGCCGATCAAACATAGCGCGACATCAACCCCCTATACCGGGAGAGACGAAACCCCTCCTATCGCTCACTGTCTCTATATGATTCGGGACTGTACCCAAAATCCACCTGTTTGCACAACTCAGTAGAGCCGTGGTAGGGAGGAAATCAAAGCACAGTGGGAACCACACAAGACTCTATGACGATCTCGGGTCTACAGACTAACCTGTACAAGTGTCACCAGAGAACTGCTATCTGACAATAGGTATATATACCATGTTGGAGTTCTCGGCGAGTCCGTTCAGTGTACCCAGTCTCCACTGAGCACCCGTACACCATCCTTGATGTCAAACACCGATGGATATGGGATCATCCATCGCCCATCATATGGGTCAAGATGCGTATACGCTAGTCTACTCTGGTGTATCGATGCCCTGTCTCGACACACCCTCGACTAGGAACAGTTATAGGATGTACTCATAGACTACTATGGCCCCACTAGTATGATCTCATCATAGTCCCAGTAGTCGAGTACAAATCCTAAGGGCTTTATCAACATGTAACAAAAGAGACAATCGGAGTACATGTTTAGATAAAGTACAACCAGATAGCGTACTATCATGTCGAGCAAGAAAGTCCTCCCTATATATGTCCAAGCATCCACTACAATATACATCGTATGTACAGTAATGGCCTCTAGGGCACACATATAACTAACAATCTCCCACTTGCACTAGGGCCATCTGTTGTGGTATCACATACCAATCAATCAGCTGTGGTTTAAGTATCTCATACTCAACCATCCCATAAAAGTCTCAACTGGGAATAAAGCCTTAGTGAGTGGATCCGCTCTGTTATCCTCTGTATCTACTCTCCTAACCTCGATCCACCTGGAGATCAACCATCTCTTTGATCAGGTGATGCTGCCTAAGAATTATATCTGGATTTTTGATGGGACGGTAGTTCCTTGGCTAAAGCCACAACCCCATTGTCACACAATGGTAAGAACGAAGTTCATCTTATGAACTTTTATATATATATCCAGATTTTATCTTTGGTAGCATCTTTAGTAAAGACGTATCTTGCCTTTCTAGTATGTCACGGTATCTAGCTTGGAACTCTTCCAACATACCGTCCCTCTACAAAGGGTAAAGACAATGCCTGCGACTGACATTCAGTCGTCTTTATCACTCTGGAACCTTTCCAGTGATTCTCCCCAGGATCGATTGATACTATCTCACTACAACTAGCGAGTATCCTAACATCCATTTAGATCTATCTCATAGATCCAAAACATAGGATTTAGAAGGTATCACCTTGATCTTATATGGAGAATCCTTGTGATAAGCGGAGATTGACCGAGTGTATCATAGGAAACTACTTCCCTATCAAGAGTATGTCATCCACGTACACTACGAGGATCACCACCATACTCCATACCACGAGGTTCAACCATTTTGATGAAGTCAAACTCTTTGACTACCACATCAAAACAAATGTTCCAACTCCGTTGTGATTCTCCCCAGGATCAATTGATATTATCTCACTACAACTAGTGAGTATCTTAATATCTATCTCATAGATCCTAAACCCTGGATTTAGGAGTATCACCTTTGATCCTATATGGAGAATCTTTATAATAAGAGGAGATTGACTGAGTGTAGCATAGGAAACTCCTTCCCTATCAAGAGTATGTCATCCACGTACTCTACGAGGATCACCACCATACTCCCTACCACCTTTTATATATATACAAGGTTCATCTATTATTTTGATGAAGTCAAACTCTTTGACTACCACATCAAAACAGATGTTCCAACTCCGCGATGCCTGTTTTATCACATAAAACAACTTGCACACTTTTCCGCTGCTCCCACTGTCTACGAAGCCCTCTGGCTGTGTACTTATAGACGCTCTCTTCTAAAACTTCTTTTAGAAAAGCAGTCATGACACCCAACCACCAGATATCGCAGTCAAGGTATGTAGCAGTGGCAAGTAGGATCTGGATGAACTTAAGCATAGCTTTGAAAGTCTCAACTTTTCCATGTACACCAAGTAATCTTCTCAAGATATACTTGCTTCTGATGGGGTTTTAACCCTTCAGATAAAGCAACCAAAGTCCATACTTTGTTGGTGTATAAGGATTCCATCTCAGATCGCTAATCATCCAGCCATTCTTACAGAGTCCTACTCCTGATGGCCTGCTCGAAACTAGTTAGGTCATACCATTTTGGTCAGGCAACAACCCCATCCCATAGGGTCGCCGTGGCACCAAAAGGTCCCTCAGCAGCTACTTGCTATGCAGTCCCCATAGCGAGGACTACAACCCGCCGGAACACCTTCCGGTCTCGGGAAGCGCTTGGGTAATATGAAATCCTCGCTCCCACTGTCATAGAGAAACCAAAGTATCTCTTAGGTGGGTGAGGAACCCTACTAGATCGGCGGAGAGGCTGAGGTTCGTTAGTGTCTATTGAATCCTTTGGTTCTACCAAATCATCTGCTGTAGCTGGAACTCCTTCCAGTTCTACCTCATGACCAATAATTTCTTCACAAGAAATTTCCTTTCACAAAGGTGGCATGCTAAGAAACAAAACAACTTTTGTTCCTCGGTTAGGTAGAAGATATTCCCTTGCTAATGCTTGGGATATCCAACAAACTTCCACAGTTTTGACTTTGCCTCGAGCTTGTCCGAATTTAGGTTTTTAAACATAGGCCGGACAACCCCAAATCTTAACATCTTTAAGATATGGGCTCTTCCCATACCATATCACATATGGAGTAGTAGGCATCTGATTTGATTTGAACCCTATTCAATAGGTACGCAGCTTCACAAGTGCATAACTCCCAAAAGGAAAATAGGAAACTCAGTAATACTCATCATAGAGCACACCATATCACATAGGGTGCAATTGCTCCGCCCCGTTATACCATCGTGCTATGGTGTATACGGAGGAGTAATGCTGAGAGAGAATCTCATTCTCCTTTAGAACAGTCCAGGATTTTCATGCTCAAGTATTCTCCTCCTTGATCTCATCAAAGGACATAATACTTATACCCGTTTTTGGTTCTCTACTTCCAATTTATATTCTGTGAATATCTCAAAAGCTTTGGACCTATGTTTCAACAGGAACATATGTCTGAATCTTGAGAGATTATCAGAGAAAATAATGAGGTATAAAGAACCGGTCATGGCATATGTAGACAGGGGGCCTTTCATACATCATCATGTATCAATCCCAAGAGTTCTCTAACTCTCTCTGTTTCCAATAAACAGAGCTTTGGTCATCTTATCTATGTGACATGACTGGCAAGTTTCACAAGATGTAAATTCAAACTGATTTAAATATGCATCTAAAATGTAACTTCAGCCAGCCGGGTCGCATGGATCTGACCTAGTCTACAATGCCTCAAGAAGGATCCGTTCATTTCTGAACTCTTCCTCTTATGTGTGTTCTGTATACTGAGAACTGTAGTTTGATTTAGAACGTCTATGCTTTTAGATAACGTGCCTGAACCGATCAACACTTGATATAGGAAATGTTCAAAACATTATCCATCAATACAAAATTTTATCATTTCTTTACTAATAAAGAGATTGATATGATTTTGTATATCAGGTTCGGTATCTAATAGCATTTGTTCAGAATCAATGTATTCTTAATACAGAGTGATAACTGCCAACTTCTTGGCTTGCAACAATTGCACCATTTCTAACTCTTGAAAATTATCACCCGTTCTCAGTCATTTACCTTTCTGTAGCCCATGTAACAGATTACATTTGTGGGATCCTGATCCGGTATCATTATACCCAGGACGTAAAAGATACTGAGAAACAGTTCTATGTAATAGACACACCCGAAGATCATGCATCAACATGTACCATCTTCGTTTGGGCGGCATAGAATTCTGGTATTTCCCTATTTCCTGCTCTGTCTTATAACAATTATAAGTTGGAGCGGGACCAACGTTCCCCAGCTCAATATAACAAGCGGGTTCAGTCAATATATCCGTATTTATTATCTTGATTAAGGCATGATATGGTCACTATCTGGAGAGAGAGAGAAGAAAACATTTTAGCGTATGCTCTTGCAAGATTAGATTGGTTATTTATCTAATCCAGATGTCTCCCACTGTTTTTATCAAATCTTCCTTCAAACCCTAAAAGGTAAGATTAGCCGGGAATAATTACACCCTATAATTTCATCAAATTGTCTTGTGTAAAATTTTCCCAGGAGTAACTCTTACTCGCAGTGAGATCGGGATCCAACTATCATATAGAAGGTATGCAATCTCATTGCAAATTTCAACTCTTGAAATTCCCGATATGGTTTCTACCCCTAGTCACTTATGACCTTGACTATGATCAACATATCATAAGTACTAGTCAAGTTCTGCCCGTCATTTCGTGATTAGCCAGACCCACCTACATGACCCTTGACTATGATCAACATAATCACATGAATGTCCTGACTAATCGCATCATATGCTTTGTAGGAATTCATCACTTAGCTACCGAACACTACGCCTCGGCTATGGTCGACATACGTAGCACGAATACTAAGTACTCTGCTTCCTAAAATGACGGAGGGCAACGGATGGTTTTTTATGAAAACCTTTAACGTTTTGAACTTGATGTCGTTGTAGAATCAAGTGGGAAGGAGTGGTTTAAGCTCCAGTTTTAAATATCGAATGGTTTTGTAGTATCTTTCTAATTTTGCTAAAGAGGTCACTCCCGGTGAAGGGATCTCGGCTCTTTCCTTATCGAATAAGGTGCTGGATATGTAAATACCACGATGCAAAGCAAAGTTAGATCAACTATAAAATCAATTCGAGTTCTTTGTAACATTTTCCAGTTTCGCTAAAGGGGTCACTCCCGGTGAAGGGATCTCGGCCCTTTCCTCATCGAATGAGGTGCAGGATATTCAACAATACCACTATGCAAAACAAAAGCTAGAGTTACCCTTTTTCAAAAAATTTGATTCTACAACATCTTTAGGTTTCTTTTTCTTAACATTAATCACATTAATGTTGTCCCATCAATTACGTTTCCTAAACATCACAGAATAGAACGTGTACTTATACCATCCGCATTCGCCACTGGGCCCCGTCATGCACCTTTAGGTTACTTAACTAACGGCAGAGCGGGGGCTGGACTAGCGCGGGTGCAAAACATAAGCAACGTTTATTATATATCATATATATAATAATAATCCATTCGTCTCAGCTACTAAGTAATCACATTACAGAATATCAACAGCAGAAGCATATAAAAGGATATCTAGGATGTCCGTATTTTGTATCGAGCCAACAATAGAAAATACGGATTCCACGGTCGTGATGAATAGCCAAGCCCACACCCCTAGACCCCTACGAGAGCGGCAAGTGATCCCGCCAATTCTAGAGTTTAGGAGACCCGGTCTCGACTCCTCGAGATGGCCTCCCACTGAACCCTAGAACCCGGTCACTTGTGCTCCCCTCCTTGGGTCTATCCTAATGCGGAAAAATAAATAATATACAATTGATTTATACATGAATGAAAATAAAAACTCTCATCTCACATAAAAACCCCCGGCTATTCATTCGCGACAATCCTACTCATCATATTTCAGCAACGCATAATATCTCATATCATCAACGTAAGTAAGTATGCGTATCCCGATTGTCGTTGACATATAGCAACGAAAACGGCGATACACCACATACTACACTTACGGTCACAGAAAATAAAATGAAAAACTACAACATTTGGAATCCACAATTACCTTAGACATCATAAATTCGAAATATCACATACTTCGTATTTCATGCCTAACTATATGAATTCCACATATTGTATCACATTTCAGATAAATAGACAATGTTAAACTCTTCGATCGAATAAACAAACACCCAAGATTTCCCAAACTGCACAACACTTGAGCCGAGTTCAAAAATTTCTAGAACATGCCACAACCCCTTATGGACCAACCGTAGAAGGGCCAAACCAACGCCTCACATGTGGCAACGCTAAACTACCACAAACCCTAAGGTTCAGTGATAGTTTTGACGGTCACATAATCGAGTTATGGTTATGTTCTTCTAGAGTGTCCACAAATACGCTTGCATGTTTTTCGAAAATTTTGAACTAGGGAAAAATCCAACACTTGGAATTTTTTTAATACGGGAAAAAACTGTGTTTCTAATATTCGTTCAAAAATTTTAACACTTTCTAAAAATCTGAAAATCTGAACGAAATTAAACTTTTCCAATCGAATCACCAAATCCAATTTATCTCCAGAACACTCAACACTTGAGTGAGTTTTAAATATTTCAGAGGCATAGTAAGAATTTATCAGGTACTGTGCACAAAAAAATTTTACCTGATGCTACAGTACGGCCGCTAAAGCGCCGCCAAAACCATGTTTTGGCCGCCCTTCCGCGGCGCTTTAGAGGGATCGTTTAAAAATTTTTATATGGTAATTCTTAGATTTGCCTGCTGATTTTTTTAGGACCTTTAAATTTGGAAAAATCCAATTTTCAAAAAATTTCCAGAAAGCTGTCAAAATTGGTGTTTCGTGGTTCGATCGGACTTTTAATTTCGCCTACGCATCGCCTAAATCTCTAGCTTGGCTCTGATACCACTGTAGGGATGGCCTAGCACCTCGTCAAGGGTTCGGTGGCATCACACATGCCATAATCAAAATTTTGGAGGAGCTAAGCTAGCCCCGGCGAGAATCGAAACTAGAAGTTTTAGGGATTCATACAAATAAGCATCACATGCAATTGTAAAACTATCACTAAGAGGAAAAATACGACCTTTGTGGATCTTCCTCGGTGACTCCTTGGCACTATGAGAGTTTGAAACGGATCGATGGAAGCCTTCCTTGTCCACGATGATCCACCCGAAGTCCCTTTGCCCAAAGCTACTTACCATACTTGTTTCGCAAACGAAGTAGAGTAAACACCCTACACAAATCGGCTAGAGGTGTGTAGTATGATGGTGTGGTTTGTATTCAACAATTCAAATCCTTTCTTTTATCAACTTCACTCAAAAAGAAATTAAGAGAGAAAGAAGAAGATAATGGTGGCTTGAGCTTTCTATCATATCACATATGATAACTTGTATTCTTCACACCCTTGCACTCAATTTTGCACAAGTTTTATACTCCTTGCTTCATATCACATATGAAGCTATTTATAGTGATAAGAAAAGGAATAATCACCATTATTCCATTACCGCCATAATTATGAGTGGAAATTCTTTTCCTAAACAATTAAGCATGGGTGGAAATTCTTTTCATTAAGTTAAGTAAAGGATACCCACTAAAGAATAAAGGAGCATGTGTATGTTTTCTTTTCAGTAACTTAAAATGAAAAGATATAAAGAAGCATGTGAAGGTATTCTTTACATTAACTTAAAATGATAAATACAAATTAAAAGCTTCAATATAAGTCTTATATTGCCACCATTCTTGTATCAACAACCATGATACTATGTATGCATGTATGTGTTCATGCACATCATCATGTGCATGCATGCATGCATACAAAAGGATTTACTTAAAGAATTTATCTAAATGTAATTTGTTAAATCAACACTTGATTTACCAAACCGGTCATATCTCATACAATCCGTCAAATAGAAAATGCCCGATTAATATACGTTATCACATAACCGTATTTAAGCGGGTCCCGCGCATATCTCATATGCACACCACATCGTTTTGCCTGAGCCAGGAAACTTCATTGTGGGACTCTAAGACTCGTCAATACGCCAGCAGTAGATGATGATCATATCAAACATCTACAAGCCGCAAGAGGTCAGCTAAACATAACGGCCACCCGGGTATTGAAGCGATCAGAAGAAAACCAGCGAAGCTGTAAAAACTCCCGTCGAGCCAACTAGCAACACTTACCGTACAGTCCGGTCTCTTCGTCTGATACGTCGCATATGCAGTCTAGGGGTGGTAAATGTCAGACCCCAGTAACTTTATAAGTCATGTTGATTTATGGCTCATAACAGGTCGAGGAACTACTGATAACACTTATCAGTAAACCTCGAGAACCCTGGCCAGGGATTTAGGTGTTATAGCCGATCAAACATAGCGCGACATCAACCCCCTATACCGGGAGAGACGAAACCCCTCCTATCGCTCACTGTCTCCATATGATTCGGGACTGTACCCAAAATCCACCTGTTTGCACAACTCAGTAGAGCCGTGGTAGGGAGGAAATCAAAGCACAGTGGGAACCACACAAGACTCTATGACGATCTCGGGTCTACAGACTAACCTGTACAAGTGTCACCAGAGAACTGCTATCTGACAATAGGTATATATACCATGTTGGAGTTCTCGGCGAGTCCGTTCAGTGTACCCAGTCTCCACTGAGCACCCGTACACCATCCTTGATGTCAAACACCGATGGATATGGGATCATCCATCGCCCATCATATGGGTCAAGATGCGTATACGCTAGTCTACTCTGGTGTATCGATGCCCTGTCTCGACACACCCTCGACTAGGAACAGTTATAGGATGTACTCATAGACTACTATGGCCCCACTAGTATGATCTCATCATAGTCCCAGTAGTCGAGTACAAATCCTAAGGGCTTTATCAACATGTAACAAAAGAGACAATCGGAGTACATGTTTAGATAAAGTACAACCAGATAGCGTACTATCATGTCGAGCAAGAAAGTCCTCCCTATATATGTCCAAGCATCCACTACAATATACATCGTATGTACAGTAATGGCCTCTAGGGCACACATATAACTAACAGAATTAACAACCATGCTTCACAAATATCTTTGAGTGATTCATCTCCTTGAGTCATTAAGCATTTATGATGCATTAATGACTTAATGAATCACACAAATGAGTCACTAATCTCATTTAATGCAATGCCACCTTAACCCCTTAGTCACCACTCTTCTAGAAGCTTCCCGACAAATTACGAGAACGCCCTCCAATCCGTGAAAACACGAAAAAACTTTAGACTGTATAAATCAAGTAACCCGATACTAGAATCTGGCTTAAACCAAAGCCGACTAGTAAAAACTGTCCGAAAAGTCGTACGTGCGTAAACACACGTACGCATCCGAACCCTTGTCGTAAAACCATACGACCTCTATATCGTTTCTCCTGGAGCAGGGAAACTCTCTGTGTGGGACTCTAAAGACTCGACACTACGCTGGCAGTGGGTTTAACCACAGACCGCAAGCGGCACTAGCTGTACGTAACGGTCCCCAGGTAGATGTCAATAAGAAGGCCGATGAGGAAAACCATCCGAACCCCTACTGAGTCTGATGTGACAATCTCCGTACAGTCCGGTCTGTTCGTCTAAGACTATCGCATATCAAGCCTAGGGGGCGGCAAGCGTCAGTCCTCTAATAGCTGTATAAGTCGTGTCGGAGCGAAGTCCATTACACCCTGAGAAGCTACTGGAACCTACCAGTATATCTCGCTTGCCCTGGCCAGGGACTTTGCGTAATGGCTCTCTGACACAGTGCGATATCAACTCCCAATACCGGGAGAGACGAATCCTATCTAACTGCCACTGCCTCGAAGTGCTCGGGACTGCACCCAACTGCTACCTGTTTGCATGACTCCTTTGAGCCGTGGTAGGGTAGCAATCTAAGAACAGTGGGACACACTCGAGGCGAAGTAGCAGTGTCAAGTCCGCGGACTATGCTGTACTCATGTCACCTGGAAACTGTTAACTGACGATGGGTATAATACCAAACAATCAGTTCCCCGGCGAGTCCTGTCCGGTGTACCCGTAACCTAACGAGCACCTGTATACTATCTCTAGTACGACGTACTGATGGCTGTGGGACAGACCATCTCCCCAACTGGGATGAGAAGCGTATACACGTAGTCTACTCCGGAATATCGATGCCCTATCTCGATAATCCAATGACCAGGGACCTGTATAGGATGTTGCTTACAGACTACCCAGCCCCCACTAGTGTATCTGCCATCACGACGCTGGTAATCAAGCAAAGATCCTATGAGCTCTTCTAATATGTATAAGTGATACGTTACAGGAAACATATGCACATATTAAAGTAGACTCAAACCAAGTAGCATACTACTATGTTTAGCAAGACTGTTATATACAACTGTGAATATCCCAAGCTTCCATGAAGTAATATACATGCTAGTATGATACAATAATGGCCCCTAGGACATATACACTAACACCTAGGTTACCTAAAAGAGAAAGGAATTCCCTCTCAGCTTACTCCTGCATACACTCCACAGCATAATGGTGTATCGGAGAGACGGAACCGAACCGTATTAGATATGGTACGTTCCATGATGAGTAATGATGAGTTACCGCGATCCTTCGGAGGTTATGCGCTAGAATCAGCAGCATATCTTTTGAACAGGGCTCCTACCAAGACTGTGTCTACCACGCCATATCAGATATGGAGTGAGAAGAAACCCTATCTTCGGTATCTGAAGATATGGGGATGTCCATCTTTTGTTAAAAAGCAGCATGCAGACAAACTCGAGGCACGATCGGTACAGTGTAAGTTTGTGGGATATCCAAAGAACTCTAAGGGGTATTTCTTCTATTACGCAGAGGAACAAAAGGTTTTTGTTTCTCATAATGCCCATTTTCTAGAACATCAGTTTTTAGAAAAGGAAACAAGTAGGAGCGCAATAGAACTGGAAGAAATTCCAGAACCACAAACTACTACTGAAAGTTTGGTAGAACCTGTAGTTCAAGAAGAACAGGACATTCTCGCACCCCTCCGCAGGAGTAGTAGGCTGTCTCATCCGCCTAAGAGATACTATGGTTTTCTCATAGATGGGCATAGAGAAGATTGCGTCATTGATAATGATGAACCAACTAGCTTCCAGCAGGCCATCCAGAGCGGTGACTCGGTAAGATGGCTGGATGCAATGCGGACCGAGATGGAGTCCATATACACCAACAAAGTATGGACTTTGGACTTTGCTCCAGATGGGGTAAAACCCATAGGATGCAAATGGATCTTCAAGAAAAAGATTGGTGTAGATGGACAGGTGGAAACCTATAAGGCTAGACTTGTAGCAAATGGTTTTCGTCAAAGACCTGGTCTGGACTATGACGAAACTTTTTCTCCAGTGGCTATGCTCAAATCCATTCGGATCCTTCTTGCCATTGCCGCCTTCCATGATTATGAGATCTGACAGATGGACGTAAAGACGGCTTTTCTAAATGGTAGTTTAGAAGAGTGCATCTATTTGGATCAGCCAGAAGGCTTCAATCAGAGTGGGAGCAGCGGGAAAGTGTGCAAGTTGCTTAAGTCCATTTATGGACTAAAGCAGGCATCGCGGAGTTGGAACATCTGTTTTGATGAAACGGTCAAAGAATATGATTTTATCAAAAATCCAGATGAACCATGTATATATAGTAAAATTGTAGCACGAACTGTCGTATTCCTCGTCTTGTACGTGGATGATATTCTATTGATAGGAAATGACATTCCTACGCTACAATCTGTCAAAGGATTCTTGTCACACAGGTTCTCCATGAAAGACCTGGGTGATGCCTCTTACATTCTGGGGATCCAGATCTATCGTGATATATCTAAGAGGATGTTGGGACTTTTGCAGTCCAGGTATATCAACACTGTACGGAAAAGATTCAGTATGGAAGATTCTAAGCACGGTAATTTACCGGCTTGTCACGGAATCACCCTATCCAAAGAGATGTCTCCCAAGGCTGATTTGGAAAGGGATCGCATGTCAGTTATACCCTACGCTTCTGCGGTAGGCTCTATAATGTATGTGATGTTGTGCACCAGACCAGATGTAGCTTACGCACTGAGCTTGGTAAGCAGGTATCAGTCAGACCCAAGGAAAAAGCACTGGATAGCAGTAAAGAACATTCTCGAGTACCTGAGAAGGACTAAGGATATGTTCTTGGTTTACGGCGGAAAAGACCTCCAGATCGAGGCTTTTGCCGGTTCCAGCTTACAGAGTGACAAGGATGACTCCAAGTCCATGTCAGGTTATGTCTTTACCCTCAATGGAAGGGCGGTGTGCTGAAAGAGTTCCAAGCAGGACACCGTTGCTGACTCGACGATGGAAGCGGAGTATATCGCTTCTTGCGATGACGCAAAAGAAGCAATCTGGATAAAGAAGTTCCTAACAGAACTTCAGGTGGTTCCTACCATTGCTGATCCAATACCGCTGTATTGTGACAACAACGAAGCTATAGCTTTAGCGAAGGAACCCAGGTCCCATCAGAAGTCCAGACACATCTTAAGGCGGTATCACCTGATCAGGCAAATCATAGATCGACAGGAGATCGAGGTCCGGAGAGTTCCTACAGAGGAGAACACTGCAGATCCATTCACTAAGGCCTTACCTCAGATTCAGTTCGAGAGGCTACTCGAGATGATAGGTCTTCGATACGCTAGTACATGGCCCTAGTGCAAGTGGGAGATTGTTAGTGTATATGCCCTAGGGGCCATTATTGTATCATACTAGCTTGTATATTACTTAATGGAAGCTTGGGATATTCACAGTTATATTAACAGTCTTGCTAAACATGGTAGTATGCTACTTGGTTTATTTCTATCTTATTATGTGTATATGTTAGCATATCGAGAAAACATGTTGATAGAGCCTTTAGGATCTTGCTTGACTACCAGCGTTGTGATGGCAGTCACACTAGTGGGGGCTGGGTAGTCTACAAACACATCCTTTTTCAGGTCCCTAGTCGTAGGATTATCGAGACAGGGCATCGATACTCCGGAGTAGACTGGTGTGTATGCTTCTCATCCCAGTTGGGGAGATGGTCCGTCCCACTGCCATCAGTACGTTGTACTGGAGATAGTATACAGGTGCTCGTTGGGTTACGGGTACATCGGACAGGACTCGCAGGGAACTGTTGGTTGGTATTATACCCGTCGTCAGTTAACAGTTCCCAGGTGACATGAGTACCGCATAGTCCACAGACTTGACACTGCTGCTTCGCCTCGAGTGTGTTCCCACTATTCTTAGATTGCTACTCTACCACGGCTCAAAGGAGTCATGCAAACAGGTAGCAGTTGGGTGCAGTCCCGAAGCACTTGGAGGCAGTGGCGGTTAGATAGGATTCGTCTCTCCCGGTATTGGGAGTTGATATCGCGCTGTGTTTGGAGAGCCATTACGCAAATTCCCTGGCCAGGGCAAGCGAGATTTACTGGTAGGATTTCCAGTAGCTTCTTAAGGTGTAATGGGCTTCGCTCCGACACGACTTATACCGCTTTTAGGGGACTGACGCTTGCCGCCCCTTGGCCCGATATGCGATAGTCTTAGACGAACAGACCGGACTGTACGGAGATTGTCACATCAGGCTCAGTAGGAGTTCATATGGGTTTCCTCATCAGCCTTCTTATCGATATCTACCTGGGGACCGTTACGTACAGCTAGTGCCGGTTGCGGTCTATTGTTAAACCCACTGCCAGCGTAGTGTCGAGTCTTTAGAGTCCCACACAGAGAGTTTCCCTACTTCAGGCGAAACGATATAGAGGTCATATGGTTTTACGACAGGGTTCGGACACGCACGTGCATTTATGCACGTACGATATTCGGACAGTTTATACTAGCAGGCTTTGGTTTAAGCCAGATTCTAGTATTGGATTATTGGATTTATACAGTTTCAGTATTTCCGTGTTTTCACGGATGGGAGGGGCATTCTCGTAATTAGTCGAGAAGCTTCTAGAAGATTGATGAGTTGGAGGCTAAGGTGGCATTTGCATTAATTGGTTTAATGACTCATGGTGTGATTCATCCATAGGAGTTAATGATGCATTTATGGCTTAATGACTCATGGGATGAATTACACAAGGTGAGTTAATGAATCATGATGATATTTTTATTTGTTATTCATTTAATAAATATCTTATGCTTCATATATTCACAATGAGATATTTTTCCAAGATGATTTCTCACTCTCACATTCTCTCTCCTCAAGCTCTCTCTCTTCAAGAACTAACCATAACCTCTCATGTGTTGAGATCCAAGGGTTGGCAAGACTAATAGATCCCTAATCCTCTTCTATATTCTCTAGGTTGCTTTGATTAGCACTCATAGCCACTTAGTTACCTCAAGTGTTAGGTTAAAGCTTAGAAAAGTAGCTCTCGGGTGGATCTTCTATCACATCGAGGAGGCCGTCGAGGAGGTGAACAAAGAGAATAAGGACTTGATTCATTAGGTAAAATCTTCTTTCATAGTAGCTAATCACTTCTATGTTGTTGTTAGTTAGGGTTTAGCAAAGATCCGTAAAGTTAGTCGATGTTAGTTTAAACAAAATGATTGTTTTACCTATTCCGCCTCCCCGCATCATGTAGGGTGTCTAACGTCGACTTATAAGTATATGGGTAGCCGTTACGCACAGCTAGTGCCGCTGATGTGCTTGTGGTTAAACCCACTGCCATGGTATTGATGAGTCTTTAGAGTCCCCCATAAATAGTTTCCCAAGTTCGGGCGAAACGTTGTAGAGGCCGTATGGTTTTATGGCAGGGTTCGAACATGCACGTGCATATGTGCACGTGTCATATTTCGGACAGATAATACTGGTGGGCTTTTGTTTAAGCCGGATCCAAGTATTATATTGAGTCGGAATATTTTAGTCTCATCGTATTCATATTCGTTCGGAATATGGATACAGGTTTGTATTTACAGGTGAGGGGTATTCTCGTAATCCGTTACGAGAATATTTTAGAAGATGCATTTCTTTTTGGGTTAATTATTTTGGTTCAAATGATTATTGGATTTGGAAAGTGTGACTCATTCATGGTGACACATTTCTTCTATCATGTTCATTAGTGACTCATGCTAATGAGTCACTAATTGAATCATGATAGAATTAATTGTGTTTTGTTTTGGGTGTAGATATTTTAGGGTTTGTGGAGATATTTTTGGGAGATATTTTTATGAGATATTTTCTTTACACAACCTTATATATCTACTCACAAAAGAAAGCCACAACAAGTTTTATGCTTGGTTCTTTTGCTCACTTGATTCATTTCTTGAGCTCACACTCTCCAAACCTTAGCATCTTCTTCAACCTCCACTCTTATCCTCTCATGTGATGAGAACCAAAGAGTGTATTGAGACAAAGTATTCCACTCATTCTCTTCTTCATCTTGGTCATCTCTTTTAGCAGACTTGATGTCCGAGTTGCCTCGGTATAGAGGCGGGAGCCCGTATAAAGAATCGATGATGTGGTGCCACCTCGACGAGGAGACAGGAGATCGAAGATGCCGCGAGGAGCGTGGGATGATGGCTAAAGACCGAAGGACACGGATCGATCGGTATAGCCTTTCTACCTCTTTACAGTTTCTTAGTTTAGCGTTAATGGCAAGATCCGGGTTATAGTATGCGATAGCGCCAGTTGTAAAAGTTTTTATTCCGCGTTTGGCCTCAGATTTTTGGCCGGGGCGCTACCGTAGACTTACATGGTATCAGAGCCACACCATTAACCTTTACTAGCTTGTTCTAACGTGTTTAAAATATCGATCGAACGAAATTTCCAAAACCGCGATTTCAATGTTAAAGTTTCTGTCGAATTTTTAAACAGTCTAAAAATTATTTTGAGCATCTCAGAAAATCGTGCAGGCTTTTTTAAGACTCTGGAAGAAATTTGGTCGACTGAACCTTCAAGACAGCCGCGGAACCGCCGCACAAGCCTTGTATTGGCCGTGGTTCCGCCGCCGTTTTGAGGCTTCAGTGCACCATTTTTCTTCTGTATGTCTTTCATGTGGAATTATGGTTTCTGGAATATTTTGTTTTGGCCCAGATTTTGTTTGAGTACTGGAGTTGTACTTGGGGCCCACTTCGGGAAGTTTTGTCGATTGGAATTTTAAATGTGTTAGTTTACAGTACTTATATTATATCTCCGACCGTGAATGTCATTCGCGCAGTAAATCGTGTCTAATTGCTATAGCTCTTTTAGACGGGTTTGCGAACGTGACATTCGCATTGATGTTCTGTGTTGTGCTGTGATGTTACGGATTTGTCGTGGTGGATAGCTGTATGCAATGGTAGTGCAGTTTGTATTTATTTGTACATTTGATATTGCGGGGTGAGCGTCCAACATGTGGACTGCCGTCACTGCCTGTTTGTTTATTATTCTTTTGAGGCACGACCGGGTTGGAGTCGATGTACCCGTTGTATATATTTTCATTTCAGTACTAGGTTTACCCCGCGACGGAGTGCACGGATAGCCAGGTTCTGGAGGACAACGGGTCCGCATCTCATGGCTTTGAGAGGCAGAGGGCCTCACTTTAGAATTGGCAGACTATTCGCCGCACTCGTAGGGGGTACAGGTTGACCCAAGGAGGGGTGCTCAAGTTACCGGATTCCGTGAAGTGCAGGGTGGTCCATTTACTTTGCTGTAGGGGGCTGCCTCGCTTCAGGTTTTGGCGGGTAACTTGCCGCACCCGTAGGGGTCTAGGTTTTCATTGCACAGGCTATACACACGACCAGGGGAACGTCGGGTTTCAGTAGCGGCTCTGTGAAACCCGGGGATCCTAGATTATTTGTATTGTTATGTGATGCTTATTACTTTTCTGTATTGTTGCATTTATCATGCCTGGAGCGATTATTGTATATTGGTATATATACTAGTAGATGTTGTATATGTTTCACACCCGCGCTAGTCCAGTCCCCGCTCTGTCGTTAGTTAAGTAACATAACGGGTGATGACGGGACCCAGTGGCGAATGCGGATGGCATATACGTACATTTTATTTTCGTTCTTTTCCGGTGTGATTAATTGATGGGATTGCGTTGATTTTGATCAATGCAAGGAAAACAAACCTGTTTGACGTTGTTGGAACAGTTTTCAAAAGGTGTTATTACAAAGCCGTTTTCTTTTGTTTTGCACAGTGGTATTCAGTTGGAATATCCTGCACCTCATTCAACGAGGCAAGGGACGAGATCCCTTCACCGGGAATGACCCCTTGGGCAGAAGTTTGTGTCAGGGTAATAACTTCACTATAGTCGATTACTTGTTGCTTTAAATCGCGGTATTCAGTTGGAATATCCTGCACCTCATTCCACGAGGAAAGAGCCGAGATCCCTTCACCGGGAGTGACCTCTTTAGCGAAGGTTTTCGCCACTATATTTTGTAAAATGCTATCAGGTTCCTTCAGCGATATCAAGTTCGTTACGTTAAAGGTTTTTCGCCAAAAACCAGCCATAGCCCTCCGTCATTTCAGTTGGGTATTAAGTAGTATTCAAGCTATGTATTTTGACCAATGCCAAGGCATAGTGTTTGGTAGCTGCTGGGTATTTATCTGTTGCATAGATAGATGAGTTGGTTTGGGACAGTTGATTGATCTCAAAAACTATCTATTACCGCAATCAAGAACGGCGCCGCATGCTGCTAGCCGGTGAGTACAGGTCGGTCCATAGGGATGTTGTGAATTTCCTAGTCGCTCTTACGAGTTAATTCCAAACAGTGTGAATGGATTAATTAAATCTAAAAACTAAATTAATCTAGGGCAATTGAATTAAAGATCTAACTATCTAACTAGGGCAAGGAATTAATTTTAATCTAGGGCAGAGAATGAAAAATTACCTAGGGCAAGAATTGAAATTAATTACTTACTTTACAGATGGATCTCTCCAAACATCAACACAAGACTTGTCATATCTGAATTTCTGAAATGAAAAGAGGCATCGATGCTCTCCAAAAGAAATCTAAATTTTATCGATAAAAAGAGGCACAGGGTGGCATAGCCTTTACAATGATTTAGAGTTCCTATTTATAGAGGATAGGAAACCCTAGGTTACAATTGATTCGCACGTCTACATTTACCAAAATATCCTTAGGAAGACCTAGTCAAAATAGAACCCAAGCTTTGGTAAAATTTTATGTCTCTGTCTCTTTAAAAGGAAGTATTGGGCCTTGAAATTTCCTTTGTGGACTCTTCTGTCTTTGGGCTTCCTTATTATTTGGTTCTTTTATTAAAATAGCTACTATGTTTCTTCCAGATCTTCAGTGAATAATTACGGTGGACTTTTAACCGTTCGCTTTGTAATCTTGGACCTTGCATTGCCTTGTACTTTGTGAATTTTATCTTTGATGTAGGCTTGATCAAGAGTCTTCTGTTTGTTGGTCAAAGTCCACTTTTGCATCGTCTTTTCATCGTTTTCACTGTTTTTTGTCGAAGAACCTGTAACCTGTAATATGTAGCAGACATGCGTCAAAAGCACCTGTTTATTTGTAAAATATATAAGAATGGGGAATATAATAATGCAATATTATGATATGAACAAATACCCCCAAACTTATCTTTTGCTCGTCCACGAGCAAACTTAGTTTTATTCTCGACAAAAACCTAACCGCACTTTCACAGGGAAACGCGATTGCACTAAGCTCGTGCAACAAGCCGTTAAACGTCTAGGTGTCCCTAGTAGAAGGAGTGTTGTCTCCTGAGGGTTTTCAGCGGATACTACCCATAAAATCCTATCAATTTGGCTTTTCGACTTTAATTCTCCAATTAGGTTTTCTAACAAGGAATTCTATTATCGTCGACCCGTAAATTATCCACCCATATTCTTCACGCTTCCTTATTATTTAACTTAAGATTATATATGTTCTATAGACTTACTTAGCTTTCGGCATCTCTTAAGTTTTCCTTCTAGGGTTCCATCTCCACTTAGGAATTTCTATCAACCCTACTAAAGATACAAGTTCTATTCTTCATTCATTTCTCTCATCTAAACTCCAATCACATATCCCTACGTATGTGTATAAGTCACCCCTACACTTGGAAATTCAAATCAAGCAATCATACCCTTGTCCATTGTCCAAAGCACTTATTGATTGGTGAATTTTTAAATGAATTTTGCTACACATCCTTCATGCGACCGTTAATACTTCTTGAGGTACCAACGACCTATTACAAAATGCGTTTGCACTTTAAAGCGTACTTCCTAGTCTTGTAACACCCAAGGCTTTTTAGCAGTGACTCCCAAACCAGTTGGTCTAAGGCACTAGGTGATGAAGCACCCTCGCTAAATATTTTTCTATTTTTGCAGCCTTAAGTAATCACAAAAGCCAGTGTTCATTTTTTTTTACTTTATTCACCTTTTTTTCTTCTTTTTTTCATTGTACTAAGGACTTTAGACAAGAGCATTTCAAGGTCTTTTCTACTATTCCAAGTTTCAAGGTGCGTGATTGTGCAAATTGTAGGGTATACATTTTCAGAATCTAGACTAAAGCTAGGAATATTTTTCAAACTTATACTCTAATAAAAGTATCAATACTTTTCCTTCGTTTCGACTTAGCCCAAAAAGTGAACTCAAAATTTGCCTATTTCTAAATAAACTACAAAGGCATATACTTTCTACCGTTAAACTTTAAGGAAGGTTATTTTTAGGGTTTTTAATTTACTAAGTCTAGGATCTAGTTGTTCCTAGCCAGTTAACCTATTTGTCAAACTTAAGTCAAATAAGCCCAAAATTGAATACATTAATTTTTATAATTTTTTGAAATTTTCAAATTTTTATGGATTTTAAAATAAGTATGTAAATGAAAAAATATACACATGAATGTGAAGGAAGAAGACTTACCGAGCACACCCCCAAACTTAAACTTGACAGTGTCCTCACTGTCATGCCACACCAAGAGGGTCAAAATTGTCGGCAATCCCCTGTTTATTTATTTATAAATTTTTATATATTTTTTAATGTTTTGAATTTTTTTTTATTGTTAATAGAAAAAGAAAACAAAAAATATATATAAATATATACAATAAGGTCCTCCCCAAACTAAGCAAGGCCTTACATAAGCTAAAAGTGAGCACCAACCATTCAAAAATCTTATTATGGTAATGGTAGGGTTGGTGAAAGAATGGGGTGGAAAGAAAAGAAATGAGAAGCACCCGAGACCGAATGGGAAGAAGAGTGGAATATGGTCTCGGCGGAGGAGAAGAATGGCGGAAAGGAGAAAGAAGTGGAGTACGATCTTGAGGGTGTAACTCGAGTGAGTAAATTAGCGCAATTTGTGATGACCAAAGTGTTAAAAGTGATTGTGCTAATCTATCAACTCGTCGAGAAATGGGGTCAAATCCCTCAAGATTCGCAAGAAGGCATGGGTACGCCGAACTTGGTATTGGAGATGAAAACGTAACGGTCTCTTGCACGGTCGGAACGATAGGAAGGACAAAAGGGAGTGAATTAGGGATAGGCTCATTCTCACCGTAGTAAACTGTCTCGAATTTGAAAGATTCCATCAATGGTTCGAAACGACTGTAAGCAACCGAGTTATGGTTCAACTAACTCATCTGAAAATTCAAAGGACTCAAACTCGAGCGATGAGACTTCAACATCGTCCGAAAAAGTGAAACACTCGTAAGTGTCATCGGCTATGAGAACTGTGTCAGATTCAAAGGAAAAGTTTTCAAGCTCACAGTCGTCAAGCGTGATCTTGTGCGTGGTCGGAACGATGGAAAGGAGGGAGGGTGATATAACAGTTAAAGGTTCAAGAGGCTGAATTGGAAAATCCGACACATCAAACAAAAATGGTTCAACCTCAATATTATCCTCAAGACTCTCCTCAATACTATCCTCATAAGTCTCCTCAATAGTTAACTCATCCATGCCATTATCATCAAAATCAAGACGCCTATGAAGTTCAGGAGAAACATTTAATGACTCGGGATGATGAGTTGGACCTAAAATTTCAATCAAATCAACGGGTTCATCATCCAAAATATTCCCGGCGTCTATATCCTCAATCAAGTGAAAATTAATATTTTCTGACACTTCGTCAAAAGCATGGATATTTATCGATTTAGGTTCTAGATTGGAGGTGTAAAGATCGAAAGGATTAAGTGTGGTTTCACTCGAAAGGGGTTCTTCACAATCTGGAAAATCAAGTACTACAAAGTCACACAACTCGTTTTTATTTTCAACTTGTGAATCGTTTGGGACAATCGATGGAAAACCGGAGTTGTGGGTTTCAATTGGGTATGGGTAGGTTTGATTTAGAAATGTGTAGAACTCACTCGCTCCTCTCAAATTTTCCATCTGTCCAACCGCCTCTTCATATATTGAAAAATATGGAGCTAGTGGAAAACTAGCTACCGGTTCACTAAGTTGTATAAGGGCGGCTACGGACGCATCCACATTCCTAATCATTTTGTTTGTTGCTAAGATATAAGCCTCCAACGACTCTTCCAAACTAGACTTGGGTGGTGAGGGGGTTTCGGTAAAAGATTCGAAATTGTTTGGATATGTGAAACTCCCAAAAGGTTGTGTAGAAACAGTGTCTAGTGATGGTGGGAAAGTAGGGTAGGACTGGTAGGAAGTGGGTGGTTGAACAGGATTAGGATCAACATGTGGATAACTTGTTGATTCCTAGAACTAGATGAGGGGAGAGGGGTGAGAGATCGGCTACGAGACTGAGCGATATGCTCTGCAATGGACATCGGTTTAGGAGTTACAGCAGGACTTGAAAAAGTGGTATCAACATATGAAGGTGGTAAAGGTTGACATGGTTGACACAAAATGGGTTGCAACGTTGAACTGTTTCTCCTAGACGCTTCTATTTGATCTTTCAAAGAAATTTTGGGCATGGAATGATCGTCTTTAAATTGACCGAAACAATTGACGTACGAGGAAAAGTTAGGTTCGGGATACCAAAGTTCGGAAAGTGATTTATGATGTGGGGTACCCATGATAGAAGAAAAGGGAAAAGAAAGAAGGTTGGGTGGTGCAAGGATTTCTTAGCGACAAAAGTTGCAAGTTTTTTTTTATATAAATTTTTTTCCTTTTTCCTTTTTCTCTTTATTTAGAACTGTTTGCAAAAAGATTTTCGAGAAAAGAGCTAAGACACACTTTCGATCAACCAAAAATGCACAATCAGACCTAGATCTAGGGTCACCTAGGTCAGCTAGACAGCTCCTAACTGTTCCAAAAGGTTAGAAATAGGACCTCAAACCGCCACTTCACCGCCAATTGCGGCCAGGTAAGTGCCAGATAAGTGGGAGGATCCCCGCTACAAGTAGCGGTCCTAATTAAGTAACCACTTTCCTTGACACACTTGCCTAGACACCGCAAAGTCAGGTTAGGATAAACGGCCGATGCCTATAACTAGTCCTCTGTCCTATTGAGTTCGAAGTCCTTAGGGGTGAGTCTAGTATTTTTTAATTAAGAATGGTCAATGCAAATGCTTTATGTGATTTCTGGGGTCCTGGGAAGGGTGATGAAATCCCCACCCAATCTGAATTGGTCAAAATCCCCTTAAAATCCGATTAAGGATATGCAAAACAGTAAATCACTTGCAATCAAATCTTTTTTATTTTATGCGCGGCGCAAAGATTCCTGCACAAGATTTGTTATTGGAAGGGGGAAGATTTTTTAAGCGCAAAGAATCCTGCAGGAGATTTTTCAGAGAAGATATCAGAGATTTGCAGAGGAGGAGATCAGAAGACTTACATATTTTTTTTTCAAGCCCTGAACCGACCAGGGCGCGGCGGTTCCGTGGCCAGAAGGTGGGTAGCGCGGCGGTTCCGCGGCCGGAATGGTAGCTTCGGCTGTTTTTTTTTTGGACCAGATCACCGCGATTCTTCTTGTTGACTCGGTCCTCCAAATTTCTTCTGTTGTCTATTGTGATATTCTTCTGTTTGTTCTGATTTGATATTTGCTGTTTTGATCTCTCTAGATTTCCAGATCCGAATTTGTTCGTAGATCCTGCAAAATTCACACAAAAATACCCTTCCCAAAAATAACAGATGATATATTTTTATAATTTTTGAGATTTTTCAATTTTTATGATTTTTTTAATTTTGATTAACCCAAAATTGCAAAAAGGAAATAACACGCCATCCCCGGCAACGGCGACATTTGATTGATCTCAAAAACTATCTATTACCGCAATCAAGAACGGCGTCGCATGCAGCTAGCCGGTGAGTACGGGTCGGTCCACAGGGATGTTGTGAATTTCCTAGTCGCTCTTACGAGTTAATTCCAAACGGTGTGAATGGATTAATTAAATCTAAAAACTAAATTAATCTAGGGAAATTGAATTAAAGATCTAACTATCTAACTAGGGCAAGGAATTAAATTTAATCTAGGACAGAGAATGAAAAATTACCTAGGGTAAGAATTGAAATTAATTACTTACTTTACAGATGGCTCTCTCCAAACATCAACACAAGACTTGTCAGATCTGAATTTCTGAAATGAAATGAGGCATCGATGCTCTCCAAAAGAAATCTAAATTTTATTGATAAAAAAAGGCACAGGGAGGCATAGCCTTTACAATGATTTAGAGTTCCTATTTATAGAGGATAGGAAACCCTAGGTTACAATTGATTCGCACGTCTACATTTACCAAAATATCCTTAGGAAGACCTAGTCAAAGTAAACTCCAAGCTTTGGTAAAATTTTATGTCTCTGTCTCTTTAAAAGGAAGTATTGGGCCTTAAAATTTCCTTTGTGGGCTCTTCTGTCTTTGGGCTTCCTTATTATTTGGTTCTTTTATTAAAATAGCTACTATGTTTCTTCCAGATCTTCAGTGAATAATTACGGTGGACTTTTAACCGTTCGCTTTGTAATCTTGAACCTTGCATTGCCTTGTACTTTGTGAATTTTATCTTTGATGTAGGCTTGATCAAGAGTCTTCTGTTTGTTGGTCAAAGTCCACTTTTGCATCGTTTTTTCATCATTTTCACCGTTTTCTGTCCAAGAACCTGTAACCTGTAATATGTAGCAGATATGCGTCAAAAGCACCTGTTTATTTGTAAAATATATAAGAATGGGGAATATAATAATGCAATATTATGATATGAACAACAGTCGTTCTGCCATTTGGCCAACGTCAGGGGTATGTACGGGTGTGTTCAAATTAACAAGATAATGATGGGTAGAACTTGACATGTGACTTATGGCATTTAGCCAACGTCAGGGTCATAAGAGCATGGGGCATAAATCCATATCGGGAGTTTATAAAGAAACTGAAACTTGCCAGGCATGCGCATACCTTCTGGAGTGTGATAACGTGAGTGGATTCCTTCACGTTATCATGCGATGAGAGTTGGATCCCGATTCCCACTAATAAGTTGGTTAATTCTTCGGGTGATCCCGACTAATTCTTCTTTCAGGTTTGGAGGAGAATTTGACGGTACAGTGGGAGGTTTCGTGATTAGATAAAGTGATAACCATTCTGATCTAGGTTAGAGTGCACGCAGAGTGTTTCTTTTCTCTCTCTCTTTTGAAGTGACCATTGACCGACCCTAGACTATGACTCGGTGACCAAGTTGACCGAACCTTCTTAAAATACTGTCTTTTGGATTGTCTAAGTTGCATACATCATTGCCGCTCCTTCTTTTACCCTTTGCATTTCTCCAGAACACCTCGTATCACTACGAACATCCACTTCCATTGGATAAATCCATCATATGGTTATATACGAACTCGAAGAGACTTCTTCGGGGATGGATTAAGGTTCAGGAGAAATTGAATTGGTTTATTCAGTTGTCTTTTATCATCACCTTCTCTCAGGTTGAGAGTACTCCTTGGTTTAGGAGACGGTACACCTATTACGCTTATTGGATAGTCTTCTTCCAAACCATAGGCAGGTGCCGAAAGGTAGGGAATGAAGAAAACCAATTAGCCTAAGTAGGGTGTACAGAAGGTAATAAGTAAAGACAAAATAAAGGGATTAGAAAGAGGGCAAAGTAAATTGCGACTGCAAACATTCACGACCAAACCATGTAATTCATCGCCACTCCTACTTCACCTTTGCATTTCTCCAGAACACCCCGTATTATTACGGACATCCACTTCCATTGGATAAATCCATCGTATGGTTATATACGAACTCGAAGGAACTTGTTCCAGATTCGAGGATGGATACAGGTTCAGGAGAAATAGAATAAGGTTTATTCAGTTTTCTTTTATCATCACCTTCTCTCAGGTTGCGAGTACTCCTAGGATTAGGAGTATACACCTATTACGCTTATTGGATAGACTTCTTCCAAACCATAGGCTGGTGCCAAACGGTAGGAAGAAAGAAAACCATTTAGCCTAAAGATGGTGTACAGAAAGTAACGACTAAAGACAAATAAAGGGATTTGGAGAGATGGTAAAGAAATATATGGTTACTGTCATGAATTGAATTATGGAAGAGGCATTACTACGAATACCCGGATACCCCTTCGAAACATTTTCATGTTTCAGTTTCACTATGCGTTGTTAAAGGAAAACTGTTTTCCCGATTAGATACTTACTCCAGGGTATGTATTTAGCAGGTATGATTCTCACATCCGTATGGTTTTACAGATGATGAGTGGGAGTAAGTTATTGGGAATTAGGTGATCATCCTCATTATATCGGAATTCATTATAATTGATGATATTTAACGAAATCGCCTGGGTTTTTGCCGGACGGCATGTATTTGGTTTTGAGTATGCGTTATTGTGCACCAATTTCAAATTGATATATCTGTACATTTAT
This sequence comes from Agapanthus africanus, assembly GCA_030015575.1. Lineage (NCBI taxonomy): Eukaryota > Viridiplantae > Streptophyta > Magnoliopsida > Asparagales > Amaryllidaceae > Agapanthus > Agapanthus africanus. The sequence goes on along the minus strand of JASDDO010000014.1, from coordinate 498,364,603 downwards.
TTTCATAAAGTGAGATATATCTTTTGAAATTATGTATGTGACATTTACCTATATCAGTTGACGATTGGGTAAGGAGCATTGAACAACGGAGTAGTTCTTAACCATAAGTACAGTTTTCAACCTACGATGCACAGGTTTTGAGTTATTCAACTCAGCGGACTTATACAGAGTATTGTATGTTGTCCAGTGTCCATCAAGACAAAGGGGTTGGTCCTCGTACTATGTTCTGTTTACTCGTGACTTCTCTAGTTTTTAGACAAGTGTTTCGTTGAAATACAATGTCTAAGTTTTGAGAAGTTGTAGGTATACGAACAAAGTAGAGAACCAGGTGTCGCAAGTATCGAGATTCTTCAAGGTGATCGAAGATGTAGATACTTGTGATTGGTATTCAGTTGATAGTAATGGTTTTGAGGAACTAGTTTCTCTTTCAGGTTACTCATAATTGGATGCATTCCTAAGTTGAGTAATGCTGACTAGCCTCTTTCCATTAAGTTGATATGCACTGGAGACAGCTGCATGATTTGAATCTGGTTCTAATTAAATAAGTGCCACAGTTTCTATATTGGATATAGAATGGTTAATATCTTAACATTGTTAAGGTACGGGGAGTTGTCCGGCTTATGCTTAATACCAGACTCTGGATAACTCAAGGCACGTTTCTGTAATGGCAGTTTGTGGGTTGACCCGGGCTATGTCGAGGGTTGACTTTCTACCATCTGGAAGATCAATAGTGATATTGTTCTTGACTAGCCACAGTTTTAGTAAAATGGATTTTTTCAGAAAACAGTAGTGGGAGTATGGTAGAACTGGAAGTGATTCCAGAACCGCAAACGATTACGGAAAATTTAATAGGACCTAAAGATTCAATCAGGTTTGACATTCCATTAGCCACTCCGTAGATATGATAGGTAACCTCAGGCACCCGAGAGGTACTTTGGTAGCCTCAAGGACAGTGACAGGGAGGTTCTTGTTTACCCAGACTTGACACTACTATTGTTCCAGACTATAAGATCCGGCAGGAGGATGAGTATAGCGTCGTTCTAAACTAGTTTTAGAAGTGCACGTATATATTACTCTGCCAGAGGGTTGTTGTGGTCAGTGGGAGCAGCGGAAGCATAGTGGGCAAGTAGCTTATGTCTATTTATAGACTTGAGCAGATATAGCGGAGATTGATCATCTATTTTTTATGTGACAGACATGGGTTTGACTTCAACAGAATAGGGGATGGATCTGTTAAGAAGGTAGTAGGTGTGATGTCCTGGTATTTGGATGACATACACAGAGTAGGAAGTAAAATTCCTATACTACGATCGATTATATTGTGGTTGTCACACATTTGTTTCTCCTTACAGGATATGGATATAATATCAGATATTCTGGTTACTAGATCTATGGTTTTTAGATCTAGATTTGGGTAGTTTCTCAATCTGGGTACTTAGACAGTATTCTAAAGGTGTTTTAGAATGGACGACTCCTGGCATGGTGGTGTACCTGCAGGTGATGGAGTCTCCCTCTCTAAAGGTGTCTTACAGACTAAAGGGGATAGGGATGTGCATGATTAGCATATCACTTGCTTAGGCAATTAAGACAATCATGAGATGTCAAGTACTACACCAGATGTTGTTTTTGCACTAGATGCAATAAGTTTATATTAATCCAATTCTGGAGAAACATACGGAAGCAGTTTTAGAACATAAGTAGATGTTCTAGGGATTTGATAACGGCAGCCTCCTTCGGAGACGGTTATCATTCCAGGATTCCAAGGTGATATGGATGACAGAGTGATTGTCAGAGTTATAGTTTTCCCTCTGACGAAGGGGGCGGTATTTTGGACAGGTGGTCCAAGAGGATATTGTGGGAGGCATGGTGCAGGATACTGATTAGGTTCAGTTGACGATACAGTCTAAGAAGTTTGGATTTGGAGTTCATTTATGATCTAGGTCCCATCAGATATCCAGACATATTCTAAGACAGGTATTACTCAATTCGGGAGATGGCTTTCTCTGCGAACTTGAGATTAAGAGAAATATAGAAAGAAACATCAGGGCGGATCCACTCATTGAGGCTATTTCTCGAACACAAGGGTTTTACAAATGAGCTTTGTGAAACTGGTTAGTAGAGGAGTTGGGTGTTCGGTATCACACGGGCTATGAGTATGCGACATCGCAATAATTAGCCTTAAGTGCAAGTGCAAGATTGTTGGATGTAGTGCCCTCAAAGTCAATTATTGGATCGCAGGAACGTGATTGCAATGATTGAGGAGGACCTATACCGGTAGGACAGTCTTACTCAAAATGATAGTATGCTATCTGGTTTGTCTTTATCATCGTGTACAGTTTTAGGTGACATGATCACTATAACACGTTGATAGAGCCTTTAGGATTCTTGATTGACTACCAGCAGTATGATGGCGATCATATACGTGAGAGTTGGGTAGTCCATAAGCACATCCTTAAAAGTGGTCCCTAGTCGTGAGAGTTTTGAGACAGGGCATCGATACTCCGGAGTAGACTAGTGTATACAGTCGAGACCCCGACGAGGGGCGGTGGCCGGTCTCACAATCCATTGGTGTCAGTTGGTTCACCTAAGATGTATACAGGTGCTCATTGGGTTATGAGTGCACTGGACAGGACTCGCCGAGAACCGCTAGTTGGTATTATACCTAGCATCAGATAGCAGTTCCCTGGTGACATATGTACAGGTTAGTTCATCGATCTGAGGTCGTCATTTGTCTCGTGTGAGTTCCTACTGTGCTTAGATTACTACCCTACTACGGCTCAAAGGAGTCGTGCAAATAGGTTTTAGTTGGGTACAGTCCCGAGCCATATAGAGGCAGTGAGCGGATCGAAAGAGGATTCGTCTCTCCCGGTATTGGGGGTGAGATCGAGCTGTGTCTAGGAGATCCATTACACCAAGTCCTTGGCCAAGGCAGGTGAGAATTACTGATAGGTATTCCAGTAGTTTCTCAGGGTGTTCAGGGCTACCATCCGACATGACTTATACAGCTTTTGGGGGTATGACGTTACCAGCCCCTAGGCCAGATATGCGATGCTCATAGACGAACAGACCGGACTGTATGGATATTTTCACTGATAGGCTCAGTAGGGTTCCAGGATGAGTTCGCTCATCGGCTTCCTTTTTGGTCAGTACATAGGCAGCCGTTACACACAGCTAGTGCTGCTGACGTGCTTGTGGTTAAACCCACTGCCAGGGTATTGACGAGTCTTTAGAGTCCCCCACAGATAGTTTCCCAAGTTCGGGCAAAACGTTATAGAGGCCGTATGGTTTTATGGCAGGGTTTGAACATGCACGTGCATATGTACACGTGTTATATTTCGGACAGATAATACCGGTGGGCTTTGGTTTAAGCCGAATCCAAGTATTATATTGTGTTGGAATATTTTAGTCTCATCGTATTCGTATTCGGTCGGAATACGGATACAGGTATGTATTTACAGGTGAGGGGTATTCTCGTAATCCGTTACGAGAATATTTTAGAAGATGCATTTCTTTTTGGGTTAATCATTTTGGTTCAAATGATTATTGGATTTGGAAAGTGTGACTCATTCATGGTGACACATTTCTTCTAGCATGTTCATTAGTGGCTCATGCTAATGAGTCACTAAGTGAGTCATGATAGAATTAATTGTGTTTTCTTTTGGGTGTAGATATTTTAGGGTTTGTGGAGATATTTTTATGAGATATTTTCTTTACACAACTTTATATATCTACTCACAAAAGAAAGCCACAACAAGTTTTATGCTTGGTTCTTTTTCTCACTTGATTCATTTCTTAAGCTCACACTCTCCAAACCTTAGCATCTTCTTCAATCTCCACTCTTAATTTCTCATGTGATGAGAACCAAAGAGTGTATTGAGACAAAGTATTCCACTCATTCTCTACTTCATCTTGGTCATCTTTTTTAGCAGACATGATGTCCAAGTTGCATCGGTATAGAGGTGGGAGCCCATATAAAGAATCGATGATGTGGTGCCACCTCGACGAGGAGATAGGAGATCGGAGATACCGCGAGGAGCGTGGGATGATGTCTAAAGACTGAAGGACACGGATCGATCGGTATAGCCTTTCTACCTCTTTACAGTTTTTTAGTTTAGCGTTAATGGCAAGATCCGGGTTATAGTATGTGATAGCGCCAGTTGTAAAAGTTTTTGTTCCGCGTTTGGCCTCAGATTATTGGCCGGGGCGCTACCGTAGACTTACAATCGATACTCCTGAGTAGACTAGTGTATACTTATAGAGACCCCGACAAAGAGCGGTGGCCGGTCTCACAAGCCATTGGTGTCAGTTAGTCACCTAAAATAGTATACAGGTGCTCATTGGGTTATGAGTTCACTGGACGGACTCGCCGGGAATATGCTAATTGGTATTATACCTATTGTCATATAGCAGTTCCCAGGTGACATGAGTACAGATTAATCTGTCGACCTGAGATCGTCATTTGTCTCGTGTGAGTTTCCACTGTGCTTTGATTACTACCCTACCACGGCTCAAATGAGTCGTGCAAATAGGTTTTAGTTGGGTACATTCCCGAGCCACATGGAGACAGTGAGCGGATCATCGGGGATTTGTCACTCCGGTATTGGGGGTTGATGTCGCACTATGCACAGGTGGCCATCACCAGAAATCCTTGGCCAAGGTGGACGAGAATTGCTGATTTGGATCAGTAGTTTCTCATTGGGTGATGGGCTTCATACCGACACGAAATGTCGCGTTATTAGGGGTCTGATTTTATCCACCCCGTAGACTCGATATGCGATACTCTTAGACGAATAGACCGAAATGAATGGAGATTGTTACAGACATGCTCAATAGGGGTTTGGATGAGTTTGCTCATCGGCCTTCTTTTCGCTCAATAACTGGGTAGCCGTTACGTACAGCCAGTGTTGCTGACGTGCTTGTGGTTAAACCCACTGCCAGCATATTGACGAGTCTTTAGAATCCCACGCAGAGGGTTTCTCTGGTTCTGGCGAAATAATGTAGTAGCCGTATTGGATACGTGCAGGGTTCCGATCGATTGATTGTACTATGTACCCGGACTTTCGATCGAACAGTTGATGATACTGGCCGGCTTGGTTTTGAGACGGATTATTAAATCAGGTATTGATTTAATAATTTACATATATATATATTTTTTATATGTATATTATAGTAGTATGTTCTTTGTGTTATTCTATCTCTTTGGATATTCGTATTTCGGTACGAATACAGGTATGTATATACAGTAGAATGTAATCCGTATTTTATCAGGAAAACATTTTAGAAGGTGGACACCTCATATTGATTTAACCATTTATATTAAATGGATTATGAGGTGGAAATAAGATTGATGGGAGTATGGTGAGCGCCATGCTTGCATAGTGTGCACAAATGAATTGTTAATTCATTTGTGCATACTATTCAAGTATGGTGCCATTTTAAAATTGAAAAGAATGGTTTTACAAAACCAAGCATTGGATTTTCTCTCTCTAAGGATGGTTCATTATTTTCTTCACTTTAGTTTTGATCTCTCCTCACCATTTTTGCTTCACTCCTCTCTTGAGTTTCATGGTTTCCTCCACCCTCATCTATCACCTCCTCTCAACCTTCTCATGTGTTGAGAATCATGAGAGGGGGTGAGATGAGATAACCAAACACTTTAGAACACTCACTATATTCTAAGCTTTCTAGATTAGCAACCTAGAAACCCTAGTTGCTTCACTTGCATCCTTGATGTGAAGCTAGAACCATTACTACATCCCTCGGGTGGATCGTCTTCGACGAAGGGAGACCGGCTGCCAAGCTCAACCGGACATGCCTCAGGGAGCTAAGGAGGAAGATGGAAGACCGAAGGACTTAGCTCTTTTGGTATAATCTTTCTAACTTTTAGTTTAGCTCATATGCATGTTTTGTTATCTAGGGATTATGGATCGAACCGGGCATCGGGTTGCGGTAGCGCTGGTTTTTGAAAATTTTTGTTCCGCATTTGGCCATGGCAGAATGGCTGGGGCGCTTGCATAACCCAACACCCTGTACTCATGTCACCAGAGAACTGCTATGTTACAATAGGTATAATACCATCTAGGAGTTCTCGGTGAGTCCGTCCAGTGTAACTCATACTCCAATGAGCACCTGTATACAATCTTCATTGTCAAACACCAATGGTTATGGGATCAACCATCGCCCCAGACAGGGCCAAAAAACGTATACACTAGTCTAAACTAGAGTATCGATTCCCAGTCTCGATACTCCTACGACTATGGACTTTTAAGGATGTGCTTATGGGCTACCTAGGCCCCACAAGTATGATCGCTATCATAATCATTGTAGTCAAGCAAAGATCTTATGGACTTTATCATAATGTATTGGCGATACGTGATAACGAGTAAAACAAATACACATGAAAAATAAAGACAAACCAGATAGCATACTATTATCTCGAGAAAGACTGTTCTATCGTATAAGTCCTCCTTCAATTACAGTAATTGCCTAGAGAACACTATATCCAACAATGTCTACCCCCCAATGTTCAAAATAGCGATAACGTGTAGTATAGTGTTCCACTACTGAATAGCGAAAAGCGCAAACAGCGTTGCGCATAGCATAAGCTATGCGAATTATTATTTATTACTTATTATTATTATTATTATTATTATATTATTTACAATAAATTATATATTATAAAGATATAGAACATACAACAATAAGTAACATAAAATTATTTTCTTAATTTTTTATCCTTGAGTTCATATGTGTTATTCATAATTGTGTTACGTATCAAAATCAATTAAATAATCTCTATTTACTAAATATAATTTCAAATTGAGAGATTAGAACTTCAATGAGACCGTCTTCAAATAGTCTAGGATTAGATACTAAAATCTTAAGAATCTCAATAAAAATTATTTATCACGCCCCACTTCGCAAGATATTGGAGCGGAGACACAACAAAACCCACAACGTAAATATACCGAGAAGTAGACTCTCCCCGATACAGTTACGCTAAGCGTATAATATTCCGGAGTATACAAAATGCAAGATAAAAAACATCTTTATACATTAACCAATATTTATTACAAACTAAATTCGAAGTCTTATCACATCATGATGTAAGACATGAAATAAACCAAGCCTTAACGGTTAGGCTGATACAAAAGAAACGAAAAGACAACTAATCAAGTAAACCTAACTGACTAAAATCTGTTTCGAAATGACCGAGGTCCTCTTGTGAAGCTTCCACGTCAATCATTATGTCCCTGTTATCTTCTCCTAACCCTAACGGACATTTCAGGAGAAAAAGAAAGAACAGAAATTCCCATCAACGAGAGATAAACTCGAGTAGGATTCCCAAGGGGATTATGTGCAACAAATTGAAACAGGTATAAGAACTAGTGTTACAGGGTACATGAAAAAAGGTAAATAAAACAAGTGTCCCAAGTATATAAGTCAAAAGATTGGTAAGGTGACAACGGTACTAGATAATTAGAACAATAAGTGTAGTATCGCATAATCATGTAGGTAAAAGTCTTTTTGTAACTACTTTTCATATTTTAGTTTGCATTAGTTCTCAAGGTATAATGAGTCATGATAAACAGTGTAGTGTTATGGCATACAAGTTTATTCAAGTGTATCATGTCATTTAAAATGTTTTGCAATATTTCGGTTTAAGAGTTCAGGTAACAAAAGAGAGCTACGTATATCGGCGGGTATTTCATTTATGCCCGGAATCATGGTCATTAAACAGTTAGAATTCCATATATACCAGGAATCGCGGAGACATGGTTGATTGATCATCTTTTGTGTATAAGTAAAATATTTCACAACCAAAGAAATTTATACCGCAATCAATTAACGGTGTCGATATAGCGCGCGTTAATGAATACGGATCGTCCACTGAGATGCGTGAATTAGTTTGATCTTGCCTCAGATGAGCCGAAATGAAAATATAAAAGAAAATGCAAGAAAGTTGATTCAAGATTTGTGAGAATTGATTTTAAGAAACATAAAGAAAATAGATCTAGAATCAAGAATTAAGAAGATTTCCAAACCAATTTAGTTATCAAGATTATGAAAAATAGCTTGTAGGATTCGATCAAATTAGTAGTAGTGATGAATCTAGATATGACTAATCTTATCTATTGATAATTTATAGCTAGAACGATGGTGATGAATGAAGATTAGGGATCTATTGAAGAAACTAGGGTTTCTCCTTCTCTATCTCTTAACTTTTCATTGATCATCATTTGGATCTAGGCTTTAGCAAAGAGAATTATCAATTGTTTAATTCCTAGTTTGCAACGAAATTATCAAGAATATGATCTCGCTCCAAATTAAGTCATAAATAATTCTTTTTCCTAAAGTTTCCAAATCTCATAAGACTTAAGATTAGTAAAAGAATCTTATCATCACTAGATCTACCGAATCTCTCGAATCCTCCACAAGCGAAGATTTCACTCACACATCATGAAAATTAACGAATCACAAATGAAATATTTCATAATGCAAGAATGTAATGAAAACGAGAATTAACAATTTATCACCTTCATTAAATCTTCTTCAAATTTACACAACTCCTCAATTCGAGGTACAAGATTAAGCTCTCGATCGCTCCTTTGAAGAGGTGAATTTGTCGTCGATCTTTGCGAAGCTCGATCGCCATGTGTCGTGGATCGTCGTGGATCTCTTGCTCGGATGATGTTCGGCATTGCGATGAAGGATCGTTGATTGCTCGCTTGATTTGCTTCTCAATGGATCTTGATTTGGCTTTGGGATTTGATTTGGGTTAGGGTTTGGATTGGATCACAGGTTGTGTCACTCAACTTGTGTGTGAAATTATTGAACCCCCAATTAATGAACCCCCAATTAATGAACAACCTCCAATTAATGAACAACCTCAACCCTAGATCTAGATCTCCTTTTATAAATTCAAATTCAAATTTCTCTCGGGTTGTTAGAGAGAACATTCTAGAATAAGGTTGTTACAAGGAGCCTTCTAGAAGAAGGTTGTTATGCAGAGAAGTTTCCTGAAGAAGTCTGTTACACTGGAGCATCTAAGGTAAGCGAGGTTGTTAGAATGAAGCTTCTGGAGAGACACGTCACCCTAATCCCTCAACTCGGCCGCGGAACCATGGCAACTCGGCCGACTCGGCCGCGGATCCGCGGCCATTTAATGAGATCTCTGCATCATTTTTATGTGCTCTTCTTCTGTTGATGTTTGGGTCTTCTTCTGATATCTGGAATCTTTTTATCTCTTCTGAATCTCTGCCAGATTTGAATTCTTTGACTTGCTGTAATTTATCGGCGCATTTTTTATTCCGGTTCTTTGACCTAAAGATTTTCTGCACACAATCTCAATGAAAAGTGTTGAGATAATCAATATCATGCGTGCAGTAATAAACACACAATTTCCTATAAGAATGTTGAATATATATACAACACGTGGTATTTAGTATTTTCCAGACAAACTGGTAATATGTGTTATATTTATATCAACTATTCTTAAATAATCAGAATAATGAGGAAATTGATGTGTTACAAAATATATTATTTTCGACTGAACAAATTCCCTCAAACTTAATTTTGATCGTCTCGAGCAAACATCTTTTATTTAAGAAAAGGAGAAAATTTTATTAAGAAAAACTAACTAGCACACTTTCGTAGGCAAACATGATTGCACTGAGCAAGTGCAACAAGCCTTTAAACCTCTAGGTATCCCTAGTAGGAGGAGTGTTGTCTCCTGAGGGTTTTCAGCGAATTGCACCCACAAAATCCCATACTAAAAGGAAGACTGTGAAATTTACATATAAAGATAAGAATTGTAACAGAAAGACTTTGAAAATTAGAGTTTTCAACTACAATAGCTTTTCGGTTGTCATGAGCCCTATCTTAATAGTGATAAAAAGATGTTAGAAATCATATCATCTCTCAATAAAATATCGTCTTTATTCTTCATTCCTACCTTTCTTCCAAACACCGATCATATACCCCTACGTGTGTGTAAAAGACATCCCTACACTCGGAAAATTTAATTCAAGCTATCATACTCTTGTCCATCTACCTCGGTACTTTTTAGTCGGTGAATATTTTGAATGGAATTGCTCGCACATTCTTCATGCGACCATTAATACTTCTTGAGGTACTAACCGACCGATTACTTATGTGCTTGCAGATTAGGTGTATTTGTATTTTCCTCGTCTTGCAACACCTAAGGCTTAGCAGTGACTTCCAAACCAGTTGGTCTAAGGCACTAGGTGATGAAGCACACTCGCTATATTTTTTTTATGCTGCCTTGGTGATTACAAAACCAGTGTTCATTTTTCTTCACCATTTTATATTTTTTTCTTCATTTATTATTTTCTTTGTACTTTGGCTTTTAGACAAGAACATTTCAAGGTATCCTCTACTATCCCGAGTTTCAAGACGTGTGTAAGCGCGTATAGTAAGGTATCAACGTTCAAATATTTGGCTTCCAGAATAGGAACTATTTTTCAGACTTATTTTTATCCTCAGATTAGTGACTTTTTTCATCTTACTAACCCTTGGGACAACGGCTCATAACTACTTATTACTAGTTCGTTTAAGAAAACTTTTATCTTTTTAGGTTTTCTTAAATTTTTCTAATCTTTTGGATGTAATTTTTCACTATCTAATCTTTTATTATAAAATTAAATATTAAATTTTTTTATATATGTTTTGTGCTTATGCAAAGTGATATGCAAAGTGATGCGTAAATAAGCATAAACCTCCCCCAAAGCTGTTTACAACAGTGTCCTTACTGTTACCATCTGTTAAATCTTCAGAAACCTGTAGACTTAGGAGGAAATTTATTAATGGGGGTAATAATATATGAACATGAAAATCTCCCCCAAACTTATTCTTTTCACTCACCTCGATTCTAAAGATGATACAGTATTTTACAAGATATAGAGGAGATACGGAGGAATTTTAATCAAGATAAAGTGGCTCCTGTAAAAATAGGAGCTCCTCCATGGGGTCAGTGGAAAAATACGGTTTTAATCTATGTCCATTTACTTTGAAAATTGTACCGTTTTCAATATTTTCAACCTCAACTGCCCCGTGCGGGTATACATACCGCACAACAAAAGGTCCTTTCCACCGAGATCGTAGCTTACCCGCATGAAGATGGAGACATGAATCATAAAGAAGGACTTGTTGATCAAATGTAAAAAAAATTCTCAAAATATTTTTATCATGAAATACCTTAGTCCGATTCTTTACAATCACAGCATTATCGTAAGCTTCATCGCGGAGGTCGCTTAGCTCGTTTAATTGTAGCTTCCGAAAGTTGCAGGCTTGATTTAAGTCAAAGTTAAGTTCTCTAATGGCCAATATTACTTTGTGTTCAATCTCGACCGGAAGGTGACAAGCCTTACCAAACACTAGTCTGTAAGGAGACATACCTAGATCGGTTTTATATGCAGTTCAGAACGCCCAAAGAGCATCCGTCAATTTGGTTGACCAATCTTTTCGATTTTTAGAAACTGTTTTCTCCAAAATTTATTTGATTTGTCTGTTTGAAACCCCAGCTTGCCCTCTTGTTTGGGGATGATAGGGTGTGGAAAGTTTGTGGTTGATTGCATATCTCCACATCAATGTCTCAAAAGACCGATTACAGAAATGTGTCCCGTTATCGCTAATGATAGCGTGAGGGTGTACAAATCGCGAAAAGATGTTTTCTTTTAAGAACTTAATGACAACCTTTTTGTCATTAGTGCGACAAGGAATATCTTCCACCCATTTCGAGACGTAATCAACCGCAAGCAATATGTACAAATTCCCAAAGGAGTTGGGAAAAGGACCCATAAAATCAATACCCCAAACGTCAAAAATTTCAACCACTAAGATGGGTTGAAGTGGCATCTCATTTCTCCGAGAAATCCTACCCGTATGTTGACACTGTGCACAGATTTTGCAATGATCAAATGCATCTTTGAATAAAGTCGGCCAATAAAAACCGCATTGCAAAATCTTTTCCGCCGTCTTTTGAGGACCGAAATGACCCCCACATGCCTGATCATGACAAAAAGATATAACACTCTTGAATTCATCATTCGGGACAAATCTGTGAATGATCTGGTCAAGACAATACTTAAACAGATAGGGTTCATCCCAGTAAAAGTGTTTTACTTGGGATAGAAATCGATGTTTGTCCTGTTTCAACCATTCGCGGGGAATAAGTCCCGTAGCAAGATAATTCACAGTATCCCCGAACCAAGGTTCAGTGGATACTTTCAAGAGTTGTTCGTCCAGAAAAGAATCATTGATTGGCAGGGTCACAGGTGAATAAGAGATGCGCGACAGATGGTCGGTTACTACGTTTTCACATCCTTTTTTATCTTTAATAACAAGATCAAATTCTTGTAATAGAAGGATCCAACGTATTAGCCTTCCTTTAGCATCCTTCTTCGCCAAAAGATGCTTCAAGGCGGAGTTGTCAGTGTACACAACAATCGATGAGCCAATCAAGTAAGGCCTGAATTTTTCTAATGTGAATACAACTGCCAAAAGTTCTTTTTTGATAGTTGTATAGTTAATTTGAGCATCATTCAGAGTCCTACTTGCATAATAGATCACGTGTGGCATCTTTTCAATGTGTTGTCCTAAGACTGCACCAACTGCAAAATCTGATGCATCACACATAAACTCAAACGGGTGGTTCCAATCAGGAGATGATAGAACAGGGGCTGTAGTGAAAGAGGTTTTAAGTGAGTCAAATGCATTCTCACAATCCGAGTCAAAGTAAAAGGTTGTGTCCTTGGCCAAGAGAAGAGTTAAGGGTCTAGCAATTTTGCTAAAATCCTTAATGAATCTCCAAAAAAAGCATGCATGGCCAAGAAAGGATCGTATATCCTTGACGCATTTGGGATGAGGAAGGTTATGAATGACATCTATTTTAGCTTTGTCAACCTCAATGTCTTTCCATGAAATAACATGTCTAAGCACAATTCCCTCTTAGACCATGAAATGGCATTTTTCCTAATTCAAGTTTAAGTTCTTCTCCTTACAACGAGTAAGAACTGCGTCAAGATAATGTAGGCGGTCATCAAAAGAATCTCCGAATATCGAGAAATCGTCCATGAAAATCTCCAGAAAATTCTCGACCATGTCCGAGAATATCCCCATCATACACCGCTGAAATGTAGCGAGAGCATTGCATAACCCAAAGGGCATGTTTCTATAAGCAAAAGTACCAAAAGGACAAGTAAATGTGGTTTTGTCTTGATCCTCTTTTGGCAATAGGGACCTGCTTATAGCCAGAGTATCCATCCATGAAGCAGTAAATCACGTCCAGCTAAGCGTTCTAGCATCTAGTCAATGAAAGGTAGAGGAAAGTAGTATTTCCTCATTGCGGCATTGAGTTTTCTATAATCAATACATACACGCCACCCAATTTGAGCACGTGTGTGGATTAACTCATTTGCCTCATTTGTTATGACCGTGATGCCAGATTTCTTAGGGACTACATGAATTGGACTTACCCATTGGCTATCAGAAATTGGGTAACTGATACCACTGTCAAGACATTTGACGATTTCTTTCTTCACCGCATCCTTCATGACGGGGTTTAACCGTCTCTGTGGTTCTTGGGTTGGCTTGGCTTCATCCATCAGATGTATATGATTTTCAACTATTAAGGGACTAATCCCTTTGATGTGAGCCATAGTCCAACCAAAAGCCTGCCTATTAGATCTCAATACCGTCAAAAGTGCATTCTCTTACTCTGAGGCTAGAGAAGCAGATATGATCATAGGTAAGCACTTATTCTCACCTAAATATGGATATTTAGGATGAGAAGGTAAAAGTTTGAGATCTAATGCTGGCGGAGAAACTATAGAAGGTAGGGTCATCGATTGATATTCAGATTCACAAAGAAGCCCGTAGCCTGCATAGGATACAGACTCGGAAGGTGAAGAGTCACAAAGTTCATACTCAAGAGTGGAAACAGGTCCTCACTAAGATGTGCAAGATCAAACATTAATGTGCTAGTGTCGTTGAGATCATCAAAGAAAAGTTCATCAACTTCGCAGCTTTCGGGAGCAATCTCGTGGACAGAACAGACATCAAGTATGTGAGAAGAAGGTTCAGATGGCTGACTTCCAATTTTATAGATGTTCAGTTCAATTGTCATTTTTCCAAAAGATAGGTTCATAGAACCATTTCGGCAATTAATGACAGCATCGGAAGTGGCAAGGAATGGTCGACCCAGAATCACCGGAATTTGGTTCCGTTGGTTTGCTACACGTTGTGTATCGAGAACAATAAAGTCCACAGGGAATATAAATTCCCCGACTTTTATCGACACATCCTCCAGTTCACCCCTAGGTTTGGTGATTGAACGGTCTTGTAACACCTGAGTTTAGGGTTAGTGGTAATTGTGTGTTAATGTGGGGTTTTTTGGTAAAAAGTTTACCAAAACGGGTTTCTAGTAATTTATCTGGTTTTATGGTTATTTTTGTAGAATTTTATCTCGACCACACACACTTGTGCATGATAACTAGGGTTAAGCCTAGGGTTACCAAGTTTAGGTGTGCATGGTGGGTTAACAATGTTTAGCCAACCATGGTGGGTTAGGCCCTTGGTTAAGATAATTGAGTTAATTGTGAGTTTTAGATTTGGTTAAGGGTGATTAGGGTTAGGGTTGACTTGTGATGAGAAGGACAGATTGTGATGGGTATCATGCAAGCATTTAATGAGGGAAGAGAGAATGGTGGCTATGGTTATGTCACACCCCATTTCATTTCAATACTTTTTGCATGTCTCTCTCACACTCCCTTTCACACTCTCATTTCTCTCTCTTCTCTCCCTCTCACTCACACACCAAACATCAGCTTTTAGCCACCAAAACAACTTCTTCAGCCCAAACTTCAACCATGCATCAGCAGCAGCACATCAGCTCCCAACAACATCATTAGTATCAGCTACCTATCCCTTAGCTTCAGCAGCTACTACAGCCACAAAAACAGCACATCATCAGCCATCAAAACAAACATCAGCATAGCCACCAACAGCACACCATCAGCCTCCAAACCAACATCATAGCATCAGCTTAGCTGTTACAATCAGCATCAGCCTGTTGCATCAGAACATCAGCAGCAGCTGCTGCTGCATCAGCCCCAACTCTTTACATAACACCTCCCCCACAACACACAACCCTTCCCTTAACAATACCCCAACCCCTACTGCTGCTGCTACAGCACATACTTCACAAAACAAAACAACACAACCCAAGCAACAGCAACAGCTTCTGCAAATTTCAGCAAGGCTCAGTTCAGCTCATTCCAGCCAAGTTTTGCAGCACCAGGAGCTGTAGCAACAGCACACACCTCCTACTTCTTCTCTTCTCCTTCATCTAGGGTCTCTAGAGGTATAACCCCTTAACCCAACTCCTAATTGCTAAAGTTATGGATATCTAGCTTAATTTAGTGTTTATTTTATGTTTAATGGTAGTTTTGGGGTAAATTAGAGGAATTTTGAGAATGTAATGGTTGTGATGGTTAGAATAACCTAATTGGGTGCTGTTGAGATCAGTTATCCAGAGAATTGCCCCAGATTTCATAAAAATAACTGATTTATCCGACTTGGCGTAATTTAGCAGTTTTAGCGACTTTTTAGCCTCTGTTAGATCTGCTGTTGACCCGGGCCCTTCAGAATAAAATTGTGAAGACTGTAGCATGGTGAGACTAGTAGGGACACACACACAAAACACGGGGACCCACCTCTCACTCTTGGCCGCCGGTTTATTCGATCTGGTCGCAATTTGCGGCCAGAGTAGGGGAAGGGGTACTGGGTTTTTGGGTGTGGGGTCCTGCTTGGTAGCTTAGTCTGTTGGTATCTGTAACTTTTTAAGTTAGGCCCAGAGACAAAATCTGGAGCTTTAAACGTGTTTTCGATGTTTTGAACTTATGCGACACGCACGTGATACGCGTGGTTCTGTGGCGCGCTGCGTGACACAGCGTGTCAGGATAGGTTCTGGTGGGTTTGTGCGCGTCGCTACTTGTCATGTGCACACGCGTTTTTGTTTCACGCATGCGTATCCTTTTTATCGATATATCGTGTTTTGCAGGATTTTCCTGATATATTGTGACTGTTGTAAATTCTAGGTTCGCCGGCAGGGACTTCAAGCGCGGCAAAGAAAGGAAAGCAGGTGGTCGGACACACCTAGCGCGGGATCATGGGTGAATAGATTTCACATCTACGGGGGACGATCGTTTGGATGGCGCAAGTCGCCCGATAGATTCAGTAAACTTGAAAATAGTAAACTTTAACATTTGCTTGTGACATTAGAAATGATAATACTTGCATAATAATTGCTGCAGTTAGGATCTATATGTTGTACCCATACGCGCAAACTCATTCTGTAGGACACATGCACCATTACCAGGTTTTTATATGCAGCACGAGCACTATTCATGTGTACACCCACACCCTGGTAATTGCCATGTCACGACACTAGATAACTATAAATCTGAACAAGATAAATTGCTTAAACCTGTGCTATTGCAATAAATAGTAAAAATGAAATCATAAGAATTGCTATTCTCATGCATATATATCATTACATCACTTGCTCATGCATAGTATAAGTCATACATTGTAACTTGAACATTGATACCATTTGCATTCATTATCATTGACATATGCACCCATGATGATTTCATGAGATTTATGATATTTCTGGATTTTGGGGAAAAGCCGCAAGATTTAAAACTTATGATCTTTTAAATATAAAAGTTGCGGTTTTCTAGTGATGTAAAGTGTCGTCCACCATGAGTTTGTTGTGTTCTCGGGACCCGTTTCGAGGAGGTGGATGAACCGTCTCGGGTACATGGTGGGCCCGGTAAGGTGCCCCGGGGCAAGAAGATCGCAGGAGATGGCGTTGAGCCTGGCAGGGGACGGACTACCTACCGGTGACTTCATTTGGCACGGCGGATATCCAGAGGATACCGACCGTGGCCGCTAGTTTGAGATATGGATATTTGGGATGGATCAGCCGGATGGCTGAGACCAGAGATACTTGACATGGATATATGAGATTGAGACAGTTTTGAGGTGTCGTTGCTAGACACGGATTTTGTTGATTTCATGGATTTTATGCTGATATTAAAAAGAGTTTCAAAAACAAAGAAAGAATAGTTCTTGTACTTACATGTGGAGATCTTGAGCTGACTCATATAGTATACCTATATGTTAGTACATCCATGTGACATTCACACTTGTTAGCACTGATGATGCATACATACCTGCTAGTGCCTATAGCCATACCTGTTTAGTGATGCTAGTATACTTGTGTGCATACATGCGATAGCCTTTGTTGATATTATTTATTACTCGCGAGCTGGCAACTCACCCCTGTTGTGCCACAGCTTTTCTGCGGGTCCATTCCGTCAGCACTGTAGCGGCGGACACTTTTGCCTCTTTTGCTCTCCTTGCCTGGATTCGAGGCTTTTGCTCATAGGCGGGTTGTTATCATTTTGTACCACCTTATATATGATCCTTGTATCTAGAGTACTCCATCTACTACTAATATTTCAGCTGTACCGGTTTATTTGGATTACTGTATATTGACCTAGAGACGAGGTTGTGAGACTTATGGATTTATGTTATGTGGGGTCGAGCTCACTTGAGTCGACATGTTATTTTATCTGTGCTTCCATTCTTATTTATGCACATTGTATTTATATTGCGTGGGATTTGTGACCGCCTTGAGGCGAAGAGCTAGCTCCCGCTTGGGGATGCCTTTTTCCTGTTGTACCCGTTTGGGCTTGATTTTACAAAGGAGGTTCTGCCGGAATTTTTGGAAAAAGGGAAAGTTGTTTTAAAAGAAAACTTGATGTGGTTTAATGGAGTAAAATGCTTTAAATAAATTGTCTTCCTTCACTCTAATTCTTAATTGGGTTTTGTATTCTGGGCTTCGGCTTACTTACCTTACGGACGCCTTGAGACGTTTCGTAACTTAAGTATCGGTCGCGTTCCGTACCCTGCGGGTCAAGACAAAGTTGGTATCAGAGCGATAGGTTTCACCTTTCTGAGTGTAGGATGACCCTTAGTAGATGGAGTAAGTGACTTAAGCAGGGTGACGTAGCGTACGTATGTCCGCGGCATACTTGCGATACGGTACTCCGCCTAAGTGACTTTAGGATATACTTGCTAGAAATTCCTTTTTCAATTCCGTGTATCCTACGTTTCTATTGCACCGTTCTTATTGTCCTGTTTCCTGTACCAGTCACTATGCCGCAGAGGGCTACCAGAGCGCAGAGGGCTGCCGCCCAAGACGAGATTCGAGCTGGCTCGTCCGAGACTTGGACTGAGCAGGGTGGTATGCCTACACCACAGGGACAGACTGATCCGCCTTCCCCAGGCCGTGTGGATAGGCTTGAGACTGGTATGGAGGAGCTGCGACAAATGATGGGGAGTATGCAGGAGCTACGTCAGATGGTGGGGTCCTTAGTTGCGGCCAGTCGTGCACCAAGGCCGGAGGACGTACCCACTACATCCCAGACTACTATGATACCTGCTCCTACTACTACCACCGCGACCATCCCGGTTTCGCTATAGGAGTTCATGAGCCTGAGACCTCCAGTCTTCACGGGTACCGATGCAGCTGAGGACCCGCAGACGTTCCTTGACAGTTTGGCCAGGATCTGCCGCTCACTGAGGTGTTCTGATGACCGATGGGTAGAGCTGGCGAGCTTCCGACTAGAGGGCCTCATGCTGATATGGTGGGAGTCAGTTCTGAGAGGTCGAGCTGCAGGTCTACCGCCCATGACCTGGACCGAGTTTACAGCAGTCCTTTTAGCTCGTTTCCTTCCGGAGAGCATTCGTAATGCCAGATCTCGTAGTTTTAAGGCATTGATCAAGACCACAGGGATGACGGTGTCTGAATATGACGTCCAGTTTACACAGTTGTCCCGATATGCTCCGTATCTGGTGGATACCGAAGCGAAGAGGGTGACGAGGTTCATACAGGGACTGGATGCCCAGCTATTTCTTGCCATTGGCGCCAGCATTTCGATACCTATTCAGCGGCTATGGATACAACGTTGCGGATGGAGGCACGTATTTCAGCAACTTCGGTCGTTCCCACGCCGAAGAGGATTCGTACCGGCACGCCAGATCAGGGGCAGCATGCCAGATTCTTTCTGAGAGATAGGGTCGGCAGGGGGTTTGGACGAGGTTAGCTTTATGGTTCGTATCCACAGGGATAGCAGGCATCGCCAGGATGCTTTGGGTGCGGGAGCCTGCACCATCGTGTAAGAGATTGTCCAGCGAGACGACAGGGAGTGGCGACAGCTCCACATGTGACCCTACCACCATCACCGCCCCCTCCTCAGAGAGCTTTACTTTCTGCCACAGGCGATGCTCCACGCCAGTTAGGTGCACCCAGAGGACGTGGACGCGGCGGACCTATCCAGAGAGGACAAGGAGGCAGAGGCCGAGGCCGAGGTCAGCCCGCTATTGGTGGAGGTCAGGCCCGAGTTTTTGCGTTGACACCCCAGGATGCATAAGCATCCAATGCCGTCGTGAGAGGTACCCTATCTATTTGCTCTGTTGGTGCACACGTGTTGTTTGATCCCGGATCCACGCACTCATATGTTTCCACACACTTCGTGCCGAGTTTGGGTAGAGAGTCCGGTTTACTTGCTCAGCCGCTTGTTGTGACCACTCCTGTGGGAGAGTCAATTGTTGCTAGGCACGTGTTCCGATCCTGCACCGTCCGTATTGGCGAGCGAGAGCTGCCTTTCGACTTGATCCTTCTTGAGATGTTGGACTTCGACTTTCTTTTGGGCATGGATTGGTTACCGACGTGCTATGCGTCTGTAGACTGCCGCGAGAAAACAGTTAGATTTTGTTTTCCCGGAGAGTTGGCTTTTCTTGTGCAGGGGGACCGTGGTGCCGCCCCTCACATGTTGATTTCTTCTCTTCGCACTGATCAGCTGTTGCGAAAGGGATGTCGGGGATTTCTAGCCTATGTATGCGATACTAGAGCTACAGATATTCCGTTGGACCAGGTCCCGATTGTATGCGAGTTCCCCGATGTTTTCCCTGATGAGCTGCCAGGACTACCGCCTGAGCGCGATGTCGAGTTCTGTATTGATTTGATTCCCGGCTCGGGGCCTATTTCTATACCGCCTTATCGGATGGCCCCGGCAGAGCTTAGAGAGTTGAAGGTTCAGCTGCAAGATCTGATGGATAAGGGACTTATTCGACCCAGTGTTTCTCCATGGGGTGCTCCGGTCCTGTTTGTCAAGAAGAAGGACGGAAGTTTGCGCTTATGTATCGACTACCGCCAGCTGAATAAGGTTACTGTGCGAAACAGATATCCGTTGCCGCGCATTGATGATTTGTTCGATCAGCTTCAAGGTGCGGGTTATTTTTTGAGGACCGACTTACCATCAGGATACCATCAGCCGCGGGTCCGAAGGGAGGATATACCGAAGACAGCTTTCCGTACGCGCTATGGCCACTATGAGTTTCTGGTGATGTCGTTCGGACTCACCAATGCCCCAGCTGCATTCATGGACTTGATGAACCGTGCATTCAGGCCGTATCTCAACTTGTTCATCATAGTGTTCATCGAAGATATTTTGGTGTATTCCCGGGGCCGAGAGGAGCACGAGCCGCACTTGCGGATTACGATGCAGACTCTGAGGGAGCACCAGCTCTTCGCAAAATTTTCCAAATGTGCATTCTGGTTGGACAGCGTTGGTTTCTTAGGTCACGTGATTACGAGAGATGGCATATGTATGGACCCGAAGAAGATTGAGGCCGTTCAGCAGTGGCCCAGACCGACATCGGTTATGGAGATCCGTAGTTTTCTAGGCCTGGCGGGCTACTATATGCGATTCGTTCAAGACTTCTCCCGTGTTGCTGCACCTTTGACCGGTTTGACCCGGAAGGGAGTTCCTTTCGTTTGGACGGAGGAGTGCGAGCACAGTTTTCAGCAGCTGCGGACTTGTCTGACTACGGCGCCGGTTTTATCATTGCCCTTAGGATCAGGCGGATTCATAGTTTATTGTGACGCTTCACGGGTGGGGTTAGGATGCGTGTTGATGCAGCATGACAGGGTGATCGCATATGCTTCGCGACAATTGAAGAAACATGAACAGAACTACCCCACTCATGATTTGGAGATGGGTGCTGTGGTCTTTGCACTTAAGATATGGCGACATTACCTATATGGCGAGTCGTGCCAAATATTCACTGACTGATCAGTCGAAAATATTGCATATTTTAACCGGCAATTTCCCTATCATCTGCATACATATAGAAGTGTTCGGTATCCGTATTCTACATATTAGCAAATCTATCACAGATTATCAGATTACATGTACTAGACCTTAAAACCGGCATTTCTAGGGAAATTGACTGCATTGCATGGCATCGCAATATTTCTATATGTCGCAACCCGTGTTTCGAAGTCTGTGCAGGAAAAGGAAAGCTTGCTTGTACATTACACCGCTCAAAAGATATGTCAACTCACTAATTTCAGATCTGGTATCATTACAAAGGAGAAATTGCAAATCAACATATCAAGGGAACCCTAAAATACAGTAAAAAGCTACACCAGAAAGGACAAAGCCCAAGCCTCCTACATGGCCGCGGATCCGCGGCATGGGCTTGCTAAGGCCGCGGATCCGCGGTTGAACAAGGGAATCACCACTTCATTTTTGGTGCACAACTCCTATATCAGGGCTTAAAGTTCAGAAATGCATCTCATCTTCCAGAAGACTCCAGGGACTTCTACCAGATCAGCAAACACTTTGATCTACACTAAACTATCCTATCATTCTAGAACTTTCCTCCTAAACCCTAGCTTAAACCCTAAGCTAGCTCCTAACAAACTCTCTCAACAAACATTAGGAGGGAACTACCATTTCAAACCTAAGCCTAGGGTTTGGGAAGTCTATAAATAGAAGCCTAGACCTAGGGTGAAACATCTTACATTCTTAGAAAACCTTAGCATCGTACATCCAAGAGAGGGTGTGATTCATTTTAGTTCATTTTAGCCAATCTTCTTCTTCATCCCCTTCCTCCTCAAGTCTAGTGAGAGGGCTTGTAGAAAACCCTAACCCTAATTCCAATTGAGATCAAGAATCCCGAGTACCCATTAAGCAAGAAGCCCGACAACCTTTACGAGCGAAGTCGATCTTCAACGGAGCAAGCGATCCGAGCCGATCCACGACTCACGAAGCCGAGCGACGCCCTATCAACAATCTAGATTCTTCTTCTTGCAGTTCTTGAAGCAAATGTAATCAAAATTGTTGAGATAAATAAAGGTGATATTCTTTTATCTTGCTTTCTTTAATTTCTGCATCATGATATCTTTACAATTAGTAAATCTTTTCTGTGTGGTGATGTGTGAATAAAACTCCGCTCGTCGAGGAGTCGAGACGGTCAATAGAATGATGATGTAACATACCTTTAATCGATTCTTGAGTCCTACGAGTTTTGTAAACCCTAGCAAGTTCAAGAAATGACGACCCATTTTGTTTCGATGCTTTCTTGATTGACATCATTCAAAATGGGGGAGTTATGATTGTTTCTTGAATTTGGTAGAGGCTAGAAAAGGAATGATATCGACGAAAGAACAAGGGTTATGAGACGAAACCCTAGTTTCATGAGGAAGCCCCAACTCTCGTCGATCATCATCAATCTAGTATCAATCCTTCGAAGGACAAGAACACAAAATCATCAGATTACATCACGTCTATCGACCCGATCGATTCCTACGAGCCTCTCTTAGATTCTTGACTGTTAATTGGAAAATATTATCGAAACCCAATTCTTGATTGTTTATCAGTTCTTGATTCTTGATTAAACATCGTGACACCTGAATCAATTGATACATTCTTGAATCATGTTTTTTTCTTGTCAATTAAGTTTTCAATTCAAGCATATCATTAAAACGAATCGTGCAATCCCTGTGGACGATCCGCACTCACTACAAACTACATCCGACACCGTAGTTTGATTGCGGTCAAAATATTTTTTTGGTTGTGAAGTTCTTTATAAATTTTCTGATTACAGACACAAGAAACAGTTTCAATCAAATGGTACCGTTTTAGGAGACCTTTGAATTGATTCATACTACACAACGGGAAAAACGATCAATCAAAATGGCGCCGTTGCCGGGGATCGCGCGCTAATTCATTTACATTTTATAGTTTGAATTGAAAGAATTATTCCATTGTTACTTCTTGAAATCAAAATTCGTACAAACTCTTATACGTGTGTTGTGATTGATTGCAAGGTGATCAGGAGCATTCTGTGCTGTGATAAAATTTTTTGGAATATACCAGAGAGCTGAGGGAGCCAAGATAAGCTCCCTGAAGAAAAATTGTACAGTGATCTCACTGTGGGACCGCGTTTCCGCGGCTAATACCCACCAAGTGCGGCGGTTCCGCGGCTTGGTGAAGGGATCTCTGCAGTATCTTTGCAGCAGATGATTTCTTGCTCTCTCCCCTCTCCTCTTTTAGCTCCAACTAATCTTTTCTGCAGGATTCTTTGCAAATAATCGCTGCGCCGCAAAAGCAAATTAAAATTGTGCGTGATTTTTGTTTCTTGGTTGTTTTGCATTCTAAATACGGATACTAAGGGGCACGGCCAAATCCAAATTAGGTGGGGATTTCATTACCCTTCCTAGGCCCCGAAAACCACCAAACTTGCATCCGCATTGACCCACATTAACTAAAAGAAATCTAGAGATGACTCTAAGGACTGTCGCGCTCAATTAGGACAGAAGAGGGTCGTGGGTAATTCATTGCTTATCCGCGTTTTCTTGTGGTGCCTAAGGCGAGTGTGTCTAAGGCTAGTGGTTTTTAATTAGGCCCACTACTTACGTAGTGGAGTACCTTCCCACTTACCTGGCACTTATCCGGCCACAGGGGGACAAAGAGGCAGTGGAGGATTTATCCTGCGACTTGTCTTTTGGCAGTTAGGAGCGGTCTAGAGCCGGACCTAGGTGACCATTAGATTCTAGGGTTGTGTTGCTGCATTTGGTTTGTTGCATCATTTTTTCAAAAAAAAAAAAAATTCGTCCCTTTTTCAAAAGCAAACACCGCATTCATTTACCCCTAATTATAAGCCAACGCTGCCACTTGTACTAACCCTTTTTAGTACAAGATAGGCTGGACACGGGATTCTAGTGCCCGTTTAGTCCGCGTACCCTTTATCGACTCCGAAGTCGATATTTCTCCATTTACCTTTTCTTTACCTACTACCACACCCACACCGATGGATCCGAATCCATCAAACTTCTTTAACCCTAATCTGCCGCCGTCCGTTGGTGCGCAGAATCCACCCCACATTTCTATCCAGGAAAGATGCTATCCACATAGAGGTCCTCTTTCGACCTGCTTATCCACACCACCAGCCAATGGGGATAACTTCGAGATTAAGCCCCAGTATATCAATCTTTTACCCAAATACCACAGACTCGAGACTGAGGACGCTTACGTTTTCATTACCAAATTTGAAAACGTGTGCGCAATGATGGGTACGTCACAACTTTCAGTGGATGCGATGCGTCTACGTCTTCTGCCATTTACTTTGTGCGATATAGCCGAGAAGTGGCTATATAACACAACCGCACATTCTATTACGAATTGGGAAGAATTCGTCGCTGCATTCCTTAAGAAATTTTACCCAATCCAAAAGACAGCTCGAATCCGTAGCGAACTGAATCAATTTGCCCAGCTCCCTGCTGAACCATTCTCTAAATACTTTGAACGTTTCAAGGATCTATTGGTTCAATGTCCTCATCACGGGATCCCGAGATGGGAGCTTTGCCGAATCATATATGAGGGCAGTAACCCTAACACTAAACAGAGCCTTGAAAACATGTGTCAAGGTACTTTTATGATTAAGGATGATGGGGAAGCTTGGCGATACTTAGAAGAGTTCGCTGAAAAATCACTACAGTGGAAGAGTGGAACCCAACCATTGAATAGGGGTGGCGTTGACCAAATAGATGTGTTCATAGGTGTTCGAGCTGAAATGGCAGCAATGCAAAAGAAGCTCGACGCTATGGAACACAAATTTGCAGCAGTCTCCCTAAACCCAATGTCACTCCCCAAAACTGTTTGTGGGTGATGTTCTGATCCATCACATTTAACGGAAGAATGTCCATTAAACTCTGCGTTTCAAGGTCACGAGCATTCTAATGCCGCATTTCAAAGACCTCGAAACGATCCATATTCTTCCACGTACAATCAGGGTTGGAGGAACCACCCGAATTTCGCTTGGAACCAAAACCAATCTCAAAACACGGTTCTAAACACGAATAATTTTCAAAGGGCTATTCCTCCACCACAACAGCAACCCCTTCAACTCACTCAGCACCCCTACCAGTCACAAAATTTCCAAAACCAGGGCAACAATCCTGCACAGTCTAATCCTATGCAGTTGTCCTATGCTGACGATTTCTCTCAAATCACTCAAACCATGAAATCACTTTTATCAAATTTCATGGACGTTTCAACTGAGGTTAGATCTTCCGTCAGTGAGATAAAGAAAAACTCAGCGTCACAAGCTGAGAGTATCAGATCGATGGAAGCTGAAATTACACGCCTCAAAGCCGAAATGAGTGCGAAAGAAAAAGGGAAACTTCCCTCTCAACCCCTACAGAATCCTGGGCATTACAATGTAAATGCTATCACAACGTTGAGATCGGGAAGAGTGCTGAATAATAATGTCGGGGAAGATATTGATAATACTGAAAATCAGATCAACACCCCGGCTGAGACCTTTCCACACACACACACTTCTCCTTCTGATCCTTCTTCTTCTACCATACGACCTTCGCACGAGCCTATTCTCCAGTTCCCTTTAGGCTCGACACCTTCACCCAACCCTTATAGTTCTCCACAGATGGTCCCCACACCTCTTTTGGGACCTCGTCTACCCCCCTTTCCTTCTCCTATGATGGACCCTGCGCTTATTGCGAAAGCTCCTTACCCGAACTGGTTAAGGGGTAACAGAACGAGTCCTCATATGGAGAAAATTATAGAAATGTTCAAACAGGTTAACATCAATATCCCTCTCCTAGATGCGATTCAACAAGTCCCCGCTTATGCGAAAATTCTTAAGGACTTGTGCACTAGAAAGAGGAAGACTCAAGTGCCGAAGAAGGTCTTTATGTCTAATAATATCAACACTGCTTTTATTCCCCAGCTACCAAAGAAACCAAAGGACCCAGGATGTCCTACAATATCGATTTCTATTGGGGGTAAAAACATAAATCGTGCTCTTTTAGACCTTGGCGCGAGTGTTAACCTGCTCCCATACAATATCGATTTCTAATGGGGATCGTCATTTACCGTTAGTGGAGTTCTCCTACAACAACAGCTTCCAGGATACTATCCAGATGGCTCCTTTCGAGGCCTTGTATGGGAGGAGATGCAGATCGCCCATCTGTTGGACTGAGCTGAGCGAGAGCAGTATTTTTGGGCCGCAGGTTGTACAAGAGACGACCGAGAATGTGCAGTTGATTCGAGACCGGATGAGAGCATCTCAGTGCAGGCAGAAATCGTATGCAGACAGGCGCCGTCGCATATTAGAGTTTGCGGTTGGCGATCATGTTTTTCTGAGGGTCTCTCCGATGAAGGGCGTGATGCGATTTGGGCGAAAGGGTAAGCTTAGCCTTAGGTTCATAGGTCCTTTCGAGATCCTCGAACGCATCGGCGCTGTTGCATATCGTTTGGCCCTTCCACCCAGCTTTTCAGATGTTCACCCCGTCTTCCACGTGTCGATGCTACGCAGATATCTTCATAACCCTTCCCACACGATTCAGCATCAGACCGTTCAGCTTGAGCCCGACCTTTCGTTCACCGTGCAGCCAGTTGAGGTATTGGATCGGCAGGTGAAGAGGCTTCGATCAAAGGTCCTACCGTTGATGAAGGTTCTTTGGCACAGCCCAAATGGTGAGGAGATCACGTGGGAGGCCGAGGGAGAGATGCGGAAGAAATTCCCTCATCTTTTTGAAGGTACGCGTAGTTGCATATTTTAAAATTCGGGGATGAATTTTCTTAAGGGGGGAAGACTGTAACAACTGAGTTTAGGGTTAGTGGTAATTGTGTGTTAATGTAGGGTTTTTTGGTAAAAAGTTTATCAAAACGGGTTTCTAGTAATTTATCTGGTTTTATGGTTATTTTTGTAGAATTTTATCTCGACCACAGATACTTGTGCATGATAATTAAGGTTAACCTAGGGTTACCAAGTTTGGGTGTACATGGTGGGTTAACCATGTTTAGCCAACCATGGTGGGTTAGGCCCTTGGTTAAGATAATTGAGTTAATTGTGAGTTTTAGATTTGGTTAAGGGTGATTAGGGTTAGGGTTGACTTGTGATGAGAAGGAGAGATTGTGATCAAAACAAACATCAGCATAGCCACCAACAGCACACCATCAGCCTCCAAACCAACATCATAGCATCAGCTTAGCTGTTACAATCAGCATCAGCCTGTTGCATCAGAACATCAGCAGCTGCTGCTGCATCAGCCCCAACTCTTTACATAACACCTCCCCCACAACACACAACCCTTCCCTTAACAATACCCCAAACCCTACTGCTGCTACTACAGCACATACTTCACAAAACAAAACAACACAACCCAAGCAACAGCAACAGCTTCTGCAAATTTCAGCAAGGCTAAGTTCAGCCCATTCCAGCCAAGTTTTGGAGCACCAGGAGCTGTAGCAACAGCACACACCTCCTACTTCTTCTCTTCTCCTTCATCTAGGGTCTCTAGAGGTATAACCCCTTAACCCAACTCCTAATTGCTAAAGTTATGGATATCTAGCTTAATTAAGTGTTTATTTTATGTCTAATGGTAGTTTTGGGGTAAATTAGGGAAATTTTGAGAATGTAATGGTTGTGATAGTTAGAATAACCTAATTGGGTGCTGTTGAGACCAGTTAACCAGAGAATTGCCCCAGATTTCATAAAAATAACCGATTTATCCGACTTGCCGTAATTTAGTAGTTTTATCGACTTTTTAGCCTCTGTAAGATCTGCTGTTGACCCAGGCCCTTCAGAATAAAATTGTGAAGACTGTAACATGGTGAGACTAGTAGGGACACATACACAAAACACGGGGACCCACTGTTCACACCATAATATTGTATTATTATATTCCCCATTCTTATTCTTTTTATAAATAAACAGGTGCTTTTGACACATGTCTGCTACATATTACAGGTTACAGGTTCTTGGACAGAAAACAGTGAAAATGATGAAAAGACGATGCAAAAAGGGACTTTGACCAACAAATAGAAGGATCTTAATCAAGCCTACACAAAAGATCGGTACAAGGCAACGCAAGGTCCAAGATTACAAAGCAAACGGTTAAAAGTCCACTGCAATTATTCACTGGAGATCTGGAAGAAACATAGAAGCTATTTTAATAAAGAACCAAATAATAAGGAAGCCCAAAGATCCAAGGCCCAATACTTTCTTTTAAAGAGAAAGAGACATAAAATTTTACCAAAACTTGAAGTCTACTTTGACTAGGTCTTCCTAAGGATATTTTTGTAAATGTAGACATGCAAATCAATTGTAACCTAGGGTTTCCTATTCTCTATAAATAGGAACTCTACTCATTGTAATTTATTATGCCTCCCTTCATTAATAAATTTCAGCATTCTTTTGGAGAGCATCATTTTTTGTAGGTAAATTATTTTCTTGCCTTAGTTTAATTTAGTTTAAGAATTTTATTAACTTGCAATAGATATTTCTTCTCTTTAATAAAATCATGTCTTTCTTCATCCCTTCAATGAGCGAGTAGTTTCCTCGCTTGTTAGGGTTAGGAATAGGGAAGGATTTGAGAGATGAAGATCTCTCATCTCTTTTCTTTGCCAATCTTTTATGAAAATTAGAACTCCATGCATACCTTCTTATTCCGCTCCCTACGGCACTCTACCCTCGAGGTAACGGTGATTCCGTAGTCTAAAGGCCCGGATTTTAAGGTTTTCCATGGAGGTTAGGGTAAAGATTAAGAAAGGAAGGACAAGGATCTAGAGGAAGAATCAATCTTCCCAATCATCCTAATCCCTTTTGTTAAGATTTACCATAACACTAATATGATATCTTTAATTAAAGGCAATGGAAAGAGATGTAAATCTTTGTTTACCAAATTTTCCATAAACCTAATCCTAGCAAGTTTTTAATCCTAGTATCATACAACTTCAATTTTTAGATTTAATAATCAATCCGAACACCCTTCGGAATTAACTCGTTAGCGCGATTAGAAAATTCACAACATCCCTGTGGACCGACCCGTACTCACCGGCTAGCTGCAAAGCGACGCCGTTCTTGATTGCGGTTACAAATATTTTTGATCTATCTTTTAGAAAGCACAAGCACGCTAAATCAAACCAATCAAATGGCGCCGTTGCCGGGGATGGCGTAGAATTTTCTTTTCGCGATTTCGGGTTAATCAAAATTATAAAAAAAATCATAAAAATCTGAAAAATATAAAAAATATAAAAATATATCATCTGTTATTTTTGGAAAGGGTATCTTTGTGTGAATTTTGCAGGATCTACGCACAAATTCGGATCTGGAAATCTACAGAAAGCGAAACAGTAAATAAACGATCCTATCAACAGAAGATTGCAACAACAGAGGAACAGGAAAAAAATTCAGAGGACCGAGTCAACAAGTCAACCGCGCGATCTGGTGCTGCAAAAAAAAAACGACGCTGCCTTTCCGGCCGCGGAACCGCCGCGCGACCCAGCTTCTGGCCGCGGAACCACCGCGGCCTGGTCGGGTTAAAAAAAAAAAAAAACCAGAGGCAGAAGCGCGGTAAAAAAAAAAAATCAGTAAGTCTTCTGATCTCCTCCTCTACAAATCTCCGATATATCTTCTGAAAAATCTCCGGCAGGATTCTTTGCGCTTTAAAAATCTTTCTCTTTCCAAATAACAAATCTTGTGCTGGATTCTTTGCGCGCGTTTAAAATAAAAATTGATTGCATGTGATCTTTTCTGATTTGCATAGCCTTAATCTTTTTGCTAAATATATCTTTCCAAATTAAGAGCAAGAGAAAAAAAAAGGAAAATTTTAATTAGAAAACTTGCAAATTTTGAAATTCACAAAAAAAGATTTAATTGCAAGTGATTTACTGTTTTGCATATCTTTAATCGGACTTTAAGGGGCTTTTGACCAAATCAGATTGGGTGGGGATTTCATCACCCTTCCCAGGACCCCAGAAAACATCTAAAGCATTTTGCATCGACCACAATTAATAAAAAATACTAGGCTCAGCCCTAAGGAAATCGAGCTCAATAGGAAAAGGACTAGTATAGGCATTGACTGTTTATCCTAACTGATTTTGCGGTGTCTAGGCTAGTGGTTTTTAATTAGGCCCACTGTCGTGGTGGTTCCTTCCCACTTACCTGGCCGTAATTGGAGGTGAAGAGGCGGTTTGAGGTCCTATTTCTAGCCCTTTGGAACAGTTAGGAGCTGTCTAGCTGACCTAGGTGACCCTAGATCTCGGACTGATTGTGCATTTCTGGTTATTTGCATTTGTGTCTTAGCCCTTTATCGAAAATTTTTGCAAAACAAATAAAAAAGAATAATAAGAGGAATTTTTTTTTAAAAAAAAAGACTTGCAACTTTTGTCGCTGAGAAATCCTTGCACCACCTACCTTCTTCATCTTCCCTTTCTTCTAACATGGGTACCCCACATAACAAATCACTTGCCGAACTTTGGTATCCCGAACCTAATTTTGCGTCGTTTGGCAATTTGTTCGATCAATTTAAAGACGATCCTTCCTTGCCTAAAATAACTTTGAAAGATCAAATAGAGGCGTCTAGGAGAAATAATTCGACTTTTCAACCCACTTTGTGTCAACCAAGTCAACCTTCACCACTTCCATATGTTGATATCACTCTTTCGAGTCCTTCTGTCACTCCTAAGCCGATGTCCATTGCTGAGCATATTGCTCAATCTCGCAGTCGATCCTTCACCCCTCTCCACTCATCCAGTTCTAGAGATCAACACGACTATTCACCTTTTTATCCATATGTTGACCCTACCCCTGCCCAACCACCCACTTCCTACCAGTCTTACCCGACCTTCCCACCTTCACTAGACACTGCTTCTACACAGCCTTTTGGGAATTTCACATATCCAAACAATTTCGAATCTTTTCCCGAAACCCCCTTACCACCAAAGTCTAGTTTAGAAGAGGCGTTGGAGGCGTATATCGCAGCAACAAACAAAATGGTTAGGAATGTGGAAGCGTTGCAACCTGCTGAACCGGTAGCTAGTGTCCCGCTAGCTCCAAATTTTTCAACGTATGAGGCGGCAGTTGGACAGAATGAGAACGTGAGAGGATTTCCAAATCAAACCTACCCTTACCCAATTGAAGCCCACAACTCCTGTTTTCCATCGATTGCCCTAAATAGTTCACCTGTTGAAAATAAAAATGAGTTGTGTGATTTTGTAGTGTTTATTTTGCCAGATTGTGAGGAACCCCTTTCGAGTGAAACCGCACCTAATCCTTTGGACCTTTACACCTCCACTTTAGAACCTAAATTGATAAATATCCATGCTTTTGATGAGGTGTCTAAAGAAATTGATTTTCACTTGATTAAGGATATAGACGCCGGGAATATTTCGGATGATGAACCTGTCGATTTAATTGAAATTTTATGTTCAAATCATCATCCCGAGTTATTAAATGTTTCTCCCGAATCTCATATGCGTCTTGATTTTGATGATAATGGCATGGATGAGTTGAATATTGAGGAGAATTATGAGGATAATATTGAGGAGAGTGGTGATGATCATATTGAGGTTGAACCATTTTTCTTTGATGTGTCGGATTTTCCAATTCATCCTCTTGAACCTTTACCTAAATCACCCTCCCTCTTTTCCATCGTTCCGACCACACTTCATTTCACGCTTGACGACTGTGAGCTTGAAAACCTTTCCTTTGAATCTAACACAGTTCCCACAGCCGATGACACTTACGAGTGTTTCACTTTTTTGGACGATGTTGAAGTCTCACCGTCCGAGTTTGAGTCCTTTGCATTTTCAGATGAGTTAGTTAATCCATCAGACTCAGTTGCTTACAGTCGTTTCGAACCATTGATGGAATCTTTCCAGTTCGACACGGTTTACTACGGTGAGAATGAGACTATCCCTAATTCACTCCCTTTCGTCCTTCCTATTGTTCCGATCGTGCAAGTGGCCGTTACGCTTTCATCTCCTATACCAAGTTCGGCGTACCCATGTTTTCTTGCGAATCTTGAGGGATTTGACCCCATTTCCCGACGGGTTGATAGGTTAGCGCAATCGCTTATAACATATCGATCATCACATATTGCGCTAATTTATTCACTCAATTTACACCCTCAAGATCGCACTCCACTTCTTTCTTCTTTCCGTCATTCTTCTCCCCCACCGAGACCATATTCTACCATTCTTCTTTCCACACGGTCTCGCGTGCTTTTCATCTCTTTTCTTTCCATCCCATTCTTGCACCAACTCTACCATTACCACGATAAGATTTTTGAATGATTGGTGCTAACATTTGGCTCGTGTAAGGCCAAGCTTAAGTTTGGGGGAATCTTTGTATATATGTATATATTTTTTGTTTTCTTTTTCTATAAAAAAATAAAAAAAATTCAAAACATTAAAAATAAAAAAAATTATAAATAAATAAACAGGGGAGTATCGGTATTTTGACCCTATTGGTTTAGCATGACAGTGAGGACACTGTCAAGTTCAAGTTTGGGGGTATGCTCGGTACGTCTTCTTCCTTCGCATTCATTTGTACATATTTTTTTTTGCATTTGCATACTTATTTGAAAACCCATAAAAATTTGAAAAATTTCAAAAATTATAAAAATTAATGTATTCAATTTTGGCTAATTGACTTGAATTGACAAATAGGTTAACTGGCTAGGAACAACTAGATCTTAGACTTAGTGAATTAAAAACCCTAAAGATAACCGTCCTTAAAGTTTAACGGTAGAAAGTATATGCTTTTGTAGTTTATTTAGAAATAGGCAAATTTTGGGTTCACTTCTTGGGCTAAGTCGAAACAAGGGAAGAGTATTGATGTTCTTATTAGAGTATAAGTTTGAAAAATAATTCCTAGCTTAAGTCTAGATTCTGAAAACGTATACCCTACAATTTGCACAATCATGCACCTTGAAACTTGGAATAGTAGAAGAGACCTTGAAATACTCTTGTCTAAAGTCCTTAGTACGAAAAAAATGAAAAGAAAAGAAAAAAAGTGAATAAAGAATAAAAAAATGGACACTGGTTTTTGTGATTACTTAAGGCTGTAAAAATAGAAAAATATTTAGCGAGGGTGCTTCATCACCTAGTGCCTTAGACCAACTGGTTTGGGAGTCACTGCTAAAGCCTTGGGTGTTGCAAAACTAGGAAGTACGCTTTAAAGTGCAAACACATCTTGTAATCGGTTGTGGTACCTCAAGAAGTATTAACATTCGCATGAAGGATGTGTGAGCAAAATTCAATTAAATTCACCAACTAATTAGTACTTTGGACAACGGACGAGAGTACGATTGCTTGATTTGAATTTCCAAGTGTAGGGGTGATCTATACACACACGTAGGGGATATGTGATTGGAGTTTAGATGAGAGAAAGGAGTGAAGAATAGAACTTGTATCTTTAATAGAGTTGATAAAAATTCCTAAGTGGAGATGGAACCCTAGAAGGAAAACTTAAGAAATGCCGAAAACTATGTAGCTCTGCAGAACATATATGATCTTAAGTTAAATGATGAGGAAGCGTGAAGAATATGGGTGGATAATTTACGGGTCGAAGATAATAGAATTTCTTGTTAGAAGACCTAATTGGAGAATTAAAGTTAATGGGCTGAATTGATAGGATTTTGTGGGTAGTATCCGCTGAAAACCCTCAGGAGACAACACTCCTCCTACTAGGGACACCTAGAGGTTTAACGGCTTGTTGCACGTGCTCAGTGCAATCGCGTTTCCCTGCGAAAGTGCGGTTAGGTTTTTTAGAGAATAAAAATAAGCTTGCTCGAGGACGAGCAAAAGATAAGTTTGGGGGTATTTGTTCACACCATAATATTGTATTATTATATTCCCCATTCTTATTCTTTTTACAAATAAACAGGTGCTTTTGACGCATGTCTGCTACATATTACAGGTTACAGGTTCTTGGACAGAAAACAGTGAAAATGATGAAAAGACGATGCAAAAAGGGACTTTGACCAACAAATAGAAGGATCTTAATCAAGCTTACACAAAAGATCGGTACAAGGCAACGCAAGGTCCAAGATTACAAAGCAAACGGTTAAAAGTCCACTGCAATTATTCACTGGAGATCTGGAAGAAACATAGAAGTTATTTTAATAAAGAACCAAATAATAAGGAAGCCCAAAGATCCAAGACCCAATACTTTCTTTTAAAGAGAAAGAGACATAAAATTTTACCAAAGCTTGAAATCTACTTTGACTAGGTCTTCCTAAGGATATTTTGGTAAATGTAGACATGCAAATCAAATGTAACCTAGGGTTTCCTATTCTCTATAAATAGGAACTCTACTCATTGTAATTTCTTATGCCTCCCTTCATTAATAAATTTCAGCATTCTTTTGGAGAGCATCATTTTTTGTAGGTAAATTATTTTCTTGCCTTTGTTTAATTTAGTTTAAGAATTTTATTAACTTGCAATAGATGTTTCTTCTCTTTAATAAAATCATGTCTTTCTTCATCCCTTCAATGAGCGAGTAGTTTCCTCGCTTGTTAGGGTTAGGAATAGGGAAGGATTTGAGAGATGAAGATCTCTCATCTCTTTTCTTTGCCAATCTTTTATGAAAATTAGAACTCCATGCATACCTTCTTATTCCGCTCCCTACGGCACTCTACCCTCGAGGTAACGGTGATTCCGTAGTCTAAAGGCCCGGATTTTAAGGTTTTTCATGGAGGTTAGGGTAAAGATTAAGAAAGGAAGGACAAGGATCTAAAGGAAGAATCAATCTTCCCAATCATCCTAATCCCTTTTGTTAAGATTTACCATAACACTAATATGATATCTTTAATTAAAGGCAATGGAAAGAGATGTAAATCTTTGTTTACCAAATTTTCCATAAACCTAATCCTAGCAAGTTTTTAATCCTAGTATCTTACAACTTCAATTTTTAGATTTAATAATCAATCCGAACACCCTTCGGAATTAACTCGTTAGCGCGATTAGAAAATTCACAACATCCCTGTGGACCGACCCGTACTCACCGGCTAGCTGCAAAGCGACGCCGTTCTTGATTGCGGTTACAAATATTTTTGATCTATCTTTTAGAAAGCGCAAGCACGCTAAATCAAACCAATCACCCACCTCCCACTCTTGGCCGCCGGTTTATTCGATCTGGCCGCAATTTGCGGCCAGAGTAGGGGGAGGGGTGCTGGGTTTTTGGGAGTGGGGTCCTGCTTGGTAGCTTAGTCTGTTGGTATCTGTAACTTTTTAAGTTAGGCCCAGAGACAAAATCTGGAGCTTTAAACGTGTTTTCGATGTTTTGAACTTATGCAACACGCGCGTGATACGCGTGGTTCTATGGCGCGCTGCGTGACATAGCGTGTCAGGATAGGTTCTGGTGGGTTTGTGCGCCACGACGTGTCGTGTGCACGCGCGTTTTTGTTTCACGTACGCGTATCCTTTTTATCGATATATCGTGTTTTGCAGGATTTTCTTGATATATTGTGACTGTTGTAAATTCTAGGCTCACCGGCAGGGACTTCTAGCGTGGCAGAGAAAGGAAAGCAGGTGGTCGGACACACCTAGCGCGGGATCACGGGTGAGTAGATTTCACATCTAAGGGGGACGATCGTTTGGATGGCGCAAGTCGCCCGATAGATTCAGTAAACTTGAAAATAGTAAACTTTAACATTTGCTTGTGACATTAGAAATGATAGTACTTGCATAATAATTGCTGCAGTTAGGATCTATATGTTGTACCCATACGCGCAAACTCTGTAAGTCTACGGTAGCGCCCCGGCCGTCTTTCATACGCCAAATGTGGAACAAAAACTTTTATAACTGGCGCTATCTCATACTATAACCTGGATCTGCCATTAATGCTAAACTAACAATCTACAAAGAGGGAAGAAAGGTTATACCGAACGATCCGAGTCCTTCGTTCTTTAACCATCATCCCACGCTCCGTTGCGGCTGCTCCGATCTCGTCGATCTCCGATCTCCTCGTCTAGGTGGCACCACATCATCGGATCTTTAAACGGGCTCCCGCCTCTGACTCGAGGCAACTCGGTCGTCAAGTTTGCTAAAAGAGACGACCAAGATTGATGTAGAGAATGAGTAGAAGACTTTGTCTCGTTACGTCCAAAGCTATGGACGAACGGTTAATGAAGTTGCCAATTAAGTCGGGTGATGGAATGAAATGAGCAATGAAATTTCCATACACCCCAAAACTATCATAATCCTTTTACAACCATCAAGTGAGAGTGAGAGAGAGGAGGAAGGGGGCCGGCCATCATATATAGGTGGGGGGTGAGTGTAGGAGAGGGGAGGTAACCATAAGGGTAAATATCTAGTGTGAACACAAATAAATATTTAGTGTGAACACAAATAAATATCTAGTGTGAACACAATAAATGCACCATGAGTCACAAAACACCTCACCGCTTCTAGAACCTTCTAGAAGCTTCCACACTCATCTCAAGAAAAGCTAAATCCGTATTTAACCAAATCTTAAATACGGCTGATAGAAAACTGGAAACTGGCAACTTCCAAAAGTGATCCCGAAACGAATTTCAGGATAACCCCGTAACTATATAAATATACCCGCATTTGTATTACGACCGAATACAAATGCAACTGAGACAAAGATATTATATCTACTCTGTATAATACATGGATCCGGCTTAAACCAAAGCCCACCAGTATTATCTGCCCGAAATATGACACGTGCGTAAACGCATGTGCATTTTTCGAACCCTACCATAAAACCATACGGCCTCTCCAACGTTTCGCCCGAACTTGGGAAACTATCTGTGGGGGACTCTAATGACTCGTCAGTACCCTGGCAGTGGGTTTAACCACAAGCCGTTAGCGGCACTAGCTGTGCGTAACGGCTGCCCATGGACTGACCTCAAGGGAGGCTGATGAGCGAACTCATCCAGAAACCCTACTGAGCCTAATAGTGACAATGTATATACAGTCCGGTCTGTTCGTCTATGAGTATCGCATATCCGGCCTAGAGGTCTAGTAACGTCAGACCCCCAATAGCTGTATAAGTCGTGTCGGAGACAAGCCCTGAACACCCTGAGATACTACTAGAGTACCTACCAGTAAATCTCACCTGCCTTGGCCAAGGACTTGGTGTAATGGCTTTCCTAGACACAGCGCGACCTCCACCCCCAATACCGGGAGAGATGAATCCCCTGCCGATCCGCTCACGTGTCTCCATGTGGCTCGGGACTGTACCCAAAAACTACCTGTTTGCACGACTCCTTTGAGCCGTGGTAGGGTAGAAATCAAAGCACAGTGGGAACTCACACGAGACAAATGACGACCTCAGGTCGATGAACTAACATGTACACATGTCACCAGGGAACTACTATCTGACGATATGTATAATACCAACTAGCAGGTTCCCGGCGAGTCCTGTCCGGTGTACTCATAACCCAATGAGCACCTGTATACATCTTAGGTGATCCAACTGACACCAGTGGCTTGTGAGACCGACCACCGCCCCTCGTCGGGGTCTTTACTGTATACACTAGTCTACTCCGGAGTATCGATGCCCTGTCTCGAAACTCCCACGACTAGGGACCACCATTAAGGATATGCTTATAGACCACCCAACTCTCACGTATATGATCGCCCTCATACTGTTGGTAGTCAAGCAAGATCCTAAGGGCTCTATCAAAGTGTAATCATGATCAGTCACCTGAACCTATACACGACTGATAAAGGCAAACCAGATAGCATACTATCATCTCGAGTAAGACTGTCCTACCGGTATAGGTCCTCCGCAATCATTGCAATCACGTGCATGTGATCCAATAATTGACTTTGAGGGCACTATATCCAACAATCTCCCACTTGCACTTAAGGCTAATTATTGCGATATTGCGTACTCACAGCCTGTGTGAAACCAACACCCAACTCCTCTACTAATTAGTTTCACAAAGCCCGTTTGTAAAACAATTGTGTTCGAGAAATAGCCTCAGTGAGTGGATCCGCCCTGATGTTTCTCTCTATGTCTCTCTTAATCTCAAGTTCGCGGAGAAAGCCATCTCCCGAATTGAGTAATACATGTCTTAGAATATGTCTGGATATCTGATAGGACCTAGTTCATAAATGAACTCCAAATCTAAACTTCTTAGACTGTATCGATAACTGAACCTAATCAGTATCCTGCACCATGCCTCCCAGAGTATCCTCTTGGACCACCTGTCCATAATACTGTCCCTCTTCGTCAGAGGGAAAACTATAACTCTGGCAATCACTCTGTCATCCATGTCACCTTTGAAGCCTGGAATGATAACCGTCTCCGAAGGAGGCTGCCGTCATCAAATCCGTAGAACATTCACTTATGTTCTAAAACTGCTTCCTTATGTTTCTCCAGGATTGGATTAATACAAACTTATTGCATCCAGTGCAAAAACAATATTTGGTGTGGTACTTGACATCTCATGATTGACTCAATTGCCTAAGCAAGTGATCTGCTAATCATGCGCATCCCTCTCCCCTTTAGTCCGTAAGACACCTTTAGAGAGGGTGACTCCATCACCTGCAGGTACACCACCATGCCAGGAGTCATCTATTCTAAAAACCATTAGAATACTGTCAAGGTACCCACATTGGGAAACTACCCAAATCCAGATCTAAAACCATAGATCTAGAAACCAGAATGTCAAATATTATATCCATATCCTGTCTGGAGAAACAACTGTGTGACGACCACAGTATAACCGATCGTAGTATAGGAATTTTACTTCCTACTCTGTGTATAACATCCAAATACCAGGACATCACACCCTACTACCTTCTTAACAGATCCATCCCCTATTCTGATGAAGTCAAACCTATGACTGTCACATCAAAATTAGATGATCTATCTCCGCTATAACTGCTCTAGTCTATAAATAGACATAAGCTACTTGCCCACTATGCTTCCACTGCTCCCACTGACCACAACAACCCTCCTACCGGGTCTCATAGCCTGGAACAACAGTAATGTCAAGTCTGGGTAGATAAGAACCTCCCTTTCACCGTCTTTGTGGCTACCGAAGTACCTCTCGGATGTCTGAGGTTACCCACCAAATCTGCGGAGTGGCTAATGGAATGTCAAACCTGATTGAATCTATAGGTTCTATTAAATTTTCCGTAATCGTTTGCGGTTCTGGAATCACTTCCAGTTCTACCATACTCCCACTACTCTTTTCTGAAAAAATCCATTTTACTAAAACTGTGGCGAGTCAAGAACAATATCACTATTGATCTTCCAGATGGTAGAAAATCAACCCTCATCATAGCCTAGGCCAACCCACAAACTGCCATTACAGAAACGTGCCCTGAGTTATCCAGAGTCTGGTTTTAAGCATAAGCCGGACAACACACCTATATCCAATATAGAAACTTTGGCACAAATTTAATTGGAACCAAATTCTAATCATGCAGCTATCTCCAGTGTATATCAACTTTATGGAGAGAGGCTAATCAGCATTACTCAACTTAGGAATCCATCCAATTATGAGTAACCCGAAAGAGAAACAAGTTTCTCAAAACTTTTACTATCATCTGAATACCAATCACAAGTATCTACATCTTCGATCTCTTTGAAGAATCCCGATACTTGCGATATCTGGTTCTCTACTTTATTCTTATACCCACAACTTCTCAAAACTTAGACCTTGTATTTCTACGAAACACTTGTCTAAAAACTAGAGAAGTCATAAGTAAACAGAACATAGTACGAGGACCTACCCCTTTGTCCTGATGGACACTGGACAACATACAATACTCTGTATAAGTCCGCTGAGTTGAATAACTCAAAACATGTACGTTGTAGGTTGAAAACTGTACCCAGGCGATTTCCTCAAATATCACCAATTACAACGAATTCCGATATAATGAGGATGATCACCTAATTCCCAATAACTTCCTCCCACTCATCATCTGTAAAACCATACAGATATGAGAATGAAACCTAGAGAATACACACCCTGGAGTAAGTATCTAATCGGGAAAACAATTTTCCATTAACAATGAACTGAAACATGAAAATGTTTCGTAGGGGTATCCTGGTATTCATAGCAATGCCTCTTCCATAATCCAATTCATGACTTTAACCGTATATTTCTTTGCCATCTCTCCAAATCCCTTTATTTGTCTTTAGTCGTTACCTTCTGTACACCATTGTTAGGCTAAATGGTTTTCTTCCTTCCCTACCGTTCGACACCAGCCTATGGTTTCGAAGAAGACTATCCAGTAAGCATAATAGGTGTACCCTCCTAAACCAAGGAGTACTCGCAACTTGAGAGAAGGTGATGATAAAAGACAACTGAATAATACCTTATTCTTTTAAAGGTGAAATAGGAGTGGCGATGAAGTACGCGGTTTGGTCGTGAATGATAACAGTCGTAACTTACTTTGCCCTCTTTCTAATCCCTTTATTTTGTCTTTACATATTACCTTCTGTACACCCTACTTAGGCTAATTGGTTTTCTTCATTCCCTACCGTTCGGCACCTGCCTATGGTTTGGAATAAGACTATCCAATAAGTGTAATAGGTGTACTCTCCTAAACTAAGGAGCCCTCGCAACCTGAGAGAAGGTGATAATAAAAGACAACTGAGTAAACCAATTCTATTTCTCCTGAACCTTGATCCATCCTCGAAGGAGTCCCTTCGAGTTCGTATATAACCATACGATGGATCTATCCAATGGAAGTGGATGTCCGTAGTAATACGGGTGTTCTGAGAAATGCAAAGGGGAAAAGAAGGAGTGGCAATGACTTATGCAACTCAGACAATCCAAAAGCCAGTATTTTAAGAAGGCTCGGTCAACTTGGTCCCTGAGTCATAGCCTAGGGTCGGTCAAAGGTCGCTGCCAAAGAGAGAGAGAAAAGAAACACTCTGCGTGCACTCTAACCTAGATCAGAATGGTTATCACTTTATCTAATCCGGAAACTTCCCACTGTACTGTCAAATTCTCCCCCAAACCTGAAAGAAGAATCAATTGGGATCACCCGAAGAGTAAACCAACTCATCAGTGGGAATCAGGATCCAACTCTCATCGCATGATAACATGAAGGAATCCACTCGCGTTATCACACTCCAGAAGGTATGCGCATGCCTGGCAAGTTTCAGTTTCTTTAGAAACTCCCGATGTGATTTTTACCCCATGTTCTTATGACCTTGACGAAAGCCAAAAAATCATAAGTCACATGTCAAGTTCTGCCCGTCATTATCTTGTTAATTCGAACCCACCCGTACATACCCTTGACGAAAGCCAACAAGGTAATACGACTGTCCCAAACCAACTCACCTATCTATGCAACAAATGAATACCCCAGCAACTACCAAACACTATGCCTTGACGAAAGCCAACAAACATAGCTTGAATATTACTGACCATCCATAAGAAATGATGGAGGGCTACGGCTGGTTTTTGGCGAAAAACCTTTAACGTAATGAACTTGATCTCGTTGAAGGAACCTGATAGCTTTTTATAAAATATAGTGGCGAAAACCTTTTGCTAAAGAGGTTACTCCCGGTGAAGGGATCTCGGCTCTTTCCTCGTGGAATGAGGTGCAGGATATTCCACTAAATACCGTGATGCAAAGCAACATGTAATCGACTATAGTGAAGTTATTACCCTGACGCAAACTTCTGCCCAAGGGGTAAGTCCCGGTGAAGGGATATCGGCCCTTGCCCCGTCGAATGAGGTGCAGGATATTCCAACCGAATACCACTGTGCAAAACAAAAGGAAACGTCTTTGTAATAGCACTTTTTAAATTGTTCCAACAACATCCAAACAGTTTTGTTTTACTTTGCATTGATCAGAATCAATGCAGTCCCATCAATAATCACACTAGAAAAGAACGAAAATAAAATGTATGTATATGCCATCCGCATTCGTCACGGGGTCCCGTCATCACCCGTTAGGTTACTTAACTAACGACAGAGCGGGGACTGGACTAGCGCGGGTGTAAAACATATACAACATCTAATAGTATATAAACCAATATACAATAATCGCTC
The DNA here is from genome assembly GCA_030015575.1 of Agapanthus africanus. Classification (NCBI taxonomy): domain Eukaryota; kingdom Viridiplantae; phylum Streptophyta; class Magnoliopsida; order Asparagales; family Amaryllidaceae; genus Agapanthus; species Agapanthus africanus. The sequence goes on along the minus strand of JASDDO010000014.1, from coordinate 498,322,356 downwards.
CAGGCATGATAATATGCAACATTACAGAAAAGTAATAAGCATCACAGAATAATACAGATAATCTGGGATCCCCGGGTTTCACAGAGCCGCTGCTGAAACCTGACGTTCCCCTGTCGTGTGGATAGCCTGTGCAATGAAACCTAGACCCCTACGGGTGCGGCAAGTTACCCGCCAAAACCTGAAGCGAGGCAGCCCCCTACAGCATAGTGAATGGATCACCCAGCACTTCACGGAATCCGGTAATCTTGGGCACCCCTCCTTGGGTCAACCTGTACCCCCTACGAGTGCGGCGAATAGTCTGCCAATTCTAGAGTGGGGCCCCTCTGCCTCTCAAAGCCATAAGATGCGGACCCGTTGCCCCTAAGAACCCGACTATCCGTGCACTCCGTCGCGGGGTAAAACCTAGTACAGAAATGAAAAATATGTACAATGGGTACATCGACCGCAACCTGGTCGTGCCCCAAAAGAATATTATACAACAGGCAGTGACGGCAGTCCACATGTTGGACGCTCGCCCCGCAATATCAAATGTACAAATAAATCCAAACTGCACTATCATTGCACACTGCTATCCACCATGACAAATCCACAACATCATAGCACAACACAGAACATCAACACGAATGTCATGTTCGCAAACCCGTCTAAAAGAACTATAGCAATCAGACGCGGTTTACCGATCAAATGACATTCCCGGTCGGAGATATAATGTAAGTACTGTAAACTAACATGTTTAAATTTCGATCGACTAAATATCACGAAGTGGGCCCCACGAACATCTGTTGAACGGTAACAAAATCTGGGCCCAAAAGATATATACCAAAAACCCCAAATTCCAGACAAGAACCCACTATGAAAATTTGGGGCGACGATCTCACTGAACGGCCGCGGAAGCGCGGTCAAACCATAGGTTTGACAGCTATTCTGCGGCGGTCTTGTCGAATCACGTGCCCAAATTTGTACGGTTTTCTTAGAAAACCCTGCTGAATATTCTGTGATATGTAAAATTATTTTTAGAACCCTTTAAAAATCACCAGAAACTCAGAACTTGAATTTTGCGGTTTTCGATATCCGGTTCGATCAATGTTTTAAACGCGTTAGCACAAGTTAGTAAAGCTTAATGGCGTAGCTCTGATACCATGTAAGTCTACGGTAGCGCCCCGGCCGTCTTTCATACGCCAAATGCGGAACAAAAACTTTTATAACTGGTGCTATCGTATACTATAACCCGGATCTGCCATTAACGCTAAACTAACAATCTACAAAGAGGGAAGAAAGGTTATACCGAACAATCCAAGTCCTTCGTTCTTTAACCATCATCCCACGCTCCGTTGCGGCTGCTCCGATCTCGTCGATCTCCGATCTCCTCGTCCAGGTGGCACCACATCATCGGATCTTTAAACGGGCTCCCGCCTCTGACTCGAGGCAACTCGGTCGTCAAGTTTGCTAAAAGAGACGACCAAGATTGATGTAGAGAATGAGTAGAAGACTTTGTCTCGTTACGTCCAAAGCTATGGACGAACGGTTAATGAAGTTGCCAATTAGGTCGGGTGATGGAATGAAATGAGCAATGAAATTTCCATACACCCTAAAACTATCATAATCCTTTTACAACCATCAAGTGAGAGTGAGAGAGAGGGGGAGGGGGGCCGGCCATCATATATAGGTGGGGGGTGAGTGTAGGAGAGGGAAGGTAACCATAAGGATAAATATCTAGTGTGAACACGAATAAATATCTAGTGTGAACACAATAAATGCACCATGAGTCACAAAACACCTCACTGCTTCTAGAACCTTCTAGAAGCTTCCACACTCATCTCAAGAAAAGATAAATCCGTATTTAACCAAATGTTAAATATGGCTGATAGAAAACTGGAAACTGGCAACTTCCAAAAGTGATCCCGAAACGAATTTCAGGATAACCCCGTAACTGTATAAATATACCCACATTTGTATTACGACCGAATACAAATGCAACTGAGACAAAGATATTATATCTACTCTGTATAATACATGGATCCGGCTTAAACCAAAGCCCACCAGTATTATCTGCCCGAAATATTACACGTGCGTAAACGCACGTGCATTTTATGAACCCTACCATAAAACCATACGGCCTCTATAACGTTTCGCCCGAACTTGGGAAATATCTGTGGGGGGCTCTAATGACTCGTCAGTACCCTGGCAGTGGGTTTAACCATAAGCCATCAGCGGCACTAGCTGTGCGTAACGGCTGTCCATGGACTGACCTCAAGGGAGGCTGATGAGCGAACTCATCCAGAAACCCTACTAAGCCTAACAGTGACAATGTATATACAGTCCGGTCCGTTTGTCTATAATTATCGCATATCTGGCCTAGGGGGCTAGTAACGTCAGACCCCCAATAGCTGTATAAGTCGTGTCGGAGACAAGCCCTGAACACCCTGAGATACTACTGGAGTACCTACCAGTAAATCTCACCTGCCTTGGCAAAGGACTTGGTGTAATAGCTTTCCTAGACACAGCGCGACCTTCACCCCCAATACCAGGAGACACGAATCCCCTTCCGATCCGCTCACGTGCCTCCATGTGGCTCGGGACTGTACCCAAAAACTACCTGTTTGCACGACTCCTTTGAGCCTTGGTAGGGTAGAAATCAAAGCACAATGGGAACTCATACGAGACAAATGACGACCTCAGGTCGATGAACTAACCTGTACACATGTCACCAGGGAACTCCTATCTGACGATATGTATAATACCAACTAGCAGGTTCCCGGCGAGTCCTATCCGGTGTACTCATAACCCAATGAGCACCTGTATACATCTTAGGTGATCCAACTGACACCAGTGGTTTGTGAGACCGGCCACCGCCCCTCGTCGGGGTCTCGACTGTATACACTAGTCTACTCCGGAGTATCGATGCCCTGTCTCGAAACTCCCATGACTAGGGACCACTATTAAGGATATGCTTATAGACTACCCAACTCTCACGTATATGATCGCCCTCATACTGTTGGTAGTCAAGCAAGATCCTAAGGGCTCTATCAAAGTGTAATCGTGATCAGTCACCTGAACCTATACACGACTGATAAAGGCAAACCAGATAGCATACTATCATCTCGAGTAAGACTGTCCTACCGGTATAGGTCCTCCGCAATCATTGCAATCACGTGCCTGCGATCAAATAATTGACTTTGAGGGCACTATATCCAACAAACGCATTATGTAGGACACATGCACCATTACCAGGTTTTTATATGTAGCACGAGCACTATTCATGTGTACACCCATACCCTGGTAATTGCCATATCACGACACTAGATAACTATAAATTTGAACATGATAAATTGCTTAAACCTGTGCTATTGCAATAAATAGTAAAAATGAAATCATAAGAATTGCTATCTCGTGCATATATATCATTACATCACTTGCTCATGCCTAGTATAAGTCATACATTGAAACTTGAACATTGATACCATTTGCATTCATTATCATTGAAATATGCACCCATGATGATTTCATGAGGTTTATGATATTTCTGGATTTTGGGGAAAAGCCGCAAGATTTGAAACTTATGATCTTTTAAATATAAAAGTTGCGGTTTTCTAGTGATGTAAAGTGTCGTCCACCATGAGTTTGTTGTATTCTCGGGACCCGTTTCGAGGAGGTGGATGAACCGTCTCGGGTACATGGTGGGCCCGGTAAGGTGCCCCGGGGCAAGAAGATCGCAGGAGATGGCGTTGAGCCTGGCAGGGGACGGACTACCTACCGATGACTTCATTTGGCATGGCGGATATCCAGAGGATACCGACCATGGCCGCTAGTTTGAGATATGGATATTTGGGATGGATCAGCCGGATGGCTGAGACCAGAGATATTTGACATGGATATATGAGATTGAGACAGTTTTGAGGTGTCGTTGCTAGACACGGATTTTGTTGATTTCATGGATTTTATGCTGATATTAAAAAGAGTTTCAAAAACAAAGAAAGAATAGTTCTTGTACTTACATGTGGAGATCTTGAGCTGACTCATATAGTATACCTACATGTTAGTACATCCATGTGACATTCACACTTGTTAGCACTGATGATGCATATATACCTGCTAGTGCCTATAGCCATACCTGTTTAGACATGCTAGTATACTTGTGTGCATATATGCGATAGCCTTTGTAAATGTTATTTATTACTCGCGAGCTGGCAACTCACCCCCGTTGTGCCACAGCTTTTCTGCGGGTCCGTTCCGTCAGCACTGTAGCGGCGGACACTTTTGCCTCTTTTGCTCTCCTTGCCTGGATTCGAGGCTTTTGCTCATAGGTGGGTTGTTATCATTTTGTACCACCTTATATATGATCCTTATATCTAGAGTACTCCATCTACTACTACTATTTCAGCTATACCAGTTTATTTGGATTGCTGTATATTGACCTAGAGACGAGGTTGTGAGACTTATGGATTTATGTTATGTGGGGTCGAGCTCACTTGAGTCGACATGTTATTTTATCTGTGCTTCCATTCTTATTTATGCACATTGTATTTATATTGCATGGGATTTGTGGCCGCCTTGAGGCGAAGAGCTAGCTCCCGCTTGGGGATGCCTTTTTCCTGTTGTACCCGTTTGGGCTTGTTTTTACAAAGGAGGTTCTGCCGGAATTTTTGGAAAAAGTGAAAGTTGTTTTAAAAGAAAACTTGATGTGGTTTAATGGAGTAAAATGATTTAAATAAATTGGCTTCCTTCACTCTAATTCTTAATTGGGTTTTGTATTATGGGCTTCATCTTACTTACCTTACGGACGCCTTGAGACGTTTCGTAACTTAAGTGCCGGTCGCGTTCCGTACCCTGCGGGTCGTGACAAAGTTGGTATCAGAGCGATATGTTTCACCTTTCTGAGTGTAGGATGACCCTTAGTAGATGGAGTAAGTGACTTAAGCAGGGTGACGTAGCGTACGTATGTCCGCGGCATACTTGCGATACGGTACTCCGCCTAAGTGACTTTAGGATATACTTGCTAGAAATTCCTTTTTCAATTCCGTGTATCCTACGTTTCTATTGCACCGTTCTTATTGTCCTGTTTCCTGTACCAGTCACTATGCCGCAGAGGGCTACCAGAGCGCAGAGGGCTGCCGCCCAAGACGAGATTCGAGCTGGCTCGTCCGAGACTTGGACTGAGCAGGGTGGTATGCCTACACCACAGGGACAGACTGATCCGCCTTCCCCAGGCCGTGTGGATAGGCTTGAGACTGGTATGGAGGAGCTGCGACAGATGATGGGGAGTATGCAGGAGCTACATCAGATGGTGGGGTCCTTAGTTGCGGCCAGTCGTGCACCGAGGCCGGAGGACGTACCCACTATATCCCAGACTACTATGATACCTACTCCTACTACTACCACCGCGACCATCCCGGTTTCGCTACAGGAGTTCATGAGGTTGAGACCTCCAGTCTTCATGGGTACCGATGCAGCAGAGGACCCGCAGACGTTCCTTGACAGTTTGGCCAGGATCTGCCGCTCACTGAGGTGTTCTGATGACCGATGGGTAGAGCTGGTGATCTTCCGACTAGAGGGCCTCACGCAGATATGGTAGGAGTCAGTTCTGAGAGGTCGAGCTGCAGGTCTACCGCCCATGACCTGGACCGAGTTTACAGCAGTCTCTTTAGCTCGTTTCCTTCCGGAGAGCATTCGTGACGCCAGAGCTCGTAGTTTTAAGGCATTGATCAAGACCCCAGGGATGACGGTGTCTGAGTATGACGTCCAGTTTACACAGTTGTCCCAATATGCTCCGTATCTGGTGGATACCGAAGCGAAGAGGGTGAAGAGGTTCATACAGGGACTGGATGCCCAGCTATTTCTTTCCATTGGCGCCCAGCACTTCGATACCTATTCAGCGGCTATGGATACAGCGTTGCGGATGAAGGCACGTATTTCAGCAACTTCGACCATTCCCACGCCGAAGAGGATTCGTACCGGCACGCCAGATCAGGGGCAACATGCCAGATTCTTTCCACGAGTTAGGGTCGGCAGGGGGTTTGGACGAGGTCAGCTGTATAGTTCGTACCCACAGGGACAGCAAGCATCGCCAGGATGCTTTGGGTGCGGGAGCCTGCACCATCGTGTTAGAGATTGTCCTGCGAGACGAAAGGGAGTGGCGACATCTCCATGTGACCCTACCACCATCACCGCCCCCTCCTTAGAGAGCTCTACTTTCAGCCACAGGCGATGCTCCACGCCAGTTAGGTTCACCCAGAGACCGTGGACGCGGCGGACCTATCCAGAGAGGACGAAGAGGCAGCGGCCGAGGTCAGCCCGCTATTGGTGGAGGTCAGGCCTGAGTTTTTGCGTTGACACCCCAGGATGCACAGGCATCCAATGCCGTCGTGACAGGTACCCTATCTTTTTGCTCTGTTGGTGCACACGTGTTGTTTGATCCCTGTAGCGTTTTGAAAATCGTTTCGGTGAAATTTCGGAAAATCGGTAAAATAAGGGGGTTTTCTGTAAAAAGTCAAAATGCTAATATCTTATTATAAAAATTAAATATACATATTCTAGCTATGAAATTGCTATTATTTGGTGTTTATTGAGCCGCGGGTGAAATTTCAAATTTTCTGAAAAAAATATTATTTTATTATTATTTTAAGCCGTCACTAATACATTTAATTAGGGAAAATTACAAATTGGAATGAGTTGAAACAAATTTTGTGCATCATAAAACATTAAATAAAATTTTATCATGTGGTTTTTGAAACGAAATCGTTTGCCAAAACGATTTAGAAAAATATCGAAGAAAAAGGCTTTTTTCGGTGAAATTAGTGTTAATGGGAATTGGGGTAATACATTTATCTTTTTCCCTAACCCACACACCCACACCTCACCCTCTCTTCCCCTCCCCATGTGGCCGGCCCCACCATGACAGCCCTCCCCCCCTCTCTCTCTCTCCAATCACCAAGAAAAGAAAAGAAAAGAAAGGAAAATGATAGAAAAAGGGTGGACTTTGACTAGATATTACTTTCTCCACCTCACTCTCTCTCCTCCCTCACCCAAACCCCCTCCATTTCTGGCCAAATCTGAAACCCCCCACAACAGCAGCCCTCCACCAAAATCCCACACCATTTTGCCTCAAAAATCCATTAAAATGCTTCAAAAATCCATGCAAATTCAAAGCAAACTCAAAATCCAAGCTATACCCATTTTCCCTTGGCCTATCTAGCATGGATCTAGGTGTATGGGAGCTATTTTTGGGTGGCTTAGTTCCATGTTTGATCCATGGATAGTGAGGTATAAACCCTAAACCCATGTTCATTTGTTGCTAATGCTTTAGTCTAGTTTAACTAGATGTTTAATTATGGTTTTAAATTTGTGATTCAAAATTCAAGAGAAGGGTTTGTAAATTAAATTAGGGTTTTCATCTTTGGGTATTGATCTTAATGAGTGGATTAACATATTAATTCTTGCTAAAACCAAATCTAGTTACAAATTTCAAATTGTTAGTTGGAAATTGTGATAAATGTTCTTTTTGCTAACTAGGTTTTTTTGAAATGGTTTTATATTTGGGATTAAAATCTAAATTAAGGTTTCATGTCATTATTAATATTATAATGTGTAGTTTAATACTTTAGTTCTTGAAAATCCAAGCTAGATTGTGGTTTATGCATTTTTTTGCTATAAAATTGTTAAATTTGGGTATATTGTAAACTAGAATTTTGGAAATTATGGAAATTGATGAGAATAAATTATAGGAATAGTTTATATGAATTTGTTATGATATTTAGTGAATATTGTGGCCGCTAGATTCGGTTAAACATCAAGATGTTGTATTAAAACTGGTAATTTGTGCTTGCTAGATTTTCGGAAAAATGGCTTTTAAAGTGAATTTGGGGTTTTTGTGAATTTTAAGCTATTTTATATTATAATTAGTGCTCGTGATTTTACAAATGAGTGTATTTGGGTTTTTCTCGATGGTCTGGCGTTTGTACACCGACGTCGAGAGTTTTTGGGTTGATTTGTGAAAGCAACCATAGGTTTTGACCTATGTGAGATTCGTGAGTCGTTTTGGTCTTGAGTCGGATTTTAATGCGATACGGTGCGTTATGATATGTAGGTAACCCATGTGGACTTCGAGACGACAAGCAAGCGCGTCGCGACGTCGGCGCCGGCGAGCGAGGACCAGGTGAGTAGATTTATATCTACGGGGAGAAGTCGGGTGGATGGCGTATAGCACCCCGGCAGTCCGTGGTGATGTATACGAATACGTATACACACATATATATTGATTATTATTTATTGAGGTTATTGATGATAAAGATAGATTTTAGGTGTGAATAGATAGGTTTAGTGTTGCGAGACCCTAGAGTAGAGGCTGCACCACATTTATACATACACCCATACTTGCATACATTTTTCTTCATATGTGCTTATATGGGGTTATATAGTTATGGGTTCACATGGGTATGGGACTATGTGTTCACATACGGATTTGAGGATGATACTTGGGATTGAGCTGAGTCGATGAGATTTGATTTGAGGCCGTGAGATCGGTGATATAGCAGGGTTCGTATTTGAGATATGACATAACGTTGTAGCGGGTCCTTGACGTAGTGTTTCACACACGTCCATGCATACGTAGGCGGTATCAGTATGGTACTAGACGTAGATCAGTACCCCGATCATGATTTGATAAAGAGGATATCAGATGAATAGTATAATGAATGTGATATTGACCGTACCCAGATTTGGGGATACCGTACGACGGATTTACGTACGAGCTATATTTTGATGATTGATCCGCACTCTTGACTTGGGATGTCTGGTTATGGATATGATATTATTGAGGCGGGATCACCGACTGTACATATACAGGTATGTATATGTATCGACTCAGATGATAGGCGGTTCCCTTACCTGTAGTTCAGCTTGTTAGTTCAGCCGTATAGTTTAGTGTAGTTGTTAGATTAGATTAGACTTCTTACCTATTTCAAAAACCAACGAATCGTGGGCATTCTTAAAGACAGCCCAAGGGATCCTACGGATATTTCAAAAGACGTATCTTTTCATAAAAACACCGTAGCCCCTATTTTCAAAACCCATGATTCGTGTTATTTCAAAAGGCACCATTTGTAGGACTTATATTAGATTAATGCAGATTAGTTATAGTTGCGTCGAATTTTTTTTAGCTCCCGCTCATTTTGGTTGCTCGCTCCGCATCGCATATTACATTGTTATTTCATATTGCATTGTTGACATTATGCTGTTAGGACACCAGCACCATTACCGATGATGCGTATGTACCACATACACTTACTTGCCGGCTCACACACATCTTCATCGGTAATTGCCATGTCACGTACACCTTAGAAAATATTGTTGCTTAACTTAGCTTGATAGCCAGTAGTTTGACATAATATTAGTGTACATACCTTATATGCCAGCTTAGATATTGTAGTTATTACTTGTCGCTTCATGCATACTGTTATTCATTCTCATGCTTATATTCATGGTTCTACATGCTATTGATGATTCGGATTTCCATGATATTTTCTGGATTTGGAGGAAAACCGCAAAACATATATAAACTGATTTATCTCTTTTTAAATAAAAGTGCGGTTTTTCCTATGATGTATGAGTCGTCCACCATGAGTTTGCTGATGGATTTCGAGACCCGATTCGAGAAGATGGATGAACCGTTTCGGGTACATGGTGGACCCGGTAATGTACCCCGGGGCAAGAAGCGCGTGATGATGACGATGTGAGCCTGGCAGGGGAGCACTACTTACCGGTGATTTTACCCGACGCGTCGGATATCCGGAGGATACCGTCGTGGTCTTGAGATGGATGGTAGGGGCCGGTCTGGACTGACGGCGCCCTAGATATTGGGATTGAGGTGCAGAGACTGTGATACCGAGATATCGAGATATGGGGATTACGTTTTGTGCCGATGCTAGGCACTGTTTTATGCTGATTTCATTATGATACCTCATTTTGAAAATATACAAAGGAAATCTCACTAATTTATGAAAACAGTTTCTTCATTTGCATGTATTCTGTCTTCATGCATTCATACCTCATTCATATGATATATTGCTACCTGAGGCACTGACACGGGCACATGAGTTTACACTCGGGTTAGATATTTACCCTAGCCATTGTTAGGCTGCATGTTATATACATTTTTGAGGATATATTATGATCATTGACCTAGGATTGCGTTATTTATGCGATTTCTGTGCGTAGATGTTTTTCTATTCACGAGTTGGCAACTCACCCCCGTTGTGCCCCAGTTTCTTGCAGGTTTGCCGTACAGGTTTCTTTACGGCTTGCGGCCATAGTTTCCTTCGGGTGATTTGCTAGTAGGTGGGTTTACTTGTATCGTACCCCCATTTTATATCTTGTATATTATTATTCTATTGTATCTAGAAGTTCCATCAACCAAACATGTATTTATTTTCGAGATAGAGACCAGTGAGGTTATTCTTTCGACCTTAGAGTCGCGCGTTGTATTTCTGTAGATTTCTTGTTGTTTTGAGTTTCTAATTAAGTTTTGATCCTCGCCCTTGGCGTTGTATATTATATTGCTTGTGTGGTTGTGACCATCGATTGACGAAGAGCTAGCTCCCGCTTGGGGATGCCTTTTTTTGATTTCGTATACTATTCATGTTATATCCCGTTTGGGGGCCAGTATTTACAAAGGAGACACTGCCGAAATTTTCAGGAAATATTTGATGTTTTTAAAAACGCATAATTCGGCTTATGCTATTAAAACTACTTGATTTAAATTGGTTTTCCTTCACTCTACTACTTTTCTTGGTTTGGATTTCTGGGTTTTCGGTTTACTTAGATTACGTACGCCTCGAGACATTCGTAGTTTAAGTGCCGGTCATGTTCCGTACTTTCGGGTCGTGACAATCCCGGATCCACGCACTCATATGTTTCCCCACACTTCGTGCCGAGTTTGGGTAGAGAGTCCGGTTTACTTGATCAGCCGCTTGTTGTGACCACTCCTATGGGAGAGTCATTTGTTGCTAGGCACGTGTTCCGATCCTGCACCGTCCGTATTGGCGAGCGAGAGCTGCCTTTCGACTTGATCCTTCTTGAGATGTTGGACTTCGACGTTTTTTTGGGCTTGGATTGGTTAGCCACGTGCTATGCGTCTGTGGACTGCCGTAAGAAAACAGTTAGATTTTGTTTTCCCGGTGAGTCGGCTTTTATTGTGCAGGGGGACCGTGGTGCCGCCCCTCACATGTTGATTTCTTCTCTTCGCGCTGATCAGCTATTGAGAAAGGGATGTCGGGGATTTCTAGCCTATGTATGCGATACTAGAGCTACAGATATTCTGTTGGACCAGGTCCCGATTGTATGCGAGTTCCCCGATGTTTTCCCTGATGAGCTGCCAGGACTACCGTGTGAGCGCGATGTCGAGTTCTGTATTGATTTGATTCCCGGCTCGGGGCCTATTTCTATACCGCCTTATCGGATGGCCCCAGCAGAGCTTAGAGAGTTGAAGGTTCAGCTGCAAGATCTGATGGATAAGGGACTTATTCGACCCAGTGTTTCTCCATGGGGTGCTCCGGTCCTGTTTGTCAAGAAGAAGGACGGAAGTTTGCGCTTATGTATCGACTACCGCCAGCTGAATAAGGTTACCGTGCGAAACAGATATCCGTTCCCGCGCATTGATGATTTGTTCAATCAGCTTCAGGGTGCGGGTTATTTTTCGAGGATCGACTTACGATCAGGATACCATCAGCTGCGGGTCCGAAGGGAGGATATACCGAAGACAGCTTTCCGTACACGCTATGGCCACTATGAGTTTCTGGTGATGTCATTCGGACTCACCAATGCCCCAGCTGCATTCATGAACTTGATGAACCGTGCATTCAGGCCGTATCTCGACTTGTTCATCATAGTGTTCATCGACGATATTTTGGTGTATTCCCGGAGCCGAGAGGAACACGAGCAGCACTTGCGGATTACGATGCAGACTCTAAGGGTGCACCAGCTCTTCGCAAAATTTTCCAAATGTGCATTCTGGTTGGACAGCGTTGGTTTCTTGGGTCACGTGATTACGAGAGATGGCATATGTGTGGACCCGAAGAAGATTGAGGCCGTTCAGCAGTGGCCCAGACCGACATCGGTTACGGAGATCCGTAGTTTTCTAGGCCTGGCGGGCTACTACAGGAGATTCGTTCAGGACTTCTCCCGTGTTGCTGCACCTTTGACCGGTCTGACCCGGAAGGGAGTTCCTTTCGGTTGGACTGAGGAGTACGAGCACAGTTTTCAGCAGCTGCGGACTTGTCTGACTACGACGCCGGTTTTATCATTGCCCTCAGGATCAGGCGGATTCGTGGTTTATTGTGATGCTTCACGGGTGGGGTTAGGATGCGTGTTGATGCAGCATGACAGGGTGATCGCATATGCTTCGCGACAATTGAAGAAACATGAACAGAACTACCCCACTCATGATTTGGAGATGGGTGTTGTGGTCTTTGCACTTAAGATATGGCGACATTACCTATATGGCGAGTCATGCCAAATATTCACTAACCACAAGAGCTTAAAGTATATATTTCAGCAGCGAGACCTGAATCTGAGACAGCGCCGTTGGATGGAGCTGGTGAAGGATTACGACTGTGAGATCTTGTACCACCCGGGAAAGGCGAACGTAGTGGCGGATGCTTTGAGCAGGAGGCCCGGGGGTAGTCTATCTTGCGTGCGCGCAGTGCAGAGGCTGTCGTCAGCAGACTGGCAGATTTTATGCGACAGCCGGGTGGAGTTTGAGTTCACTCCGAAGGGGGGCAGCTTGCGCTCGTTCGTGCACGTCCCAGTTACTTGACCGCATTCGAAAGGCACGGCCCAGTAATGACCGACTTTCAAAGATCATGGAGCAGATCAGGCAGGGCAGAGATTCCGAGTTCATGATCGACGATCAGGGAGTACTACGATTTGGGAATCGATTGTGCGTACCAGATTCGGAGGGACTGCGACGTGAGATTCTTGAGGAGGTGCATAGATCAACATACAGCGTTCATCCAGCTTCCACCAAGATGTACCGCGACTTGAGAGATGTCTATTGGTGGGACGGGATGAAGAGGGAGGTCACCGATTTCGTATCGAGATGCCTAACTTGTCAGCAAGTCAAGGCCGAGCACCAGAGGCCAGCAGGAAAGTTGCAGCCTTCGCCCATTCCGGAGTGGAAATGGGAGCATATTTTGATGGACTTTGTTGTGGGTCTACCCAGGACCAGTCGAGGGTGCGACTCCATTTGGGTGATCATGGACCGATTGACGAAAGTGGCTCACTTCCTGCCAGTGAAGACCACTTTCAGTTTTGCTCAGTATGCCCAGATCTACATCGACGAGATCGTGCGGTTGCATGGCGTACCGACTTGTATCGTATCAGACCGAGGCACCCAGTTTACCAGCCGACTATGGCAGAGACTTCAGGAGGCTTTGGGCACTCGTTTGAGCTTCAGCACAGCATTTCATCCGCAGACCGACGGACAGTCAGAGCGGACTATTCAGACTCTCGAGGACATACTCAGAGCGAGCGTTTTGGACTTTGGCGGTAGCTGGGATCGTCATTTACCGTTAGTGGAGTTCTCCTACAACAACAGCTTCCAGGATACTATCCAGATGGCTCCTTTCGAGGCCTTGTATAGGAGGAGATGCAGATCGCCCGTCCGTTGGACTGAGCTGAGCGAGAGCAGTATTTTTAGGCCGCAGGTTGTACAGGAGATGACCGAGAAGGTGCAGTTGATTCGATACCAGATGAGAGCAGCTCAGTGCTGGCAGAAATCGTATGCAGACAGGCGCCGTCGCAGATTAGAGTTCGCGGTTGGCGATCATGTTTTTCTGAGGGTCTCTCCGATGAAGGGCGTGATGCGATTCGGGCGAAAGGGAAAGCTTAGCCTTAGGTTCGTAGGTCCCTTCGAGATCCTCGAGCGCATCGGCGCTGTTGCATATCGTTTGGCCCGTCCACCCAGCTTTTCAGATGTTCACCCCGTCTTCCACGTGTCGATGCTACGCAGATATCATCATGACCCTTCCCACCTAATTGCTAAAGTTATGGATATCTAGCTTAATTTAGTGTTTATTTTATGTTTAATGGTAGTTTTGGAGTAAATTAGGGGAATTTTGAGAATGTAATGGTTGTGATGGTTAGAATAACCTAATTGGGTGTTGTTGAGACCAGTTAACCAGAAAATTGCCCCAAATTTCATAAAAATAACCGATTTATCCGACTTGGCGTAATGTAGCAGTTTTAGCGACTTTTTAGCCTCTGTTAGATTTGCTGTTAACCCGGGCCCTTCAGAATAAAATTGTGAAGTCTATAGCATGGTGAGACTAGTAGGGACACACACACAAAATACGGGGACCCACCTCCCACTCTTGGCCGCCGGTTTATTCGATCTGGCCGCAATTTGAGGCCAGAGTAAGGGGAGGGGTGCTGGGTTTTTGGGTGTGGGGTCCTGCTTGGTAGCTTAGTCTGTTGGTATCTGTAACTTTTTAAGTTAGGCCCAGAGACAAAATCTGGAGCTTTAAACGTGTTTTCGATGTTTTGAACTTATGCGACACGCGCGTGATACGCGTGGTTCTGTGGCGCGCTGCGCGACACGGCGCTTCAGGATAGGTTCAGGTGGGTTTGTGCGCATCGCGACGTGTCGTGTGCACGCTCGTTTTAGTTTCACGCACGCGTATCCTTTTTATCGATATATCGTGTTTTGCAGGATTTTCCTGATATATTGTGACTGTTGTAAATTCTTGGTTCGCCGGCAGGGACTTCAAGCGCGGCAGAAAAAGGAAAGCAGGTGGTCGGACACACCAAGTGCGGGATCACGGGTGAGTAGATTTCACATCTACGGGGGACGATCGTTTGGATGGCGCAAGTCGCCCGATAGATTCAGTAAACTTGAAAATAGTAAACTTTAACATTTGCTTGTGACATTAGAAATGATAGTACTTGCATAATAATTGCTGCAGTTATGATCTATATGTTGTACCCATACGCGCAAACTCATTCTGTAGGACATATGCACCATTACCAGGTTTTTATATGCAGCACGAGCACTATTCATGTGTACACCCACACCCTGGTAATTGCCATGTCACGACACTAGATAACTATAAATCTGAACATGATAAATTGCTTAAACATGTGCTATTGCAATAAATAGTAAAAATGAAATCATAAGAATTGCTATTCTCGTTCATATATATCATTACATCACTTGCTCATGCCTAGTATAAGTCATACATTGTAACTTGAACATTGATACCATTTGCATTCATTATCATTGACATATGCACCCATGATGATTTCATGAGATTTATGATATTTCTGGATTTTGGGGAAAAGCAGCAAGATTTGAAACTTATGATCTTTTAAATATAAAAGTTGCGGTTTTCTAGTGATGTAAAGTGTCATCCACCATGAGTTTGTTGTGTTCTCGCGACCCGTTTCGAGGAGGTGGATGAACCATCTCGGGTACATAATGGGCCCGGTAAGGTGCCCCGGGGCAAGAAGATCGCAGGAGATGGCGTTGAGCCTGGCAGGGGATGGACTACCTACCGGTGACTTCATTTGGCACGGAGGATATCCAGAGTGTTGGGTTTACCTAGCACCTCATGAAGGGTTTGGAAGCATCACATGTACCAAAGATTAAAATTTTAGGGTGTTAAGTAAGCATACAAAGAATCATTCCTAGAAAAATTAGGGTTTCATAAACTACACTTCAACACAAGTAGATTAAGCTAGGGTTTTGAGAGTACAACCTTTGTAGCTCCCTACGCTAGACTCCTCGGCTACTTGGGGTTTGGAAAAAGTCCACTTGAACTCCTCTAGGTCCACGATGATCCACCCGGAGTCCGCTTTGTCCAAGCTTGCATCTTCACTTTATCAAGAGAATGAAATGAAGCTAACACTCTAAACAAGTGGGCAAGACTTGTGTAGAATGGTGTTGTGGTGGCTTTTCTCTCTTCAAAAACCTAACTTGATGAGTATTTTGCTCACTATAAAAATCTAGAGAGCAAAAGAAGAAGGAGAAAGAAGATGATGGCTTTTTGAACAAGAGAGAAAAGATTTACCCTTGAAAAGAAAATGAAAATATATGTATATATATTTATCACTTATCATCTCAAACCATGGTTAAATCATATGGATATTATTTCACTTGAGTTAAAACATAAAAGAAAAGATTAACCCATGGTTAGAAGGTAGGTGAGCATGGTTAGGTCAAGAAGAGTGTAGAACTCATCCATGAATTATCCTTTTCTTTTTCCTTTGTTTTAAAACAAATGAAATAATAACACATATAAATAAAATCATGGTGTGAGTCTTATATTGCCATCATTTTCCATGTATATGCAACCATGAAGGATGATGTATGTATGTATGTGTGCATCCACATCCATATGTGCATGAATCTAGAAAGAATGCATACATGCATGCATACATCCAAAAATACAAGAAAGGATTTCTAGAGAGAATCTAATGGTTAAATGATAAATCAACACTTGATTTATCATTCCGGCCATATCACATACGACCCTAACCAAAAGCAAGCCGCCCGGTTAATATACGGTATCTCATACTCGCATCTTAACCGGGCCCATGCGCATATCGCATACGCACTCCACAAGGTTTCGCCTGGACTAGGTAACTCCTTTGTGGGACTCTAAGACTCGTCAATACGCCGGCAGTGGGTGATGATCATATCAAGCACCCCCAAGCCGCAAGCGGTCAGCTAAACGTAACGGCCACCCGGGTATTGAGCGATCAGAAGAAAACAAGCGAACCTGCTACAACTCCCGTCGAGCCAACCGGCAACACTACCCGTGCAGTCCGGTCTTCTCGTCTGATATGTCGCATATCAAGTCTAGGGGTGGTAAACGTCAGACCCCAATAACCGATAAGTCATGCCGACGTGAGGCTCATAACGGGTCGAGAAACTACTGGTAACACTTACCATTAAATCTCTAATCAGCCCTGGCCAGGGACTTCCCTGTTATGGCCAATCAAGCACAGCGCAACATCAACCCCCAATACCGGGAGAGACGAAACCCCTCCTATCGCTCATTGCCTCCATATGACTCGGGACTGTACCCAAAAACCACTGTTTTGCACGCCCTCATGGACATGGTAAGGTGGAAATCAAAGCACAGTAGGAATCACACAAGACTCTATGACGATCTCGGGTCTACAGACTAACCTGCATAAGTGTCACCTGAGAACTGCCATCTGACGTGAGGTATAATACCATCTGCGAGTTCTCGGTGAGTCCGTCCAGTGTACCCAGTCTCCACTGAGCACCCGTATACCATCTCTGATGTCAAACACCAATGGATATGGGATCATCCATCGCCCATCTCATGGGTCGAGAAGCGTATAAGCTAGTCTACACTGGTATATCGATGCCCCGTCTCGATACACCCACGACTAGGGACCTTGAAGGATGTACTTATCGACTACCATGTCCCCGCTAGTATGATCTGCATCATAGTCCAGGTAGTCAAGTACACATCCTAAGGGCTTTACCAACATGTAACTATAAGACAGTATAAAGAGACACGTATACATGTTAAGATAAAGAGCAACCATATAGCATACTATCATATCGAGCAAGAAAGTCATCTCTATATATGTCCAAGCATCCAATATAATATACATCATCTGTACAATACTGGCCTCTAGGGCATACATACAACTAACAATCTCCCACTTGCACTAGGGCCAGCTGCTGTAGTATCGCATACCAAGCATCCCGAAGAGTCCCTCAAACTGTATCTGGGGAATGGCCTTCGTGAGTGGATCCGCTGTGTTGTTCTTCGTGTCAACCTTCCTGACCTTGATCTCCCGGTGATCAACTATCTCCCGGATCAGGTGATACCGCCTCAGAATATGCCTGGATCGCTGATGGGACCTGGGTTCCTTGGCTAAAGCCACCGCTCCATTGTTATTGCAATACAAAGGTATTGGATGCTCAATGGATGGAACCACTCCAAGTTCAGTAATGAACTTCTTGATCCAGACAGCCTCTTTAGCAGCATCGTTGGCAGCGATGTATTCAGCCTCCATCGTCGAGTCTGCCACGGTTTCCTGCTTGGAACTCTTCCAACTAACCGCCCCTCCGTAAAGGGTAAAGACAAATCCCGACTGCGACTTAGAGTCGTCCTTATCACTCTGGAAGCTCGAATCGGTAAAGGACTCCACTTGGAGTTCTCCGTTACCATACACCAAGAGCATCTCTTTAGTCCTTCGTAAGTACTTGAGAATGCTCTTCACAGCTGTCCAGTGACTCTCTCTAGGATCAGCTTGATACCTGCTCACTACACTTAGTGAGTATGCTACATCGGGTCTAGTACATAGCATCGCGTACATGATAGAGCCTACAGCCGAAGCATAGGGTATCCCTTGCATGCGAGCTCTCTCCAAATCAGTCTTGGGAGACATCTCTTTGGAGAGAGTGACTCCAGAGATCGTGGGTAAGTTCCCACGCTTGGATTCTTCCATACTAAACCTCTTTAGTATGGTGTCAATGTACCTGGATTGGGACAATCCCAATATCCGTTTGGATCTATCTCTATAGATCCTAATTCCCAATATGCAGGAGGAATCACCAAGATCTTTCATTGAGAATCTTTGTGATAAGAAGAGCTTGACCGATTGCAGCATAGGAATGTCATTTCCTATCAAGAGTATGTCGTCCACGTACAATACGAGGAAGACAACCTTACTCTCTGTCACCTTCTTGTAGATACAAGGTTCATCTATGTTTTTGACGAAATCAAACTCTTTGATAACGATGTCAAAGCAGATGTTCCAACTCCGCGATGCTTGCTTTAATCCATAAATGGATTTAAGCAGCTTGCACACCTTCCCGCTGCTCCCACTATTTACGAAGCCCTCTGGCTGAGTCATGTACACGCACTCTTCTAAATCACCGTTTAGAAAGGCGGTCTTAACATCCATTTTCCAGATTTCGTAATCATGATATGCAGCGATGGCAAGCATGATCCGGATGGATTTAAGCATAGCCACTGGAGAAAAGGTCTCGTCATAGTCCACACCTGGTCTTTGACGAAAACCCTTTGCAACAAGTCTAGCTTTGAAAGTCTCCACTTTCCCATCTACACCAAGTTTTTTCTTGAAGTTCCACTTGCTCCCAATGGGTTTTACCCCTTCAGGAGCAACTTCCGAAGTCCATACTTTGTTGGTGTACATGGATTCCATCTCGGACGGCATAGCATCCATCCATTTCACTGAGTCCCCACTCGTGATGGCCTGCTCGAAGCTAGTTGGGTCATCATCCTCTATGATGCAGTCCTCGCTCCCACCATCCATGAGAAAACCGTAGTATCTCTCAGGTGGGTGAGAAACCCTACTAGATCGGCGGAGAGGCTGAGGTTCGTTGGGAGATACTGAATCCTCTGGTTCCACTAAATCTTCAGTCGCGGTTTGTGTATCTGGAACCTCTTCCACCTCCACCACTTTGCTACTAATTTCTTTTACAAGAAATTCCTTTTCGAAAAAGGTGGCATGTTGAGCAACAAACACTTTTTGTTCCTCAATGTGGTAGAAAAAATACCCATATGAGTTCTTTGAATATCCCACAAACTTGCAAAGAACTGACCATACCTCGAGTTTGTCCGGATTTTGTCTTTTGACATAGGCCGGACAACTCCATATCTTAACTCGCTTAAGATATGGCCTCTTCCCACTCCATATCTCATATGGTGTGGTAGGTACAGATTTAGATGGAACTTGATTCAATAGGTATGTTGCTGTCTCCAGCGCATATCCCCAGAAGGAAATAGGTAACTCAGCTGTGCTCATCATAGAGCGCACCATATCTAATAGGGTGCGGTTCCTCCATTCCGATACACCGTTGTGCTGTGGTGTATATGGAGGAGTCAGCTGAGAGAGAATCCCATTCTCTTTTAGGAAGTCCAGGAATTCATTGCTCAAGTATTCACCTCCTCGATCAGATCGAAGGATTTTAATACTTTTTCCGGTTTGGTTCTCGACTTCTTGTTTATATTCTCTAAATTTCTCAAAAGCTTCTGATTTGTGTTTCATCAGGAACACATATCCGAATCTAGAGAGATTGTCGGTGAATGTAATGAAGTATGAAGAACCATCCCTGGCAAGTGTAGACATGGGACCGCATACATCACTATGTATCAGTCCCAAGAGTTCAGTAACTCTTTGTCCGTGTCCCGTAAACGGAGTTTTGGTCATCTTGCCTTTGAGACATGACTGGAAAGTGTCATAAGATGAAAATTCGAACGGTTTCAAATATCCATCCTTATGCAACTTAGCTAGTCGTGTCGCATTGATGTGACCCAGTCTATAATGCCACAAGAAGGATTCGTTCAGTTCTGAACTCTTCCTCTTGTGTGTGTTTGTTATACTCAGAACTGTTGATTGATTTAGAACATAAATGCCATTGCACAACGTGCCTGATCCAACCAACTTTTGGTTACGGAAAATGTTCATAACATTATCCTGTAATACAAAATTATATCCCTCTTTACTCAACAAAGAAACCGATATAATGTTGCATATCAGGTTCGGCATGTAATAGCATTCGTTCAGAATCAATGTATTACCAGTTGGCAATACAAGGTGATATTCCCCGACGGTTTTAGCTGCAACAATTGCACCATTTCCAACCCTTATGTCTTTATCACCATCTCCAAGTTCTCTACCTTTCTTAAGCCCATGTAACTGATTACATATATGGGATCCTGACGTGGTATCTAATACCCAGGACGTAGGGCAAATGGAGAAACAGTTCTCTGTAACGAACACACCCGAAGAAAATGCATCAACATGTACTTTCTTCATTCGGGTGGCATAGGAATCCTGGTATTCCCCTATGTCCTGTTCAGTCCTATAACTCTTATAAGATAGAACGGAACCAACGTTCCCCAGCACAGTATAACATGCGGGTTCAGTCAATACATCCATATTATTATCTTGATTAAGGCATGACATGGTCGCTACCTGGAGAGAGAGAGAAGAAAACACTTTAGCGTATGCTCTTGCAAGATCAGATTGGTTATTATCTTATCTAATCAGGATGGCTCCCACCGTTTTTATCAAATCTTCCTTCAAACCCTAAAAGGAAATACTAGCCGGGATTAATTACACCCTACAACTTCGCCGATCTTTCCGTCAGGCCAGTGTCGGTACTTTGAGGGAGGTTCTCCGTGCTTTCGCACGGACCTAATTAATGTAAACCTCGTTTTCCCAGAGGCGTAACCCCGTTGACACCTTTCTGGACACCTACTTGATCAGCTAATTGTCCTGTGTAAAACTCTCCCGGGAGTAACAATTACTCGTAGTGGGTATCGGGATCCAACTATCTCATAGAAGGTATGCAATCTCATTGCAAATTTCAACACTTGAAATTCCCGATAATATTTTGCCCCAAACGATCTATGACCTTGACAAGGTCAACAAACCATAGACCGTAAGTCAAGTTCCACCCGTCACTTCTTGATTGAATTAAACCCACCCGTACGACCCTTGACAAGGTCAACAAGGCCGTACGACTACCCTAATCCAATCTGCATCATATGCATAAGCAGATAAATACTGGTCAGCTACCGCACACTGCACCTTGACAAGGTCAACAAACGCAGCACGAATACTAAGCAGGACTTATCTGAAATGACGGAGGGCTACGACAGGTTTTTCTGAAAACCTATTGCGTAATGAACTTGATATCGTTATAGAATCGCGTGAATTTTGAAATGGAGTGATTCTGAGGCTTTTATTAGTTTTGCTAAAGAGGTCACTCCCAGTGAAAGGATCTCGGCTCTTTCCTCATCGAATAAGGTGCGGGATATATCATATATATCACTGTGCAAAGCAAAACTCCAAAAGCAATCAAAAACCAAACCGAGTTTTGTAGCATCTGCCAGTTTTGCTAAAGAGGTCACTTCCGGTGAAGGGATCTCGGCTCTTTCCCCATTGAATAAGGTGCAGGGTATATCATATATATCGCTATGCAAAGCAAGACTGTAGCTACCCTTTTTGAAAAAAATTTGATTCTACAACATCTTTTAGGTTTCTTTTCTTTCATTAATCACATTAATGAAGTCCCATCATTTAAGTCACCTAAACATCACAGATAAATACGACGTACACTTATGCCATCTGCATTCGCCTCGATGTCTCCTCGTGCACCGTTAGGTTAGGTAACTAACGGCAGAACAGGGCAGGGCTAGCGCGGGTGTAAAACATAAGTAACGCCTATATAATATATCATATATACTATATACAGTATTTATCATAGAATATATCTAATGATCACAACACATATATCGCAGCAGAAACATAGATATAATGTGGGATATACTAGGACGTCTGTATTTAGTATTTAGCCAACAATAGAAAATACGGATTCCACAGTCGCGATGAATAGCCAAGCCCACACCCTGGACCCCTACGAGAGCGGCAAGCGACCCTACCAATTCTGGAGTTTAGGAGACCCGGTCTCGACTCCTCAAGATGGCCTCCCACTGAACCCCAGAACCCGGTCACCTGTGCACCCCTCCTTGGGTCCATCCTAATGCGGAAAAGAAAATAATATACAACACTGGTGGCATCGACCTTAACCCGGAAGTGCCCCAAATAAAAGAATATTACATTACATTTGAATTTACATGAATGAAAATATAAAACTCTCATCTCACATAACCCCCCTGCCCCGGCTATTCAATCGCGACAATCCTGCACATCATATCTCAGCAACACATAATATCTCATATCATCAACGTAAGTAAGTAGGCATACACTGATCGTCGTCGATGTATAGCAACGACAATCGGTAAATACATACAACACTACGGTCACAGAAAAGAAAGTGTAAAACTGTAATATCTGGAATCCACATTCTCTTTAGACATCATAAATGCGAAATATCACATACTTCGTATTTCATGTCTATCTATATGAATTCCACACATTGCATCACATTCCAGATAAACAGCCAGTATTAAAGTTTTCGAACGAAAGATCAAATACCCAAGATTCCATAAAGCTCAACACTTGAGCGGAGTTCAAAAACCCGGAGAGTGACACAGTAGTAGCGGTCCAGCCGTAGAAGGCTCCTCTCATATCGAGCTCATAAGCTCCGAGCACATAGGCTCCTATCACATCGAGCTCATAGGCTCCGAGCACATAGGCTCCTCTCATATCGAGCTCATAGGCTCCGAGCACATAGGCTCCTCTCACATCGAGCTCATAGGCTCCGAGCACATAGGCTCCGAGCACATCGAGCTCATAATGCATATGTAAATTTGCATAGATCATCATAATGATATATTAAGTATGCGTATATATATATATATATATCAGCGTCCCATACCACTAATATATATATACTCTATGGGTATACATATATATTTCAGCGTTCCATACCACTGATATATATACGCAGGAGTAAAATAATCTAGAATCATCATATGCAACCATATCACAGTGCGAAATCCATGAATTATAATACATGCAACAAGAACACTAATATAAGCATGCAACTATGTAAAGGCATGTGCACAAGGAATATGAATCATTAACATATGAGCATGCAATGCAATGCGAACCGTAGAATAAATGGTAAATGAATGATAATGCAGCTTACTATTTGAAATAAGACAAATCGGGGTTTTTGTAATAGGTATGACTTGGGTCTAGTCTACCATCTATTATGCAAACCACAGATCTAAGTATCAAGTCAACCGGGAGGGGTATGGAATCCACCTAAATCTAGGTCGATATAAATATATATATCCATATAATAGTCAGTGATCCCACCTCAATAGTATCGCGTACAACACAGTATATCATATGGCAATCCTCAAGTCATGAGTGCGGATCTATTATCAATATAAAGCACGTACGGTAAATCGTCGTACGGCGTCCCAATAGCTGGGTACGGTCACTATCACATTATCTCATCAAGTACCTGGTATTCTCATCATCATAACACATAATCTGGGATACTGAATCTAATCCTAGTACAAATCGATACCATCTATATAATTATGAATGCGGGGGTAAAACACATGCCCAAAGGCCCGCTAAGAATCACATATCGTATCCCAAATACGAATCATATCAAATCACCGATCTCACGGCACCCAGCCCAATATCATTGACTCATCTCCAAAGTCATCCAATATCATCATCAACGCAGTGTAAGTATAGTGAATATGCAGGGGTGTGCGTGTGGGTGTAAACCTATTCTAGGGTTCGTGGCTATGAACTACACTAGTTTACTTCTAAGCCTAAACTATCCATAAAACACCTAACACAATATCCATGACACACTGTAACTATCATATATAGTATATCAACTACGGACTGCGGGGGTGCTATACGTCATCCCCCGACTTCCCCCTGTAGATATAATCTACTCACCTTGCGTCTTCATTTGTCGACGTCATCACGCGCATTGCTTGTCGTCCCAAAGTCTTCATGGGGTACCTACACATCAACGTATCGTATATGCGTATTAAAACCAAATCAAAGCTAAACGGCACACGAAACCCAAAACGATACGATAAGGGGCCTATAGGTTAGAACCTATGGCATGCCTTCAAAACCATCAATAAATCCTCTATATCGTCGTATAAACGCCAAATAGTCGAGGCAAAACACAATACACAATTGCAGAATTAACAATACGGAATACGGAAACACGAATCCAAACAGCAACTTAGGAAATATGTCCCAGATTTCACCCTAGGTCCAATTAGACAAATCTATATATACCAGGGGTCTAATCTACAGATAAGGAAACACCAAAACCAAAACGAGCCAAATTGGTGGGGTCCAGGCCGCAAATTGCGGCCAAATGGGTAAAATTTGCGGCCAGGAAAAGGAGTTAGGGGCTGAGGTCTTGGTGGTAGCTTCCTGGGCACCTGCACATACCACTGTCTAATCAATTTTTGTTTAGGGTGTCTCGGGTGATAGCAGATTCAATATACCCTGCACAGATTTCACAAATTCCCCGATATCGGTTTCTAAAATCCGTATTATGGGTTTAAACTTCAGGTTAGGGTCTCAATTCATACACTAGGGTGTTGGTGTAGCCTCTATTGAACTCAATTTCACAATACAACACAAGTTTCCCTCAAGCCCTAACTAGGTTTTTCCCATGTTCACAAAATTACCCGATATTGATTCAATCTTAACATAGGGTTACAAGAAATGCAAAAACTAAGCTAATGGTTCAGTAATTACCTCATTTGGCAACTCAAGAATTTTCTTGAGTTGCCCCTAGTGGCCAAAATCCATGCTTTCTTGGTCCATCGGGTAGGTCTTGAGCTTGTGCATCTTTTTAGTGAAATGGGGGTAGGGTTTTGGAGTTGTTTATGATGTGTTTAGAGGGCTTTGAAGAGGGGAGAGAAGTGAGGAGAAGCAGCAGCAGCAAGGATGAAGAGGGAGAGAGAGATGAGTGAAGGAGAAATGGCTAAGGGTTTTGTCAAGGGTGCCCATACCTCTCTCTCACCAAACCTCATTCTTTAATCTTTTACCATTTCATTTCCTTTTCTTTTCTTTTTCCCTTAAACCCCTTCTCACTCAAATAGTAACCCCAAAACAAACCATGGTGAAAATGCACAAGTGTGAAAAAGAATGATATGTGCATGTTTTGCACAAAAAGCTAAAAAAAACCGTTTAGCGATTTTTAATCGCGATTAGCACTAATTTAGCATATAACTAATCAATTAAACTTAGAAATGGCATAATTCTCTAATTTACCCTATTTTTGAATTTTCCATAATTTTTTCTCCATTTATTTGTATTTAATAATACCAAAATATTAAAATATTCAATAAAATAATATTAAATTATAAATTTCCCAAAAATAATATTTTTATTATTTCGAAATGTTACAATCTACCCCCCTTAAATAAATTCGGCCCCCGAATTTAAAAATCTTACTATATGCACCTTCAAAAAGATAGGGATACCTCTTCCTCATCTCGCTCTCGGTCTCCCAAGTGACTTCCTCGCCGCTCTGGCCATGCCAAAGTACCTTGACGGACGGTATCTCTTTCGACCTCAATTTCTTCACTTGCCGATCCAAGATCATCACCGGCTGCTCTGCATAGGAAAGGTCGCGCTCAAGCTGGATCGTCGGGTGCTGAATCGCATGCGAAGGATCATGAAGATATCTGCGGAGCATCGAAACGTGAAATACGGGGTGTACATCTGGAAAAATGGGCGGAAGGGCTAAACGATACGCAACCGCACCAACACACACAAGGATCTCGAAAGGGGCCCACATATCTGGGACTAAGCTTTCCCTTCTTCCCAAACCTCATCACGCCTTTCATTGGGAAGACCCTCAAGAAAAACATGATTACCAACGGAAAACTCAAGTCTGCGCCGACGACGGTCCGCATAAGACTCTACCTACTCCGGGCTGCTCTCATCCTATCGCGAATCAACTGGATCTTCACGGTCGTCTCCTCCACAATCTGCGGCCCTAAGATACTGCTCTCTCTGAGCTCCGTCCAACAGGTGGGCGACCTGCATCTCCTCCCATAAAGAGCCTCAAACGGTGCTATCTGAAAGGTCTCCTGGTAGCTGTTGTTGTAGGAGAACTCTACTAAGGGCAAATGATGATCCCAGCTACCTCCGAAGTCTAATACGCATGCTCTAAGCATGTCCTCGAGAGTCTGAATAGTCCGCTCTGACTGCCCGTCGGTCTGCGGATGGAATGCTGTGCTGAAACTCAAGCGAGTGCCCAAAGCCTCCTGAAGCCTTTGCCATAGCCGGCTGGTAAACTGGGTGCCTCTATCGGACACGATACAAGTCGGAACTCCGTGCAGTCGTACAGTCGCATCCATGTAAATCTGGGCATACTGAGCAAATCCGAAAGTCGTCTTCACCGGTAGGAAGTGAGCCGCCTTCGTCAAACGATCCACGATCACCCAGATGGAGTCATACCCTCGACTAGTCCTGAGTAGACCCACAATGAAATCCATAGATATCTGTTACCATTTCCACTCCGGAATGGGTAACGGCTGTAGCTCTCCCGCAGGCCTCTGGTGCTCAGCCTTGACTTGCTGACAAGTCAGGCATCTCGACACAAAATCTGCAATGTCCCTCTTCATACCGTCCCACCAGTAAACATCTCTCATATCATGGTACATCATGGTGGAACCGGGATGAACACTATATACGGACCGATGTGCCTCCTCAAGAATCTCGCGCCGTAATCCCTCAGCATCTGGTACGCACAGTCTAGCTCCAAATCGTAGTATCCCCTGATCATCGATCACGAACTCGGAAAATCTGCCATGTCCCATCTGTGTCCTGATCTCTGAACAGCGGTCATCACTGTGCTGTGCCTCATGTATACGGTCAAGCAACTGTGAGCGTGCACGAACATGCGCAATTTGTCCTCCGATCGGCGTAAACTCGAACTGTACCCGGCTGTCGCATATGACCTGCCAATCCGCCGACGACTGCCTCTGCACTGCGCTTAAACAGGATAGACTACCCCCGGGCCTCCTGCTCAAAGCACCCGCCACTACATTCGCCTTGCCCGGGTGATACAAGATCGCACAATCGTAGTCCTTCACTAATTCCATCCATCGGCGCTGTCTAAGGTTCAGGTCTCGCTGCTGAAATATGTACTTTAATCTCTTGTGGTCAGTGAATATCTGGCACGACTCTCTTTACAGATAATGTCGTCAGATCCTGAGTGCAAAGACCACTGCAGCCATGCCCTGGAAGGGATCCCGCTCAAGGTTCCTCCGATCTTGCCTATGCCGAACTGTACGAAGGCTGGCTCTCTTGCATAATCTCTTCTCACTCGATGGACATCGGTGTCCTCGGCACAATATTTTCTCGGAAATTGGTCGCATCCCAACGCCTCTGCAAGCATATCAGGTCTCCAGTCTCGACGGGAAGTAATGACAGCTCGTCAGCATCTCGCCCGAACCTCTGGTTCCATTTGTCTCTATCGTCATCCACTATGACGTCATGCCATGCATATCTACGCACTGCACTATTCTCGGCCACGGTCAATCTGAAGCCTCTCACACGGACTCGAAATCGCGTACTCTGTAGCTTCATCATTCTGTAGAAGATGTCAGGCCGAACAGGTCCTCGGGAACACGTCCCAATCATCGGAGGAATACTCAACACTCGTCCGTCCTTGATCAATTCGCAACGCATCTGGTAAGTTCCTTTATCCGAACCGGGTCAACTACCTCGTCGACAATGCCGAACTCTAGCCTGCTGGGTGTGCGCAATATGACCATCCCTGGGTCTAGGTCTTCTCGTATCGTATTCCAGAAAGGACCTATCGAGATTTCTCTCTCAAATCTCTTTCCTGCCGGATTGCCCGGAAGTCATCATCCATCGCTGAAGCAAATTCTTATTCCGGAACGTCTGCATACTTATCGCGCTTCTTTCTGGAAGATATATCCATATACAATGCCTCTGGGTGCGTATCACATCTCTGATGTCAGCGGAGTGGGAGGTCATCTCGTCGAAATCTCTTGCGAACTCTTTTCTTCACTCTGCTTCAATGTCGACTGATTCGGACTCGTCTCATCGTGGCTGCATGGACTATGCTCCAACGGCTATACTCGTATCTGGAGTCTCCCAAGCAATGCATCCCATCACATGATATCCGAATGATGTCGAAACATTCGATCGACTCGTCAGAACCTTATAATCCCCCAAGAAATCAACATCTTGAGTACAGTTTAATAGTATCGAGTACATGCCACAGCGTCGGTGGTCCAGCCGTAGAAGGGCAAACCCAAGCCTCACTAATGACGTCGCGGAACTGCCGCAAATCCTAAGGTTCAAAGGCTTTCACACGGTCATTAAGTCGAGTTAGGGTTTCATTCTTCTAGAGGGTCCATAGAATCATCTGCATGTCTATCCGTATACTTTAAACTTGGAAAATGGGCTCCTGACACTCGATCGTCTCTATCGACTCTCAATGAACCTGCGTGAAGTCGTCTCTAGCTGGGAACAATCTATCTGATGACCTCGCATCGGTAAACGAACGAACCACATGTCCTAGTCTTTCATCCTCAGGTGACTAGCGACTCGCTATCATCTCTCTAGGTAAATGCTCACGCTGCAGTAGCTCCAACCATCTGGGCGATATCTCGTCATTTGCAGCAACAACTGGCTCATTCGCCTGTACGCCGAACAGCGCCTCAATCCTCCAGGAAAGGCGATACATTGGCTGTCATCTCTGAATCGGTATGCTCTAGATCTGAGTAAGACTCTTCACACTGGAAATCTTCAACTCAACCGGGCCCGCTCCGGCGCATAAATCGGACGAATCACCTTCATCTCTCAAATCGGGTAGACTAACTATCAACTGTCTCATATCTGCCTGGAAGCTCCGGCAATCTCAGCTCGTAAGCTCCGGAAGCGATATCCTGTCAATCTCAGCAACAGCCGGTCCATCTGTCTGCACGGTAGGCGACATCATAATCTCTGAGGTATGCTGTATATCAACAGTCATCTCTCAACTGGCAGCTCTAACAATGGCCCGATCATCCGGTGCAAAACCAAGCACTCGCCTCCACCAGAGGTCATAATCACCAAAACTAACTCGAGATGTTCCCATGTCACCAGAAAACACAATGGCCGGCCCTCGTACCAGACGAGCTCGCACTAACCGTAACCTTAGCAGCAGCCCAAACTGTGCTCAAATATGGCGACAGGAACCTCAATCGAGTATCGAAGAGAGCAGATCAACAGCAAAAGAGAACAACTGATCCAAAGTGGATACATGATCATAAGAAGGAACAACATTAATGAAGGTATGATCATGAAACTAATAGAATCGAGGATCTCAAATGGATATACAAGCATGGATATGAAGAGAATCACTGATCTCAAAAATATATGCATCCTAAGGTTCCTTAAGCGGAGTAGCATATCGTAAGTATGCCGCGGAACATACCCACGGTACGTCACTCTACTTTAGTCACCTATTCCATCAACCAAGGGTCATCCTACGCGACGAAAGTTCGGGTCTAATACCCCATCGACTAAGTCTAAGTTCCGTAAGGTCAAGCCTAAGTTCCGTATATATATAAACGCCCTAGGCTCCACATAGTCAAACTTAGACTCGAACCAAGGTCAACCTAGCGCTCTGATACCAACTTTGTCACGACCCGAAAGAGCACGTGACTGGCCCTTGAACCATATGAAGTCTATAGGACTCCATCTGATCCAAGTAAGCCAAAAGCCCAGAAATCTAAAACCATTTAGAGTAAAGAAACATATTTTGTAAATTATTTCCCAATGTGGCATTTTATCACACACTTACAACGCCTAAGCAAAGAGCACAACCCACACGAGCAATATAATATACAACGCCGAAGGGCGAGGATCAAACCCAAGAGAATCTCCAATAAGCAAGAAAATTGTAATACTACTGAGCGCGACTCTAAGGTCGAAATAATACATCACTTGCGTCTAAGTCTGAAACAATATACAAGTTTTGGTTGATGGAAATTCTAGATACAAAGAATAATACAAGTACAATGGTGGTTCTGATGCAAAGAATCCACCTACCGAGCAAATCACCCGCAAAGGAAACAATGTGCCGGAAATGCCGCTATGGAACCTGTACGGCAAAACCTGCAAGAACTGTGGCACAACGTGGGTGAGTTGCCAACTCGTGAATAGAAAATATCTACAAGCAGAAATTGGAAGCAAGACATAAACCTAAGTCATAACGATCAGATATAATATAAACCTCAAATGAATAAGTTTGAAGCATAGTAAAGTAGCAATGTAACATCTGAACATAAGTGTAGTGCCGAGTACTCGTACCAGTGCCTCACGTAACACTATATCATAGATATGATGTATGTATGCGGTAAAATGAAAACAGGAGATATCGTGAATGAAATCATCCGAAAATCAACGTCGAGCATTGACACAAACTATATATCTCAATATCAAATGAAACCCATATATCATGTATCCGACATGTATGCAACATTCATGAGGGTACTCTATCAGGTACTATTAATAGGTAATGCAATGCATATACAATAAATATGGGGTAGGAGAGATATAATATACCATCGACCATAAAGGCCCCGAGCACATAGGCTCCTCTCACATCGAGCTCATAGGCTCCGAGCACATAAGCTCCTCTCACATCGAGCTCATAGGCTCCGAGCACATAGGCTCCTATCACATCGAGCTCATAGGCTCCGAGCACATAGGCTCCTCTCACATCGAGCTCATAGGCTCCGAGCACATAGGCTCCTCTCACATCGAGCTCATAGGCTCCGAGCACATAGGCTCCTATCATATCGAGCTCATAGGCTCCGAGCACATAGGCTCCTATCACATCGAGCTCATAGGCTCCGAGCACATAGGCTCCTCTCACATCGAGCTCATAGGCTCCGAGCACATAGGCTCCTCTCACATCGAGCTCATAGGCTCCGAGCACATAGGCTCCTCTCACATCGAGCTCATAATGCATATATAAATTTGCATAGATCATCATAATGATATATTAAGTATGCGTATATATATATCAGCGTCCCATACCACTAATATATATATACTCTATGGGTATACATATATATTTCAGCGTCCCATACCACTGATATATATACGCAGGAGTAAAATAATCTAGAATCATCATATGCAACCATATCACAGTGCGAAATCCATGAATTATAATACATGCAACAAGAACACTAATATAAGCATGCAACTATGTAAAGGCATGTGCACAAGGAATATGAATCATTAACATATGAGCATGCAATGCAATGCGAGCCGTAGAATAAATGGTAAATGAATGATAATGCAGCTTACCATTTGAAATAAGACAAATCGGGGTTTTTGTAATAGGTATGACTTGGGTCTAGTCTACCATCTATTATGCAAACCACAGATCTAAGTATCAAGTCAACCGGGAGGGGTATGGAATCCACCTAAATCTTGGTCGATATAAATATATATATCCATATAATAGTCAGTGATCCCGCCTCAATAGTATCGCGTACAACACAGTATATCATATGGCAATCCTCAAGTCATGAGTGCGGATCTATTATCAATATAAAGCTCGTACGGTAAATCGTCGTATGGCGTCCCAATAGCTGGGTACGGTCACTATCACATTATCTCATCAAGTACCTGGTATTCTCATCATCATAACACATAATCTGGGATACTGAATCTAATCCTAATACAAATCGATACCATCTATATAATTATGAATGCGGGGGTAAAACACATACCCAAAGGCCCGCTAAGAATCACATATCGTATCTCAAATACGAATCATATCAAATCACCGATCTCACGGCACCCAGCACAATATCATTGACTAATCTCCAAATTCATCCAATATCATCATCAACGCAGTGTAAGTATAGTGAATATGCAGGGGTGTGCGTGTGGGTGTAAACCTATTCTAGGGTTCGTGGCTATGAACTACACTAGTTTACTTCTAAGCCTAAACTATCCATAAAACACCAAACACAATATCCATGACACACTGTAACTAACATATATAGTATATCAACTACGGACTGCAGGGGTGCTATACGTCATCCCCCGACTTCCCCCTGTAGATATAATCTACTCACCTTGCGTCTTCATTTGTCGACGTCACCATGCGCATTGCTTGTCGTCCCGAAGTCTTCATGGGGTACCTACACATCAACGTATCGTATATGCGTATTAAAACCAAATCAAAGCTAAACGGCACACGAAACCCAAAACGATACGATAAGGGGCCTATAGGTTAGAACCTATGGCACGCCTTCAAAACCATCAATAAATCCTCTATATCGTCGTATAAACGCCAAATAGTCGAGGCAAAACACAATACACAATTGCAGAATTTACAATACGGAATACGGAAACACGAATCCAAACAGCAACTTAGGAAATATGTCCCAAATTTCACCCTAGGTCCAATTAGACAAATCTATATATACCAGGGGTCTAATCTACAGATAAGGAAACACCAAAACCAAAACGAGCCAAATTGGTGGGGTCCAGGCCGCAAATTGCGGCCAAATGAGTAAAATTTGCGGCCGGGAAAAGGAGTTAGGGGCTGGGGTCTTGGTGGTAGCTTCCTGGGCGCCTGCACATACCACTGTCTAATCAATTTTTGTTTAGGGTGTCTCGGGTGATAGCAGATTCAATATACCCTGCACAGATTTCATAAATTACCCGATATCGGTTTGTAAAATCCGTATTATGGGTTTAAGCTTCAGGTTAGGGTCTCAATTCATACACTAGGGTGTTGGTGTAGCCTCTATTGAACTCAATTTCACAATACAACACAAGTTTCCCTCAAGCCCTAACTAGGTTTTTCCCATGTTCACAAAATTACCCGATATCGATTCAATCTTAACATAGGGTTACAAGAAATACTAAAACTAAGCTAATGGTTCAGTAATTACCTCATTTGGCAACTCAAGAATTTTCTTGAGTTGCCCCTAGTGGCCAAAATCCATGCTTTCTTGGTCCATCGGGTAGGTCTTGAGCTTGTGCATATTTTTAGTGAAATGGGGGTAGGGTTTTGGAGTTGTTTATGATATTTTTAGAGGGCTTTAAAGTGGGGAGGGAAGTGAGGAGAAGCAGCAACAGCAAGAATGAAGAGGTAGAGAGAGATGAGTGAAGGAGAAATGGCTAAGGGTTTTGTCAAGGGTGCCCATACCTCTCTCTCACCAAACCTCATTCTTTAATCTTTTCCCTTTTCTTTTCCTTTTCTTTTCTTTTTCCCTTAAACCCTTTCTCACTCAAATAGTAACCCCAAAACAAACCATGGTGAAAATGCACAAGTGTGAAAAAGAATGATATGTGCATGTTTTGCACAAAAAGCTAAAAAAAACCGTTTAGCGATTTTTAATCGCGATTAGCACTAATTTAGCATATAACTAATCAATTAAACTTAGAAATGGCATAATTCTATAATTTACCCTATTTTTGAATTTTCCATAATTTTTTCTCTATTTATTTGTATTTAATAATACCAAAATATTAAAATATTCAATAAAATAATATTAAATTATAAATTTCCCAAAAATAATATTTTTATTATTTCAAAATATTACACCGCCGATGACTATGGGGACTCAGAGTGATGCAGCTAGGGCCGAGGTCAGAGTTGGCTCGGGTGAGACGAGTACTGACCAGGATGGCACTCTAGTCGCACAGGTGGAGACGGATCAGCCTATGACCTATGCTATGGATAGACTTTTAGTAGAGATGCAGAACTTCTGCCAGACGATGAGTTCTTTGGTTGATGTCGTTCGGGAGCTACGACAGGAAGTTGTCACCCGTGTCACTCAGTTGTCTCTTACGGTCAGTATGCAGCAGTCCGTTACCTACATAGCACCAGTGGTTGCAGCTCCAGTTGACGAGGCGCATATTTCAGAGGCTCAGAGTGTTCCAGGACAGTGGAGGACTCGTACCAGCGTACCAGCCCAGAGACAGAGGTTTGGTCGTCGAGACAGATTTCGTGGCCACTACGGGAGTAGCAGAGGCTTAGGACGAGGACAGTCGTTCAGCTCATATCCCCAGGATGGTCAACTGTCAGCGCGTGGATGTTTTCGATGCGGAAGCCTTCAGCACTTCGTCAGGGATTGTTCCTCAGCACGGCGTCAGGATCGTATTCAGAGAGGCCGTGGACGTGGAAGATTCGCTCAGAGGGCTCAGGCTACCAGAGGAGTTCATCCAGCTGCGAGTAAAGGGCAGACGCGGGAGTTTGCTTCTACTCATCGGGACGCGCAGACGTCCAATGTGGAGTTTTCAGGTATCTTTATTTATATGTTCTTTTGATGTATTCGTTTGTTTTTCATGCTTGTACCGTGGTTGGGTAGATTAGTCGTAGTTGTGTTAACTTCTGTCAGCGATTCTTTTGTTGCGCGATACGTATTTCAGTTTTGTGCCAATTGGATGGGAGATAGAGATTCGTCCATCGTTTTGATCCTTCTAGAGATGTTGGATTTGACGTTCTCCTGGGCACGGATTGGTTAATTGCGTGCTAGGCATCTGTGGACTACCGCGAGGAAACAGTCAGGATTGTTTTCCCGGCAAGTCAGTTCTTGTTGTGCCGGCGGATAGTTGTGCCGCCTCTCACAGCTTGAATTCAGCCTTTTTCGCTAGTCGGCTACTGAGGAGATATCGTGGATTCTTGGCGTTCATTCGTGATAGTGGAGCCACAGTGGGATTGTTGGATCGGGTTCCTTTCGTGCGAGAGTTTTTCCGACGTTGCTCCGGATGGGCCGGCGAAGCTGAGGGAGCTTAAAGGATCAGCTGCAGAGTTGTGGTTTGGGGAGTTTTATGCGTCTGAGTGTTTCGCTTTTGGAAACTCCTAATTCTGTTCGTCCAAGAGGAAGACGGCAGTTGGAGGTTGTGTATCGACGGATCGTCAATTGAACCGGCTTACGGTGCGGATAGGTATCCTTCACCTCGCCGTGACGATTTCTTCGATCGGCTCCAGAGTGCGAGATATTTTTCTAAGTTTTCTTGGGATCAGGTCATCATTATTGCGGATTCGGAGTGACGGCATTCCGAAGACTGCCTTGTGCGTGCTACGGGCTTTGTGTGTTTTGGTGAGTCATTGGATTCACTGATGCCCTAGCAGCATTCGTAGATGTGATGAACCAGATTTCTGCAGGCCGTTCCTCGACCAGTTTTTGTTGTCTTATTTACGACACTCTGGTCTACTTAATTTGTCTTGAGGGACAGGAGTAACACTTGGGGATTTGTTATGCAAATACTGGGAGAGCCCCAGCAGTTTGCTAAATTCTCTGAGTATTTCTTCAGGCTTGTTTTGTGTTGACTCCCAGGTCTTGTAGTCACGGGAGACGGTTTTGTATGGTTCCGAGGGAGATCGTGACCGTACAGCTTAGGCCCAGACTTGTGTGCCGGACGGAGATCCGCAGATTTTAGGCTTCGCAGGTTTTTACCGCCGTTTCATGCAGGATTGCTAGAGTAGTGTTGCACCGTCGACTGAATTGACCGGAAAGGAGGTTTCTGTTCTGTGGACTGAAGCATGTGTACGGAGTTTTCAGCAGTGGAGATTCGGTTAACAACTGCATCAGTTCTTTCTTTGCTTTTGGTTCGGGCGACTTTGTTGTTTAACTGTAATGTTTCTTGAGTGGGCTCGAGTGTGTACTGAGGTGACACTATAAAGTTATCGCTTTTGCTTCCCCACATTTGGAGGAAGTACGAGGAGGATATTCCACTCATGATCTGGAGATGGCCGCGGTGGTTTTGCATTGGAGATTTGGGGACACTACTTGTTTGAGAGTCACGTCAGATTTTCACGGACCACCAGAGCTTAATGTACATCTTCCTGCAGCGGATTTTGATTGTTGTGATGGTCTTCTGCAGATTTACAGTTCTTGTGTGATCGTTGAGTACAGCTTTAGTTCGTCTCTATGGAGGGGACAGCTTGCTCATGTCCGCGCCCGACCACTTTCCTTAAATCGTTTTCGCGAGACACTGCCCGCCGATACTCGTTCGTCAGTGATACTCGATAAACTCGGTTAGGTATTGATTCGGAGACCTTGATTGTGACAATGATGTGCTAAGTTAGGGACGCGTTTGTGTACCTGGTTTTATCAGGTAGAGACGTGCAATCCTAGAGTAAGCACATCAGTCAACTCTCAGTATTCATTCAAGTTCCACCAGCTTTGGCGTGACTTGTGAGATAGTTACGAGTGGACAAGGATGTAAAAAGAAGTTCAGGTTTCGTTTCAAGGTGTCTGTCTTGTTGTGTGCTTGGTCGAGCATCTGAAGTCGGCTGGAGAGTTGCAACTTTTTACCGTTCTGAAGTAGGAATGGGAGCAGATCTCCACGAATTTCGTTATGGTTTCTACCTAAGTTTGGTTAGGGTGTGACTCCATTCGGATTCCTGTCATCCGGTTATACTCAGTTTGCTCGGTTGTTTTGTTAAAGTTGTGTGTTTGTTTGATTGTTGTCAGCAGTTTGGGGATCGTCACTCGCCATCGTTAGGGTTCGCCTTCGATGGCTGTTATCAGGAGACACTCCAATTGGCTACCCTTAGGCTTAGGGGTTAGGTCGTGTCGATCACCAGTCTGTTGTTCTTCTGACTCCGCGTAAGTAGGACCTTGGACCCCAGCTAGTTTAGAGACTTCGGAGTTAGTCCAGCTGTGTTAGGTCAGGATGGGAATTGTCCATTGCGAACTGAGGTCTTATGCCGACTGTGTTAGCCATAGACCCGAGTTCGCAGGGACAGATCACGTATTCCTATGGACTTTCCGATGAATGACGTGTTGGATTTTGGGAAGCTTATCCCAGGATTTAGGTCCTTCTGCGATCTTAAGCGAGTTATTTTCGTTGCCTTTAAATTGGCACTTCCGCCTAGATTATTGGATTTTCACCCCGTATTCCGCGTGATGATACTTTACAATTACCTTCATTGCCTTTATCGCATGATTTGGCACCAGACCAATTAGCTTGGGCGCGATCTTTCGTTCACCAGCAGCCATGTGTGTTAAATGGCTCGACAGGTGGAGAAACGTCGGTCAAGGGTCTTGCCATCTGTGAAGGGTTTTCTTGGACGTAGCCGTATAGTGAGATAGTCACTTGAAAGGCTGCGAGCGAGATTTAAGGATTTTAATCTTCTCTTGGAAGGTACCCGTATCAGTATATTTTTAAATTCGGGGACGAATTTCTTTTAAGGGGGGAGATTGTAACACCTTAGAATGTGTTTTGTAGCTAATTATATTTTAATGTGTGGTTTTTAATAAAAAGTTTACCAAATTGGATTTTAAATATTTTATCCTAATTATTGTGTATTTTATTAGAATTTTGTTAGGCTTGCACACACTTGTGCATGATAACTTGGGTGTAATTTAGGGTTTAGCCATGATTTACTACATGGTAAACTAACCATTTTTCCCTAATCTAGTTTTGATTATTATTAAGTGTCATGGTTGTAATTAGTCATGATAGTTTTAAAAGTGAAAAATGAATTTAAAAAGGGGTTTTATTTTGAATTTTTCTTTGGTTCATGGTTGACCTTGAGAGAGAGAGAGAGAGCATGGGGCATCATGGCCTTTGCCATGCCTCATTTAATGAGGAGAGAGAGAGT
The DNA here is from genome assembly GCA_030015575.1 of Agapanthus africanus. NCBI lineage: Eukaryota > Viridiplantae > Streptophyta > Magnoliopsida > Asparagales > Amaryllidaceae > Agapanthus > Agapanthus africanus. Next base: position 498,284,267 of record JASDDO010000014.1, on the reverse strand, counting down.
AAGAAGGGGGTCTTTGTTGTGTTCTCTCATCTCTCATTCTCTTTTCTCTCATTCCCTCACTCTCACAACACACACACTCACTCACTCACCAGAAGCAGAAACAACAGCAACATCAACTACAACAACAACACAACAACAACAACAGCAAGAACAGCAGCAGCAGCCATAGCAACAACAACATCAACAACAAGATCAACAACAACAACAACAACAACAGCATCACCATCATCAGCTCCAGCATCATTATCATCTCAACAACAGCAACAAGTAGCAGAAGCAGCAGCAAGCAACATCAACAGCATCAGCAAGCAGCAGCAGTGGCAGCAGCAGGCAGCAAGCATCAGCCGCTGTAGCAGCAGCAGCCTAGCACTTGCAGCAGCTCCTTTCACCTCTTCACCTGCTTCTTGGGGGCCTGTAGGGTATAACTCTTGTGTTAGTGTTTATGCCCTAGAAGGCCATTACTGTATCATACTAGTTTGTATATTACTTAATGGAAGCTTGGGATATTCACATGTATATAACAGTCTTGCTAAACATGGTAGTATGCTACTTGGTTTTTCTATCTTAATATGTGAGTGTACGTATTGATAGAGCTCTTAGGATCTTGCTTGTCTACCAGCGTTGTGATGGCAGTCACACTAATGGGGGCTGGGTAGTCTACAAGCACATCCTTATTCTGGTCCCTGGTCGTTGGATTATCGAGACAGAGCATCGATACTCCGGAGTAGACTGGTGTGTACGCTTCTCATCCCAGTTGGGGAGATGGTCTGTCCCACAGCCGTCAGTACGTCGTACTGGAGATAGTATACAGGTGCTCGTTAGGTTACGGGTACACCGGACAGGACTCACAGGGAACTGTTGGTTGGTTTGATACCAGTCGTCAGTGAACAGTTCCCAGGTGACATGAGTACAGCGTAGTCCGCAGACTTGACACTGCTACTTCGCCTCGAGTGTGTCCCACTGTTCTTAGATTGCTACCCTACCACGGCTCAAAGGAGTCGTGCAAACAGGTAGCAGTTGGGTGCAGTCCCGAGCGCTTGGAGGCAGTGGCGGTTAGACAGGATTCGTCCCTCCCGGTATTGGGAGTAGATATCGTGCTGTGTCAGAGAGCCATTACGCAAAGTCCCTGGCCAGGGCAAGCGAGATTTGCTGGTAGGTTCCAGTAGTTTCTCAGGGTGTAATGGGCTTCCCTCCGACACGACTTATACCGCTATTAGGGGACTGACGCTTGCCGCCCCCCTAGGCCCGATATGCGATAGTCTTGGACGAACGGACCGGACTGTATGGAGATTGTCACATCAGACTCAGTAGGAGTTCGGATGGGTTTTCTCATCGGCCTTCTTATCGACAACTACCTGGGGACCGTTACGTACAGCTAGTGCCGCTTGCGGTCTGTGGTTAAACCCACTGCCAGCGTAGTAGTCGAGTCTCTAGAGTCCCACACAGAGAGTTTCCTACTCCAGGCGAAACGATATAGAGGTCGCATGGTTTTGCGACAAAGGGTTCGGACGCATACGTGCGTTTACGCACGTACGACTTTCGGACAGTTTTTACCAGTCGGCTTTGGTTTAAGCCAGTTACTGGTATCCGGTTATTGGATTTTTACAGTCTAAAGTTTTTCCGTATTTTTGCGGATTGGAGGGGCGTTCTCGTAATTGTACGAGAAGCTTCTAGAAGATGTGACTAAGGAGGTTACTTATGGATAAGAAAGTGAGTCATGAGGTGATTCATCATTATCATTAATTGCACCATAAATGATAATGACACATGCTTAATGAATCACCATTAGATATTTGTGAAGCATGCTTATTCATCACTCATTTTCTTTTGTTGATAAATGAGAATGCTTCATAATATATTATGATACACTCTCTCTCTTCTCAAATATATTATTCACATTCTCTCTCCTCAAGCTCTCATCTTCAAGAAGACTAATCCTTAATCCTCATGTGTTGAGATCAAAGGATTAGTTAGACTTAAACATCCATTACCTTCACTCTACATCATCCTTTCATCTTTGATTAGCAATCAAAGTTGATTAGTTACCTCAAGTTAGAGGTGTAGCTTGGTGTCCTGCTCTCGGATGGATCGTCTACTACCTAGAGAAGGTCGAGGAGAACAAAGGAGGACACAAAGACGAAGGACCGTTTTCATTAGGTATAATCCCTTAATACTATAGTTTAGTATAGCTATGTGTTCGGTTATTATTTGTTTAGCTTCGATTCAAGCGGTTAGTCGATGTTCGTTCTTTAAACTTGATCGTTTTTGAAAATTCCGCCTCCCCATAAGTACTGGGGTGTACTACATCGACTTACAGTGGTATCAGAGCCTCGCTAAACAATAAATAACTTAATTGCAAATTTGTACGAATTTCGAACGAAAAATCAAAGCCGGAAAACCCTAAATCTGTTCAGTTTCTGTCGAACTTAAAATGAAGTCCAAAAATTTTTCAGGTGTGCTCAGAAAGCTAGAAAAGAGTCTAGGAGAACACCCAAGAAATTCGAGCCCATGACTCGGCTAAAGCGCCGCGGAAGGGCGGCGGATCCAACCGATCCGCCGCGCTTCCGCGGCCGAGTTGCCGAGTCATGGACTCATCTTTCATGGGTGGGTCCCCTGTGATATTTGGGGTTTTCTGGAATATTTAATAATTGCTCAGGTTACTGTTTAACAGAGCAGATTTTGGAGCAATATTGATGTTGTTTATTCGATCGAATTGTACAGTATTTGCATATTGGATTATATCTGTGATTGTTTAATGTGTTCGTAAACCTCCCCTAACTGCTAGTATGTCGATTGGCAGGGGGTTGCACATTTCTGAAATGGTTATATCTGTTTGTGCATATAAACTGTATTGGACTGTTGTGGTGTATAGCCGGGGTTTGGCAATGGGTTATTGTTTAATTCATTTGTTGTAAATGTAATTTGTTGTAATATTATTTTTGCGGGGCACTTCCAGGTTGCGGTCGTAGCCACCGTTGTATTATTTCATTTTACTGTTTTTGCTCCTAGGACTGACCCAAGGTGGGGTACACAGACTGCCGGGTGGGTAGTTTGCCGTACCCGTAGGGGTCGAGGGTGGGGTAACGGCTATTCATCACAACTGTGTAATCTGTCTTTTCTTGCAGGCTCAAAAGAAATACAGATTGCTTGCAAATCCAATATTGTTTATCTGTGTTCTGGAATGAATATCATTGCGTCAGACGAATGTAAAATATCTATATTTATGATAGCTATTTAGACGCCACTTATGTTTTACACCCGCGCTAGCCCAGCCCCCGCTCTGTCGTTAGTTAAATAACCTAACGGGTGATGACGGGACCCCGTGGTGAATGCGGATGGCATAAGAGGACGTTGTATTTTCGTTGTTTTCTGCAATGATAGGTTAATGATGGGACGCATTATCTATAATGCAAAGAAAAATAAACCAAAGTTTTAATCGTTGGAATAATTTAAAAGAAACCACTCGGTTATTTTTAAAACAGATATTTTTAAATGCGGAGATTTAACCACTCCTTTTAAAAGCTATCAGGTTCCTTCGGTTATATCAAGTTCACTACGTTCACGGTTTCGCCAAAACCAGTCGTAGCCCTCCGTCATTTCTTATGGATGGTCAGTAGTATTCAAGCTATGCTTGTTGGCATACGTCAAGGCATAGTGTTTGGTAGCTGCTGGGGTATTCATTTGTTGCATAGATAGATGTGTTGGTTTGGGACAGTCGCATTACCTTGTTGGCATACGTCAAGGGTATATACGGGTGGGTTCAAATTAACAAGATAATGATGGGCAGAACTTGACATGTGACTTATGATTTGTTGGCATACGTCAAGGTCATAAGAGCATGGGGCAAAAACTTATATCGGGAATTTCTAAAGAAACTGAAATTTGCAAAGAGATGCATACCATTTGGAGTTTGATGAATGTTGGTAGGATTCCTTCAACATTATCATACGATGATATTTGGATCCCGATCTTACTGTGAGTATATGATACTTATCAGGATATTCGTCGCTTAACGATCAATGCTATAAACCTAGTAGGTGTCCAGAAAAGTGTCAGCGGGGTTACGCCCCCAGAGAAAAGAGGTTATTTAATTAAGGAACTTCGCGAAAGCGTTGGAAAACCTCCCTCGAAGTATCGACACTGGCCTGGCTGAACGGTTAAGCAAGTATTGTACGGTGAGAATAGTCCTGGCTAATTCTTCCTTTTTGGTTTGAGGAAGGATTCGAGAAACAGTAGGAGCCATCCAGTTTAGATAAACTAAAAACCACTCTAAACTTGCAAGAGCATCATGCTAAAGAGTTTTCTTCTCTCTCTCCTAATTGCAGCGACCCTGAAAATGACTGGACTTAAGTTACTTTTAGAGAAAAATATACTGACAGGGCCAAACTATAAAGATTGGCTGCGGAATGTCAAAATGGCTTTGACCTATGACAAACTGGGGTACGTCCTCACCGCTACGGCACCTGCTGTCCCTGGTCGCAAATCCAGCAATGCGGATAAGGAAATCCGCAAAACCTGGGATTTAGATTGCGCGAGAGCCAAGTGCATCGTGCTTGCCTCGATGAACAATGAACATCAGAGGAGGCACGAGGATATGTCCCTAGATGGCATATTTCTCCATACAAAGGAACTTTATGGAGAGCAATCTCGTATAGCAAGATACGAGACCTCTAAGAAATTGTTTCGAGCGAGGTTGGCTGTCGGATCATCGGTAGGTGAACATGTCCTACAGATGATTGGCTATATAGAAGAGCTCGCAGACCTTGGGACGACTTTGGATAATGAGCTCTATACAGACCTTGTTCTCCAGTCCCTTCCTCCTACCTACGCCCAGTTTATCATCAACTTCAATCTTCAAGGAAAAGAAGTTGAACTTGCGGAACTCCTGAACATGTTAAGGAGTGCGGAGGGCACCTTGCAGAAGGCAAGGGAAACACCCGCTATGTTTGTTGGCGGTTCATCTTCTTCCGGGTCCAAGGCTAGGGCCAAAGGAAGGAAGAAGAAGGCCGCACCCAGACCTAGAGGAGGTGTTAGTAAGGTGGGAGGGAAGGGAAAGAAAAAGAAAGCAGTACCGATAGTTGGTCAGGATGAGTGCTTCCATTGTCACAGGAAAGGGCACTGGAAGAAGGATTGCAAGGCGTGGAACGCCAAGAACCAGGAACCGAAGCAAGCTGTGGCTTCGACTTCAGGTGTGTTTGTAATTGAGAATTGTCTGTCGATCAACTCTACTTCCTGGGTATTGGATACCGGATCAGGATCTCATATTTGCAATTCATTGCAGGCACTGAGAAACCGTAGAGTGCTGAAGGAAGGTGATATGATCCTCAGGATTGCTAACGGAGCTAGCGTGGGAGCTGCGTCCGTCGGGGATTATCACCTAGGATTGACGAGTGGACACATTTTGGTTTTACATAACTGTTATTTTGTACCCAGCTTAACGTGTAATATCATATCAGTTTCCTTGTTATCAAATAAAGGTTATGATTTCACGTTTGTAAGAGATGTTGTCAACATCCACCTTAATCATGGTTTGATTGGGTCTGGTACTCTAAATAACGGCATATATGTTTTAAACCAACTCCAAATTTTCAATGTCCAGAACACACTAAAAAGAAAGTCTCCAGATTTAAATAAAGCTTTCTTATGGCATTGTAGACTGGGTCACATCAATGAGAGAAGGTTGACTAAGTTGCATAAAGAAGGATATTTAGACTCGTTCGAATAGCAATCTTATGACACTTGTCAATCTTGTCTCAAAGGAAAGATGACAAAGACTCCATTTACTGGACAAGGAGTAAGAGCGAGCGAGCTCTTAGGACTCATACACAGCGATGTATGCGGTCCAATGTCTACACATGCGAGAGGTGGTTATTCCTACTTCATTACTTTTACAGATGATTTCTCTAGGTTTGGACATGTCTTCTTAATGAAGCATAAATCCGAAGCCTTTGAGAAATTCCTGGAATACAAGAGTGAAGCGGAAAACCAAACAGGCAAAAGTATTAAGACACTGAGATCTGATCGAGGTGGAGAATACTTAAGTGCCGAGTTCCTAGGTTACCTAAAAGAGAAAGGAATTCTCTCTCAGCTTACTCCTCCATACACTCCACAGCACAACGGAGTATCGGAGAGACGGAATCGAACCCTATTGGATATGGTACGATCCATGATGAGTAATGCTGAGTTACCGCGATCTTTCTGGGGGTATGCGCTAGAATCAGCGATACATCTTTTGAACAGGGTTCCAACCAAAACTGTGCCTACCACACCATATCAGATGTGGAGTGGGAAGAAACCCTATCTTCAGTACCTGAAGACATGGGGATGTCCAGCTTTTGTAAAAAAGCAGCATCCGGACAAGCTCGAGGCACGCTCTGTAGAGTGTAAGTTTGTGGGATATCCAAAGAACTCTACAGGATATTGCTTCTATTACGCAGAGGAACAAAAGGTTTTTGTTTCTCGTCATGCCCGCTTCTTAGAAACTGAATTTTTGGAAAATCAGAAGAGTGGGAGCGAAATAGAACTGGAAGAAATTCCGGAACCACAAACTGCTACTGAAAGTTTGGTAGAACCGGAAGTTCAAGAAGAACAGAACATTCCCGCACCCCTCCGCAGGAGTAGTAGGCCGTCTCGTCCGCCTGAGAGATACTACGGTTTTCTCATAGACGGGGATAGAGAGGATTGCATCATAGATGATGATGAACCTACTGACTTCCAGCAAGCCATCCAGAGCGGCGACTCGGTACGATGGCTAGATGCAATGCGGACCGAAATGGAGTCCATGTACACCAACAAAGTATGGACTTTGGACTTTGCTCCAGATGGGGTAAAACCCATAGGATGCAAATGGATCTTCAAGAAAAAGATTGGTGTAGATGGACAGGTGGAAACCTATAAGGCTAGACTTGTTGCAAAGGGTTTTCGTCAAAGACCTGGTTTGGACTATGACGAAACTTTTTCTCCAGTGGCTATGCTCAAATCCATTCGGGTCCTTCTTGCTATTGCTGCCTTCCATGATTATGAAATCTGGCAGATGGACGTAAAGACGGCTTTTCTGAATGGAAATTTAGAAGAGAGCGTCTATATGGATCAGCCAGAGGGTTTCAATCAGAGTGGGAGCAGCGGGAAAGTATGCAAGCTGCTTAAGTCCATTTATGGACTAAAGCAGGCATCGCGGAGTTGGAACATCTGTTTTGATGAGACAGTCAAAGAATATGACTTTATCAAAAATCCAGATGAACCGTGCATATATAGTAAAGTCGTGGCCAGAAGTGTCGTATTCCTTGTCTTGTACGTGGATGACATTCTATTGATAGGAAATGACATTCCTATGCTACAATCTGTCAAAGGATTCTTGTCACACAGGTTCTCCATGAAAGACCTGGGTGATGCCTCTTACATTCTGGGGATCCGGATCTATCGTGATAGATCCAAGAGGATGTTGGGACTTTCGCAGTCCAGGTATATCGACACTGTACTGAAAAGATTCAGTATGGAAGATTCTAAGCGCGGTAATCTACCGGCTTGTCACGGAATCACCCTCTCCAAAGAGATGTCTCCCAAGACTGATTTGGAAAGGGAACGCATGTCTATTATACCCTACGCTTCTGCGGTAGGCTCTATAATGTATGCGATGTTGTGTACCAGACCAGATGTAGCTTACGCACTGAGCGTGGTAAGCCGGTATCAGTCAGACCCAGGGGAGAAACACTGGATAGCAGTAAAGAACATTCTCAAGTACCTGAGGAGGACTAAGGAGATGTTCTTGGTTTACGGCGGAAAAGACCTCAGGTTAGAGGCCTTTGCTGATTCCGGCTTCCAGAGTGATAAGGACGATTCCAAGTCCATGTCGGGTTATGTCTTTACCCTCAATGGAGGGGCGGTGTGCTGGAAGAGCTCCAAGCAGGACACCGTTGCTGACTCGACGATGGAAGCGGAGTATATAGCAGCTTGCGATGCCGCAAAAGAAGCAGTCTGGATGAAGAAGTTCCTAACAGAACTTCAGGTTGTTCCTACCATAGTTGATCCAATACCTCTGTATTGCGACAACAACGGAGCTATAGCTTTTGCGAAGGAACCAAGGTCCCATCAGAAGTCCAGACACATCTTGAGGCGGTATCACCTGATCAGGGAGATCATTGATCGTCAGGAGATCGAGGTTCGGAGAGTTGCTTCAGAAGAGAACATTGCTGATCCATTCACGAAGGCCCTTCCTCAGATTCAGTTCGAGAGGCTGCTCGAGATCATTGGTCTACGATATGCCAGTACATGGCCCTAGTGCAAGTGGGAGATTGTTAGTGTTTATGCCCTAGAAGGCCATTACTGTATCATACTAGTTTGTATATTACTTAATGGAAGCTTGGGATATTCACATGTATATAACAGTCTTGCTAAACATGGTAGTATGCTACTTGGTTTTTCTATCTTAATATATGAGTGTACGTATTGATAGAGCTCTTAGGATCTTGCTTGTCTACCAGCGTTGTGATGGCAGTCACACTAGTGGGGGCTGGGTAGTCTACAAGCACATCCTTATTCTGGTCCCTGGTCGTTGGATTATCGAGACAGAGCATCGATACTCCGGAGTAGACTGGTGTGTACGCTTCTCATCCCAGTTGGGGAGATGGTCTGTCCCACAGCCGTCAGTACGTCGTACTGGAGATAGTATACAGGTGCTCGTTAGGTTACAGGTACACCGGACAGGACTCACAGGGAACTGTTGGTTGGTTTGATACCAGTCGTCAGTGAACAGTTCCCAGGTGACATGAGTACAGCGTAGTCCGCAGACTTGACACTGCTACTTCGCCTCGAGTGTGTCCCACTGTTCTTAGATTGCTACCCTACCACGGCTCAAAGGAGTCGTGCAAACAGGTAGCAGTTGGGTGCAGTCCCGAGCGCTTGGAGGCAGTGGTGGTTAGACAGGATTCGTCCCTCCCGGTATTGGGAGTAGATATCGTGCTGTGTCAGAGAGCCATTACGCAAAGTCCCTGGCCAGGGCAAGCGAGATTTGCTGGTAGGTTCCAGTAGTTTCTCAGGGTGTAATGGGCTTCCCTCCGACACGACTTATACCGCTATTAGGGGACTGACGCTTGCCGCCCCCCTGGGCCCGATATGCGATAGTCTTGGACGAACGGACCTGACTGTATGGAGATTGTCACATCAGACTCAGTAGGAGTTCGGATGGGTTTTCTCATCGGCCTTCTTATCGACAACTACCTGGGGACCGTTACGTACAGCTAGTGCCGCTTGCGGTCTGTGGTTAAACCCACTGCCAGCGTAGTAGTCGAGTCTCTAGAGTCCCACACAGAGAGTTTCCTACTCCAGGCGAAATGATATAGAGGTCGCATGGTTTTGCGACAAAGGGTTCGGACGCATACGTGCGTTTACGCACGTACGACTTTCGGACAGTTTTTACCAGTCGGCTTTGGTTTAAGCCAGTTACTGGTATCCGGTTATTGGATTTTTACAGTCTAAAGTTTTTCCGTATTTTTGCGGATTGGAGGGGCGTTCTCGTAATTGTACGAGAAGCTTCTAGAAGATGTGACTAAGGAGGTTACTTATGGATAAGAAAGTGAGTCATGAGGTGATTCATCATTATCATTAATTGCACCATAAATGATAATGACACATGCTTAATGAATCACCATTAGATATTTGTGAAGCATGCTTATTCATCACTCATTTTCTTTTGTTGATAAATGAGAATGCTTCATAATATATTATGATACACTCTCTCTCTTCTCAAATATATTATTCACATTCTCTCTCCTCAAGCTCTCATCTTCAAGAAGACTAATCCTTAATCCTCATGTGTTGAGATCAAAGGATTAGTTAGACTTAAACATCCATTACCTTCACTCTACATCATCCTTTCATCTTTGATTAGCAATCAAAGTTGATTAGTTACCTCAAGTTAGAGGTGTAGCTTGGTGTCTTGCTCTCGGGTGGATCGTCTACTACCTAGAGAAGGTCGAGGAGAACAAAGGAGGACACAAAGACGAAGGACCGTTTTCATTAGGTATAATCCCTTAATACTATAGTTTAGTATATCTATGTGTTCGGTTATTATTTGTTTAGCTTCGATTCAAGCGGTTAGTCGATGTTCGTTCTTTAAACTTGATCGTTTTTGAAAATTCCGCCTCCCCATAAGTACTGGGGTGTACTACATCGACTTACATCTTGAACCCAATTCCCCCTATTGCCTAGTTGTGTGATTGTTAGCTTCGGTTTGTGTTAATTTGCTAGTTTAGTGCTAGTTTAAGTGTTTTGTGTGGAATTTTGGTTGGAATGTGTTGGAATTGGTTAACCTAGCTCATTGTAGTGTTGTTAGGTCACCTCAACTGAGATTCAACCCAGGTTTCACAAAAATACCTTAGATTTTCTTTTCTGTGCAAATTGTCGTTTTTAAGCGATATTTGTGACTTTTGTAATCTGCTTGTGACCCGATGGATTCAGGTTAAAATTGAGAAGACTAGGACATGATACCTAGGTGTAGATCACACCACAAGAGCACGAACCCACCCTTCCCAATTCTGGCCGCCAATTAATCCATATTGGCCGCCAATTGCGGCCAAGAGGGGGACAGGGGTGTTGGGCTCTTGGCTAGGGGTCTCTGCTGTGTTGTCTAGGTCTTTGGCATGTCTAGTTTTGTGATATCTTACCTGTAGGAAAATCTGGGATCATATGTCGTTTTTGGTGTCCGTTGTGTTTGCGCGATACGCGCGATACATGAGTGGGTTCTATGATCCAGCGTATCGCGGCGTGTCACGATGGTTTTAGACGCGTACACACACGATTCAGCGTATCGTGCACACGCGCGTTTAGTTCGCGACGCGAGTTTCTCGTTTCGATTCGATATCGCGTTTCACGGAATATTTTGGCTTATATATGATTTTCATGTCGTATTTGCAGGTTTGCAGGCAGGAACTACGGACACGGCTACAGGGGGGAGCAGATGGTAGGATTCACCTAGCGTGGAGTGTAGGTGAGTAGATTTAACATCTACAGGGGAATCGCCCGCATGGCGTTATGCGTCTGGGCTAGGATTCAATACCTGTCGTACATTCTACGTCATTGTAGAATTGCGCCTTTACTTTATCTGCTTGATATAGTTATATACTGTGATTAGCAGCCGTAGGACACTGCACACATTATTGACGGTTCATGTTGCACGAGCACGGATTGTATGCTACACACACACCGTCAATAATTGCCATGTCACACACTACCCCTTATAGCTACTATTGCTTACCACACTTGACATCTATCTCATCGTATACCTGTAGTGTATCTTACCTTTAGTGATGGTATATATACACCTTGCGATACAGCTACAAGTATACCATGCATATATCTTAGTTATACCGAGAGGGATTTCCTACATATGTTACTTATACCCAGGGGGGTATACGACATCAGTTTCTATAGGTAGATACCTGTGCATTGCTACACCTGTATGTTACACACATATTCAGTTGCAGATACCTATTTACTTTTACTGATGTCACTTAGCTGTATCATCTTGATTTCGCATACATCTGGTTCAGCTATATACTTTTGTTTACCTGCTCGCATTCAGATATATCGCATATATTCATTCCTGGATTTGCGCATTGTTTATTTGGATTTTATATGATGTTTTCGGGATTTGGAAACCGCGGGGGTTCATGAATTTATGCATACATGGAACAACCCGATTTCCTTGATATGATATTTGCGCGTCCCCCATGAGTTTTATCGGTGCTGATTATATGCTCCATACGAGGTGTAGTTGCCGTATGAGAGTACATGGTGGGGCCCGGTATGGTTCCCCTCGGCAAGAAGATCGATGGGTTTGCCGATTGAGCCTGGAGGCGGGCGAGTACCTACCGGTGATTGGTTGGACCTGGCAGTTGTCCGGAGGATACTGGCTAGAGTCGAGAGATGGATGCGGGATGATCTGTACAGTCGGGGCCGAGGGCCGACACCGCAGACGGACCCTGTGGGCCGATACGGACTGACGGAGCCCGATATACGAGGATTTCTGTGTCGATGCTTGGCACACTGTTTTCATGATATTTCTTTAACCCCTTTTGTATATATAACAGGGGATTTAGCCGTTGTTATATATACCCTTACACCAATATTAGTGGAATGGGACACTAATATATGTATATTGCCCCCATCATACTTATTTCTATGTATTTACCTTTAGGATGTTAGATTCTTACTCGAGATTCGACTTAGGATATAGGTGATTCATTGACATTGGATATTGGATATGAATGAGACTGTTGAATTGTACATTGAGGTGATGTGAGACTTATATGTTGTGAGAGCCCAATGTGGGGGCTGATTTGAGGATTTGGGATTTGAGTGTCTTGATGGATTATGATCCTGCCACGATGTCAGGTTTCCGTGGAAATGACATATTCCACCCTATACCTCACCCTTACCTATTTTTATGCACAGATTCATATAGCGGTAGTACCTATTAGTGTACCCTTATGATAGTTGCATATTTACATTCTCATATCCTTTTTGCATGGTCATTGCATATTATTGTTATGTTACTATTGCTTCACATATTGATTGTACCTGCTAGTGTACTTACCTTTATTCAGCATTTGCATGACATGGTATTACTGTAATCGCATATCTTAGATTCATGCTGTACATGCATTCCTGCGATTACCTGCATATGTTTTATACTATTCACGAGTTGGCAACTCACCCCCGTTGTGCCACAGGTGTTTCAGGTTGTTCCCCAGAGTAGTCGAGGCAGGCTATTCCTCTATTCAGCTATCCAGCTACCATCTTTTGCTACAGATACAGCATCAGCTCACAGTACCATTTTGCTTAGGTGGGTTAGATGGTTATCTGTATTTCATACTGTACATTCGTTGTATTTTGTACTCTCCATCTACTATTGTATTGTTGACTTAGAGACTTGGTGAGGACGACATGTGTATTATTGTGGATTTGATGTCTTTTATATACAGCTTCTCTCTGCTGTCTTTATTTCTTCGCTACGGCGTCGTATATTTGTATTGTATTCATCTTGGCTGGTTTTTACAAAAGGGGATGTTGCTAAAATTTTAAAGAAGGAAAGTAAGACTTTTAAAGAATTTGGGTTGCGATTTCAAACGTTTCAAAACTTATATTATATTTTCCGTATTTTATGGTTTAGACTTCTGGGTTTTGGCTTTCTTTTGCTATGTTACGTCTTAGGGCGTTGCATAGTATTAGGGCCGTCACGGGCCAATTTTGGGTCGTGACACCGCCTGCACATCCCCTGCACACCGTCGGACCGCCGCCTGTCGCCGCCGACGACCCCGTTCCCGTGTCCCCGACCTCGCAGGCACACCCCTCGGTGAGATGACTTTCCCCCTTTCCTCCCTTCCTTTTCCATTCTCGACTAATGCATTCGTGAATCTACAGACCTCTAGTCGCGGTTACTGTCGGCTGGCTGCCGGAGCTCCGTCGACGAGGTCGACCGTCACCGCCCGTCCCACGGATCATCGTGAGCACCCCTTCTCAGATCCTACTCGCTTCCTTCTTTGTTTTTCTCTTCTCTCTTGTTTGCATGTATTGATAGTTCATTGTTCATTCCTCGGCCGGAATCCGACGATGCCGACGACCTGATCCAACGTTCCAGCAAGGTACCCCGATCCGTGTGGCCCCATTGTTCGTTGTTTGGGTTCAATCCGTGAACCGTACGTCCGTCGCGTGTTTCCCCGCCGACGTTATATCCGTTTTTCCCGGTTCGCGAACCGTCGAGGCAAGTATCACTTGCTACATGCTATACTATATAATTAAATGTGTTTTGACTCATTAAACTTGCAAACTTAACTAGGTATAGCTATCTTATCATTTGGACGCAATATGACTTATATCATAATACAGTTAACCTAAAACCGCATTTTGCCACTTTAACCCTAATAACGAAGTTACCCGTTAATCACATTTACCGTTTAAAAGACGGTAACCGTACACATGTAGCTCTATTTCATTCTGATATTGATATAACAGTATTGCACAGTCATGTGATTTATTTGCACCGCAAGGGTGCTCAAACCTGTTAATATGATAATACAACTGCACTATATTAATGCACCATTGTGATTAAATGAACTGCTTATTGTTGTTTACTTTATTTCCTGCTGTTATTCCTTATTCGATTATATACCTGTTGTGACCACACCCTCGATTGTGTTACATCTTGACCTGACCTTGCTACACATGACATGTATACATACCGATGCACCGGACATGGTACCCTTACTATCGACTTAACCTGTTGTACCATGACCTGACCTGTTACCTGATCTCATGCCTAATGCCAACAAACCTGACTTGGGGTCCTCATGGACCATTCCTGTTGTCTATCCAGACAAACCTGACCTGTTACCTGATCCTGTGTTGGCATTAGTCCTTGATTATTGAATACCTGACTTGACACATATAACCTGGGGGTATGGGGAAATCAAACGGGTAATCTAAAGTGTAACTTAAAAGGGTATTACTTGATCCGTGGTCCCGGGGGGTAACGGGACAGAGCCATTCGTGACTCTTACATTCCTGATCCGTGGTCCCGGGGGGCAACGGGACAGAACCATTATTGGTTCCCATCTTCCTGATCCGTGGTCCCGGGGGGTAACGGGACATATCCTTTGAGTTACATAGAGGATTACTCGAATTGATTTCAAAGACTTTAGAATAGAAAACCCGATAGAACAGTTTAGTTACCCACTGCACACTACCCTGCACTGCTTGTTTCATACTGTTGCTTTATTCATGTCTATTTCTGCAGTTCTTATTACCATGTTCATATTATATTATTGGTTGACATGACGCGCTGACGTCTGGGTTTTGCATGGCCCAGATTCTTTACCACTGTCGCTAACCGAGCAGGAGTACTTCAGCCAGCAGGCTGATTTGTGAGTTCTGTAGTGATTAGCTTATTTCTTGCATTTTTATTTCCAGATATGAGCCCGCATTATGGGACATACTTTTCTATTATTGTATTGGATCATTTGCTTCTGCACTTATTTATCATTGACTCTTGTTATTCTGGATTTGGACATGTGTTAGATAGTTTTTATCTTGTTCTTGATATCTCTACAGCCGTAATGTGACTGTGGATGGATACTTCCTACCCACAGGTAGCATGGTTGGCTATGTCACGTGCCCAATCTTGCGTACTCTGGGAAGCGGGGCGTGACATGGTTTTTGGTATCAGAGCCATAGGATAGTCGGGTTGGTTCTTTTGTAGTTGGGTATTGTACCCAATACACGAATCAGAATACCCGTGTTTAGGAAACATGTCCTGCCACCTTGACCGTTTTACCATTCTTGAATCACATTCTTCCTGATTATATCTTTTACGACGTGCAAACTTACTTTGCATGTCGACTCGAAAACCTGATTTCTTGCTATCCCTAGGACTTGGGCGACTTGGGTGGAGTTAAGTAATTGTGGCTATGATACTGCGGCATAGTTACAATGCGGTACTCTATTTAAGTATCTTAGAGTTCTAGCCTTGATCCATATTCAGAATCTATCATCATGCTAATGTTGGGTGTTTTGAGTTTAGGATTATGGCAGGTAAGAATTTGAAGACGTACCAGAGGCGTGTGGACGGAGCCTCCATGCTTGGAGTGATAAGAGGAATGCTGGAAAAATCAGAAGAGGCATACTGAGCTGATCCAGCAGCAAGCAGATTCGTTTCAGGAAGGTTTCCATATTGTTCGGCAGTCTGTAAACAACGATGGAGCTAAACCAGTTGACCGAGTAGGGACCGTGGCAGATTTCAGACGTTTGGGTCCGACTACATTCACTGGTTTGGAGGAGCCGCTGTCAGCCGAGCAGTGGCTAGTTGACACGGAGAACTTGCTTTTTGCGGCACAGATTCCAGATGACAAAAAGGTTGTTGTGGTACACATTCAGCTAGTGGACTACACTCGAGAATGGTGGCTTGTGGAGGAGACCCGCTTGCCCAAGCAGATCAGTTGGGCGGATTTATCTAAGAGTTTCCTGGAGAAATTCTTTCCGCGGACTGCACGGGAGGAAATGGAAGAGAAGTTCATCGGACTAAGGCAGAATGGAGCGCCCGTGGACGTGCATGCAGCAGAATGGACGAGACTCAGTAGTTTCGCTGGACCTTTCGCTGCCAACGATGCAGACAGCAGTTGCGGTAAGGAAGCAGTTCTGTCGGGCCAGTCGAGTTTAGGGCTAGGCCGACAAACGGTGTTCTTGTAGCTATGGAAGTTGATGGTTGTGAAGAACCGGTGGTGGTTCGCGATTTCATGGACGTATTTGAAGATATATCAGGCTACCGCCAAAGCGAGACGTGGAGTTCGCAATTGATCGTATTCCTGGTGCAGCGCCAGTATCTAAAGCTTATTATCCAATGGCACCAGTGGAATTGGAAGGAGTTAAGAAACAAGTTGGTGAATTGCTTTAGAAGGGTTGGATTCGAAGCAGCAACTCGCCTTGGGGAGCTCCTGTTCTTCTAGTATAGAAGAAGGATGGCACGAGAAGGATGTGCATCGACTATAGAGAAATAAACCGGGTGACTATTAAGAACAAGTACCCGATCCCTCACATTGGAGAACTTTTTGAGCAGCTTAGTGGCGCGGGGGTATTCTCGAAGCTGGATTTGCGATCCGGATATCATCAGGTCCGAGTGAAAACAGAAGATATTTGCAAGACGGCGTTCCGAACTCGGTATGGACATTACGAGTAGTTAGTGATACCCTTCGGAGTAACGAATGCGCCGGCAGTATTCATGGACTTGATGAACCGAATCTTTTCACCGTTCTTGGATCAGTTCATGTTGGAGATAGTGCCCCCATAGTCAATTATTGGATCACAGGCACGTGATTGCAATGATTAAGGGAGGACCTATCCCGGTAGGACAGTCTTACTCGAGATGATAGTAAGCTATCTGGTTTATCTTTATCATCGTGTACTGCTTTAGGTGACCTGACATGTCGCTATTACATGTTGATAGAGCACCTAGGATTCTTGCTTGACTACCAGCAGTGTGATGGCGATCATATACGTGGGAGCTGGTAGTCTATAAGCACATCCTTAAAAGGTCCCTAGTCGTAGGAGTTTCGAGACAGGGCATCGACACTCCATTAGTAGACTAGTGTATACAGTCGAGACCCCGACGAGGGGCGGTGGCCGGTCTCACAAGCCACTGGTGTCAGTTGGTTCACCTAAGATGTATACAGGTGCTCATTGGGTTATGAGTACACCGGACAGGACTCGCCGGGAACCTGCTAGTTGGTCTTATACCAGATGTCAGATAGCAGTTCCCTGGTGACATGTGTACAGGTTAGTTCATCAACCTGAGATCGTCATTTGTCTCGTGTGAGTTCCCACTGTGCTTTGATTACTACCCTACCACGGCTCAAAGGAGTCGTGCAAACAGGTTTTAGTTGGGTACAGTCCCGAGCCACATGGAGGCAGTGAGCGGATCTTCAGGGGTTCGTCTCTCCCGGTATTGGGGGTGAGGTCGCGCTGTGTCTAGGAGAGCCATTACGCAAAGCCCTCGGCCGAGGCAGGAGATTTACTGGTAGGTATTCCAGTAGTATCTCTGGGTGTTCTGGGCTACACTCCGACACGACTTGTACCGCTTTTGGGGGTCTGACTTTTACCAACCCCCTAGGCCCGACATGCGATGCTCATAGACGAATGGACCGAACTGTACGGATATTGTCACTGACAGGCTCAGTAGGGTGTCAGGATGAGTTCGCTCATCGATGTCCCTTTTGGTCAATAGCTGGTGGCCCGTCACGTATTGGCTAATACCTCTGACGTGCTAGTGGTTAAATCCACAGCCATAGTATTGACGAGTCGTTAGAGTCCACCACACTTTCAGTTACTCAAGCTTTCGGGCGAAACGCTGTAGAGGCCGTATTGAGATATGGCGGGGTCCGATCAGATACGTGCGGTATTGCATGGATCAGAATCGGACGGTTTGTACTAGTGGCCGTATGGATATATGGCAAGGTTCGATCAGATACGTGCGGTATTGCACGGATCCGGATCGAACGGATTTTACTAGCCGGCTTTGGTTTAAGCCGGATCCTAGTATAGTACTGTGTAGATTTTGTCTCATTGCATTTGTATCCGGACGGAATACAGATGCGGGTGTGTATGCACAGTATCGGGGTTTTCCTATAATTTATTACGGGACCAGTTTTCTGGAGTTGCCAGTTTGCATTCCGTTCCGGCCGATTTTCCTTTGTTCTTTCCCGGCCGGACTTTTCCGATGGAGGGGGTTATTTGCAAGTTTGCAAATAACAATTGCGGAGGGAGTTTCTTGCAAATGTATTAATTATGATAGCATCTTTTTGATACCATTCTTATCTATCATCATCACTTGCTTTTTGTTGATTTGAGGTGATTAGTAGTTGATGTGAGTTAGTTATGATGATGTTTGGATATGGTCACCCTCCCTCTTTTCCTACACTCACCTCCCTCTTGGTTATGTATTCCTTCCTCCACCATTCTCATTTGGAGATGGTTGAACTCACTTGAGAGAAAGGAAGATGAGAGTTTCATTCTTGAGAGTGTGGCATTCTTGATCTCATTTTCATGCTAGAAAAATGCAAGCACCATTTTTCTTATCTTGATTCCTCCATCATCTTCAAAGGCAACAAAATCCCAAATGAGACATAGCTTCAACCCTACACATTCTACAGCAAATCTTGGACGCGTCGGCTAGCCTACTTCGCGCCCGAGTTGCTTCGGTATTGAGGTGGGAGCCCGTAAAAGATACAGGCGATGTGGTGCCCTTCCGGCGAGGAGGCGACGACCGGAGTTTCCGCAGGAGATCGGGACGACGAGGAGAAGACCGAAGGACTCGGATCATTCGGTATATCTCTCACCCTTTCTCTTGTTAGCTAGTGTTGGTTAATGGTTACGATCCGGGTATATTGTCCGTGGTAGCGCCAGTTTAAAGTTAAGAAAATTTTGATTCCGCATTTTGGCCTCGGATAGACGGCCGGGGCGCTGCCGTGGCGCAACATGGTATCAGAGCCTCGCCATTAACTTCGTCTAGCTTTGTTTGATGTGTTTTGCATTTCCGATCGACCAAAATTCCAAAATCTACATTTTTGTTCACATCAGTTTTCTGTTGAAAATTTTTGGTGTCAAAAAATTTTTCAGGTTACAGAAAAGTGATGTACTGGAAAATCTAAGGGTTCTGCAAAAATTCGATGCAGTGATTCGACTGTAGGAGCGCGGAACCGCGGCAAACACCCCCTTCTTGCCGCGGTTCCGCCGCACCTTTATGTGATCACTGTATCATATTTCTGCAGTTGCCTCCTGAATGGAATTTAGGGTTTTTGGAATATTAATATTGGGCCCAGAATTTCCTGATCTGCTACAGTAATGCTTGGGGGCCCACTTGTTAAAATTTGATCGATCGGATATTTTAAACACATTATTTCACAGTATTTACATTATATCTGCGACCATGAATGTCACTTGATCGGTAAATCCGGTCTAACTGCTATAGCCCGGTTAGACGGATTTGCGAACGTGACTTTCACGTTGATGTTCTATGTATTGCTGTGATGTTGCGGATCGGTCGTGGGGGATAGCCTGGATGCAATGCTAGTACAGTTGTGGTTGTATTATGTACATTTAATATTGCGGGGCGAGCGTCCGACATGTGGACTGTCGTCACTGCCTGTTTGTATTATTCTTTTGGGGCACGACCTGGTTGCGGTCGATGTACCCGGTGTATGTATATTTTATTTTCTGTACTAGGATTACCCCGCGGAGGGGTGCACGGATAGCCGGGTTCTAGAGGGCAACGGGCCCGCATCTCATGGCATTGAGACGGAAGAGGCTTCACTCTAGGATTGGCGGGCTATTCGCCGCACTCGTAGGGGGTACAGGTTGACCCAGGAGGGGTGCCCAAGTTACCGGATTCCGTGAAGTGCTGGGTGGTCCATTCACGGTGCTGAAGGGGGCTGCCTCGCTTCAGGTTTTGGCGGGTGACTTGCCGCGCCCGTAGGGGTCTAGGATTTAATTGCACAGGCTATCCACACGACCAGGGGAACGTCGGGTTTCAACAGCGGCTCTGTGAAACCCGGGGCTTCCAGATATCTGTATTGTTCTGTGATGCTGTATATTTTTGTGATGTTGCATTTTATCACGCCTTGAGCGAATATAATATATTGGTATATATATTAGTAGATGTTGTATATGTTTTACATCCGCGCTAGTCCAGTCCCCGCTCTGTCGTTAGTTAGCTAACCTAACGGGTAATGATGGGACCCAGTGGCGAATGCGGATGGCATATACGTACATCAGTATATTTTCGTTCTTTGTGGTGTGATCAATTGATAGGACTGCGTTGATTCGGATCAATGCAAGATAAAAAAACCTATTCTGATGTTGTTGGAACACTTTTCAAAAAGCTGTTATTGCAAGGACGTTCACTTTTGTTTTGCATCGTGGTATTCATTTGGAATATCCTGCTCCTCAGTCGACGAGGCAAGGGCCGAGATCCCTTCACCGGGAGTGACCCCTTGGACAGAAGTTTGTGTCAGGGCATTAACTTCACTATAGCCGATTACTTTTGCTTTGCATCATGGTATTCAGTTGGAATATCCTGCACCTCATTCTACGGGGAAAGAGCCGAGATCCCTTCACCGGGAGTGACCACTTTAGCAAAGGCTTTCGTCACTATATTTTTATAAAAACTATGCAGTTCCTTCAACGATATCAAGTTCATTACATTAAAGGTTTTTCGCCAAAAACCAGCCGTAGCCCTCCGTCATTTCCTACAGGTATTATTTGGTATTCATGCTGCGTTTGTTGACCTAGTCAAGACGTAGTGTTCGGTAGCTATGTGGTACTTGTTTGTTGCATAAGTGGGATTGGTTAAGACAGTCGTGCGGCCTTGTTGACCTAGTCAAGGGCACGTACGGGTGGGTTTAATGCAATCCAGAATAATGACGGGTTGAACTTGACTGGCGGTTTATGGTTTGTTGACCTAGTCAAGGTCATAAACCGCTTGGGGTAAAAATCACATCGGGAGTTTCAAAAGAACTGAAACTTGCCAGACATGCGCATACCTTCTGGAGTGTGGTGACGTGAGTAGATTCCGTCACGTTATCATGCGATAATAGTTGGATCCCGATTCCCACTGATGAGTTGGTTTACTCCTCGGGTGATCCCGACTAGTTCTTCTTTCAGGTTTGGAGGAGAATTTGACGGTACAGTAGGAGGTTTCCAGATTAGATAAAGTGATAACCATTCTGATCTAGGTTAGAGTGCACGCTGAGTGTTTCTTTTCTCTCTCTCTTTGGCAGCGACCATTGACCCAACCCTGGACTATGACTCAGTGACCAAGTTGACCGAACCTTCTTAACACTGGCTTTTAGATTGTCTGAGTTGCAAACCTCATTGCCACTCCTACTTTTACCCTTTTATCCAGGACACCCCGTATTACTACGAACGTCCACTTCCATTGGACAAAACCATCATATGGTTATATACGAACTCGAAGGACTTCGAGGATGGTTTCTGGTTCTGGAGAAAACGAATAGGATTATTGTCACGACCCAAGTTTGGATGTGACCGGCACTTAGATTAGTATCATATCTAAAGATATGCACAAGTCCAAGTAAGCCGAAAACCAAGATCAAAATACCTTATTACGGAATTATTTATGAAAATTTAGTTTTTAAGTAAAAATCTCAAGTTATGAAGTTAATTCATTTAACAATAATAAAGATTAGCTCAGTTGTATTCCTAGTTGGAATCAACAATATCCAGTGAACATGAATATACACATAAAGAACATCATTGTATCTCATAAAGAAAGAACTATGATACTGATCAACAGGTCTCAACTGTACATATACATTCCATCTCTCATTTCTAAGTCAAAATACAGGTTTGATGGAGACTGTCTAGATACAAAATAAAAACCCAAAAAGAAGGTTACTACACATGTAACCTACCAATCAAAAGAGGGAATACAACTGCAAAAGTGATCCTGCCTCGCAGCTACCCGTCCACTCTATCCCTGCAAGGAACTGTGGCACAACGGGGATGAGTTGCCAACTCAGTGAATACGACTAACATATAACGGCGAATAAAGTAAATATGACAATCATGCTACTGAATATGAATCAATATGATATATGAGTATATGTGAAGTTCAACAATAAATCTCATTATACTTCTGAAATCACAAATCAAGTAATTCATTTCTCGGTGTCCATCAACGACACAAAACATTCATTTTTCTTATAGGCATCATTCCCCGAATGATCCTATACCCATAATATCGGTCGTTATCCTCTAGATACACGCCGTATTTCTATAACCAACTCCGGTATCGAGTAACCTCGCTAGGCTCCCCCGTCTCAATACGGCTATCCTGCCCCTCGGTCTCGACCGGGTCCACCATGTATCCAACTGTATATCTCCCCCACTCAGTATGGATAACGTAAATCCGCGACCGTATATCTCCCCCACTCGGTCCGGAATAAAACCAAAACAGAAATCATCTCATGGTGGACATGACACATCAATCATGAAAACACTGGATTTATGTAATAGTAAAAACTCAAAACCATAAATCCTCAATTCTACATTTACTTCATATATAGCACAAAAATACGCATAAGGTAACAGGATGTCAATGATGTAATCTACCACTACATTAGATATATGAAATACGATATCATCTATTTTAACAAGTATGATATTTAAGTGTATGTGACATGGCAATATCGACGAGGTGTGTGTAGCATATAAAATGTGCACGTGGCATGACTCGTCGATAATTGTGAAGTGTTCTAACAACTAAGCAATATACAAGTATTTTAATGAATGAAATTCTAACATTTAAACATGACGATATGAATATCACATTAAGTAAAACCACGGGCGAAACACGCCATCTTTACAAAATTCCCCGGTAGATGTTTAGTCTACTCACCGGAAAAGTCGGATCTACTCCGGAATCGCTAACCCTTTCCCTTTCCTCGCGGCTTCCGTACTTCTCGTATCCGCGTCTAAACATACCAAGTTACGTATATAAGCAAAAACGACTATTCCGATATAACGGAAATAGAAACACGTTATCCTACTTACTAGTTATCTACTATTTGATTATATCAAATTATTAAACACTTAATCTTGCTGGATTTCAGCTTCAATCTGTACTGTTGCAGAATTTGAAAACGCGACGTGATTTAGTTGTGTCGTTTTTAACGTTTTACGATCCATTTTCCGATATATCATCCCAGATTTTAACTACAGTAAAATTAATTAAAATCAACAGTACCAAAATAACCTAAATTGCATACTGTAAACAACCCAACTGACCAAACCCACAAAACCCACAACATGGCCGGCGACACCGGCCAATTCCCTTCTGTCGCCGGCCCAAAACCGGCCCCCTGCTGTCGTTTTCTTGTGGTGTGTTCTAGTTGATTCCTACATCATTTTGACCCTGTTTAATTTATTTATTTATCTTCCAGATCACAGCAGATTCTAACAGACACTAATTTTACCTAAAATACGATATTATGTGACTTGATTAATTCTAAACTAATTAAGCTACAGAATCTAATCCCTACCGAGTTTAAGAGTTTTACCCTCCTATGTTGCTGTAGGAATAACCCTCCAAGATTAATGAACTCCTTTTAGCTTGATGATGAACCATCTCCATGAACAAGCTCCTCTTCTTCTTCTTCCTCTTGTTCTTCTTTTTCCTTCTTTATTTTTCCTTTTCTTTGAATTTCTTTGAGTTTTACTTTCAGATTTGAACAGAAATTGTGCTATTTAAGTGAATGAATGGAAAGATAAGGGAAGGTGGAGGTGTCATAGCCAAGGGTGTGCATGTTTCATGCAAGAAGGAGGTGTGAAGAATTTGGAAACATGCAAGCATGAGGTGTTTAAACATTATCTTCATAATTTTTGTTTTAATCTCATTTAAATTCTGAACTAATTTGACTTTTCCAACACTTTCACTTATATCCACCACAATCTCATAATTGCATAAAAACTTAACTTTACAATTTAACCCCTCACAACTTAACTTATTATAAAACATACATTTTATCAAAATGAAGCTAAATTTATCATTAAAACCCTTATAACTTATTTAAATTACCATCAAAAATTCTAATTTAATTTGTATTACATATAACTTATGAAGATTGACATATTTGATTTTAACCATTTTGTGATTTATCAGCTTATTCTTAATTTAATTAATTTTACTTATTTCTAACTTTTCCTAATTGTTACAATATTCCCCCCTTAAGAAAATTCGGTCCCCGAATTTAAAATAATTACTAGACATACCTATGAAAAGATGTGGAAATTTCTTTCGCATTGCGTCCTCCGTCTCCCAAGTAATCTCCTCGCGATCCTTTCCTTGCCAGAGAACCTTTACAGATGGCAGTGTCCTCGATCGTAGTTGTTTTGCCTGCCTGTCCAGAATAGCGACTGGCTGTACTGTGTAGGATAGATCTGGCTCAAGCTGGAGAGTCTGATGCTGGATCGCATGAGATGGATCGTGAAGATATCTGCGAAGCATCGAAACGTGGAACACCGGATGTACGTCGGGAAAACCAGGTGGAAGTGCTAACCGATAAGCCACAGCGCCCACTCTCTCTAAAATCTCGTAAGGTCCAACATATCTGGGGCTGAGCTTCCCTTTCTTCCCGAAGCGCATCACACCCTTCATTGGAGATACTCGAAGGAACACATGATCTCCCACATCAAACTCGAGTTTGCGTCGTCTTCGATCTGCATATGACTTCTGTCTGCATTGAGCCGCTTTCATTCTATCTCGTATCAATTGAATCTTCTCTGTAGTTTCCTGTACTATCTGCGGTCCCAATATACAACTCTCACTAAGTTCCGTCCAGCAAACAGGTGATCGACATTTCCTTCCATACAAAGCTTCAAAGGGTGCCATCTGGATCGTCTCTTGAAAACTGTTGTTATACGAGAATTCTACCAAAGGTAGGTGACGATCCCAACTACCACCGAAATCTAGGTTACAAGCCCGAAGCATATCCTCTAGTATCTGAATGGTCTGCTCCGACTGACCGTCTGTCTGTGGGTGGAAAGCTGTACTAAAACTCAGTCGTGTACTAAGAGCGTCTTGTAGTTTTTGCCATAGCCTGCTCGTGAACTGGGTACCTCGATCTGATACTATGCATGTCGGCACTCCATGTAGACGCACAATCTCATCAATATAAACCTGTGCATACTGAGCAAATCCATACGTCGTCTTTACTGGAAGAAAATGAGCGGTTTTTGTCAATCTATCAACAATCACCCAAATGGAATCATACCCTCTGCTAGTCCTGGGTAGACCCACCACAAAATCCATGGAAATCTGTTCCCATTTCCACTCTGGAATGGGTAAGGGTTGCAGCTCCCCGGCTGGCCTCTGGTGTTCTGCTTTGACTTGCTGACAAGTCAAGCATCTTGAAACAAAATCCGTAACATCCTTCTTCATTCCTTCCCACCAATAATTATCCTTCAAATCACGATACATTTTAGTGGAACCAGGATGAATACTGTATACTGATCTGTGGGCATCCTCCAAAATCTCACGCCTCAATCCGTCAGAATCTGGCACACAGAGACGAGTCCTAAAACGTAATACTCCATGATCATCAATCACGAACTCTGTCTCCTTGCCCTGCCTAACATGATCCATAATCTCCATCGTGCGAGTATCTGTAGGCTGCGCATCTCGAATACGATCCAATAGCTGAGGTCTGGTGCGAACATGTGCTAACTGACCTCCTGCCGACGTAAACTCAAACTGTATACGACTATCACATAAGATCTTCCAGTCTGTAGAAGACTGTCTCTGCAAAATGCTCAAATGAGATAAATTACCTCCAGGCCTCCGACTCAAGGCATCTGCTACAACATTTGCTTTGCCTGGATGGTACAAAATCTCACAGTCGTAATCTTTCACCAATTCCATCCATCTACGTTGCCTGAGGTTTAGATCTTTTTGCTGAAAAATATACTTTAAACTTTTATGATCTGTGAAGATTTGACACGTTTCTCCATACAAGTAATGTCTCCAAATCTTCAATGCGAATACTACAGCAGCCATCTCTAGATCATGAGTGGGATAATTTTGTTCATGCCTCTTCAACTGTCGAGAAGCATATGCTATTACTTTGTCGTGTTGCATCAACACACAGCCTAAGCCCACTCTAGAAGCATCGCAATACACAACGAAACCCCCTGACCCGGAAGGTAAGGATAATACAGGAGCAGTCGTCAAACGCGTCTTCAACTGTTGGAAACTCTGCTCACACGCATCTGTCCACTGAAATGGAACTTCCTTCCTAGTCAATCCTGTCAAAGGTGCCGCTATCCGTGAGAAATCCTGTACGAAGCGTCTGTAATAACCTGCCAGACCTAAGAAACTCCGAACCTCCGTAACTGACATAGGCCTGGGCCAGTGTTGTACCGCTTCAATCTTCTTTGGGTCTACGCATATACCTTCTCTCATAACTATGTGACCCAAGAACTCCACACTATCGAGCCAAAAAGCACACTTAGAAAACTTTGCATACAACTGATGCTCTTTCAAGGTTTGCAACGTGATACGTAAATGCTGCTCGTGCTCCGTCTGACTCCGAGAATATACAAGAATATCATCTATGAATACTATAATAAACCGATCGATAAATGATCTAAAGATACGGTTCATCATATCCATAAAAGCTACTGGAGCATTGGTGAGTCCGAACGACATCACCAGAAATTCATAATGCCCATATCTCGTACGAAACGCCGTCTTCGGAATATCGTCCTTCCGAACCCTCAACTGATGATAGCCTGACCTCAAGTCAATCTTTGAGAAGAATCCAGCTCCTTGCAACTGATCGAACAAGTCATCTATTCGTGGTAATGGATACCTGTTTCGCACAGTGACGCAATTCAGCTGTCGGTAGTCGATGCACATTCTCATACTACCGTCCTTCTTCTTTACAAATAAGATAGGAGCTCCCCACGGTGAAACACTAGGATGAACAAGTCCTCTATCTAACAACTCTTGCAACTGACTCTTGAGTTCTTTCAATTCCGTCGGTGCCATTCGATAGGGTGGTATAGAAATAGGCCCTGCACCCGGAATCAAGTCAATGCAAAATTCAATATCTCGATCAGGTGGCAATCCTGGTAACTCAGCTGGGAATACCTCAGGAAATTCTCGTATGATCGGGACTTGGTCCAATGGAACTTCAGCGGCCCCTATGTCCTGAATAACAGCCAAGAACCCAAGACAACCCTTCTTCAAGAGCCGCCTCGCACCAAAAGCAGAAATCATGTTGACAGGGGTTGACTTGCAATCCCCCTGCACAACAAACACCGGTTAACCAGGAAAACAAAACCTAACCGCTTTTCCTCTGCAATCTACATACGCATGACAAGCGGCTAACCAGTCCATCCCAAGAAGTACGTCAAAATCCAACATATCTAAGAGAATCAGATCAACAAGCGAATCTCTACTACCAATACGCACCGAACACGATCTGAATACGTGCCGAGCTATAAAGGAATCTCCAACTGGAGTAATCACTACCAAAGGTAACTCTAACAATGACGACTCCTTTCCCAACAAAAGTGCGAATCGTGAAGATACATAAGAATGTGTAGAACCGGGATCAAATAAAACATGTGCCTCAACTGAGCATACTGTAAGAGTACCTGTCACGACTGCATTTGATGCCTGGGCATCCTGTAGAGTCAGCGCAAAAACCCGTGCCTGGCCCCTGCCCGCATCCTGTCGTCCTCTACCTCGATCTCCTCTACCTCTCTGAGCACGTCCTGCATAGCCTCGACCTCGTGGTGCAACTACCTGGCGTGTAGCGCCAACTGGTGGAGGAAGTAAAGCCATCGGTGTAGGAGGTGGAAGGGGTAAAGAAGCTTGTGGAGCAACGGTCCCGCCCTGAGATCTACAATCTCGCGCAAAGTGCCCGGGAAGTCCACAACTATAACAAGTAGATGGTGATCTCTGATCATCAGGATAAGAACTGAACATCTGGCCCTGTGTCCAACCTCGTCCAACACTGCGGCCTGGAGTATATCTGCCTGGATATGACCCTCTACCTCTGCCAAACTGTCTATTTGTCGGCACGACCGGTCTACTCCTCTTTGGCTCTGGAACGACCCCTGACTCGCTCAAACGCTCCTC
Source organism: Agapanthus africanus (assembly GCA_030015575.1). Lineage (NCBI taxonomy): Eukaryota > Viridiplantae > Streptophyta > Magnoliopsida > Asparagales > Amaryllidaceae > Agapanthus > Agapanthus africanus. The sequence goes on along the minus strand of JASDDO010000014.1, from coordinate 498,256,060 downwards.
TACTCGTATCGCCGCATCCATGGCCTGTGCATATGTATCAAAATGCTGGGAGCCTATCGCCAGATACAACTGTGTGTCCAAACTCCTTAGGAACCTTTTCACCCGAAGTTCCTCTGTAGGTACTAAGTATGGGGCATATTGCGATAGCTGGGTGAATCGTAAATCATAATCTGCTACTGACATACTCGCTGATTTCCTCAACGCTTCAAAACTGCTAGCTCTAGCATCCCTCACACTCTGGGGAAGAAATCTGGCAAGAAAGACTGTAGAAAACTCGGTCCACGTCATCGGAGGAAGATTCGTAGCTCTCCCTATTTCCATCGATTCACACCACTCCTGTGCAAGTCCCTCCAAACGAAAACTAGTCAGCTCAACTGACCTCGCATCAGAACATCGCAATGATCTGCCGATCCTCGCCATTCTATCAAGAAAAGACTGAGGATCTTCCGCCACATCGGTCCCTGTAAATACCGGGGGTCTCAATCTCATAAACTCTGCAAGTGATACCTCCATCACTCTCGTATCTTCTGGCGCTACCGTCTGTGTAGGCTGTACCTCGGACTCTGCTACGGTCGGTGCTGGATCTGATCTCAATGCTCGAGTGGTCTCAGCTAACTGTCCTACCACTCGCTGTAATCCCAACATACCCTCCTCAATCCTAGTCATGCGATCTGGAGGAGGAGGATCAACATGCTCATGCACCGCCGGAACGTCCAGTGTACCAGTCGTCATCACAGGCGGACTCGCCCTAGCTGCATCTCTGGCTGCGGCTCGCCTAGCCCGCGTAGCCATAGCAACTGGAACAAGAAACGAGAGTTGATAAGGTGTGGGAACAGAAGAAATCAATAACGGAGAATCAATGGAAGAATAACTCAGGATAGAACATCCTAAGGTTAGTTAGGCTGAATACGATAACGTAAATATGCCGCGGAACATACGTACGGTACTGCATTCGTCCTAATTCACCTACTCCATCAAACCCAAGGTCATCCTAACTCTCAGACTTACCTCAACCTATTGAAATCCCTTACTGAATTCCGTAAGGTTACTCCTAAGCTCTGATACCAACTTTGTCACGACCCAAGTTTGGATGTGACCGGCACTTAGATTAGTATCATATCTAAAGATATGCACAAGTCCAAGTAAGCCGAAAACCAAGATCAAAATACCTTATTGCGGAATTATTTATGAAAATTTAGTTTTTAAGTAAAAATCTCAAGTTATGAAGTTAATTCATTTAACAATAATAAAGATTAGCTCAGTTGTATTCCTAGTTGGAATCAACAATATCCAGTGAACATGAATATACACATAAAGAACATCATTGTATCTCATAAAGAAAGAACTATGATACTGATCAACAGGTCTCAACTGTACATATACATTCCATCTCTCATTTCTAAGTCAAAATACAGGTTTGATGGAGACTGTCTAGATACAAAATACAAAACCCAAAAAGAAGGTTACTACACATGTAACCTACCAATCAAAAGAGGGAATACAACTGCAAAAGTGATCCTGCCTCGCAGCTACCCGTCCACTCTATCCCTGCAAGGAACTGTGGCACAACGGGGATGAGTTGCCAACTCAGTGAATACGACTAACATATAACGGCGAATAAAGTAAATATGACAATCATGCTACTGAATATGAATCAATATGATATATGAGTATATGTGAAGTTCAACAATAAATCTCATTATACTTCTGAAATCACAACTCAAGTAATTCATTTCTCGGTGTCCATCAACGACACAAAACATTCATTTTTCTTATAGGCATCATTCCCCGAATGATCCTATACCCATAATATCGGTCGTTATCCTCTAGATACACGCCGTATTTCTATAACCAACTCCGGTATCGAGTAACCTCGCTAGGCTCCCCCGTCTCAATACGGCTATCCTGCCCCTCGGTCTCGACCGGGTCCACCATGTATCCAACTGTATATCTCCCCCACTCAGTATGGATAACGTAAATCCGCGACCGTATATCTCCCCCACTCGGTCCGGAATAAAACCAAAACAGAAGTCATCTCATGGTGGACATGACACATCAATCATGAAAACACTGGATTTATGTAATAGTAAAAACTCAAAACCATAAATCCTCAATTCTACATTTACTTCATATATAGCACCAAAATACGCATAAGGTAACAGGATGTCAATGATGTAATCTACCACTACATTAGATATATGAAATACGATATCATCTATTTTAACAAGTATGATATTTAAGTGTATGTGACATGGCAATATCGACGAGGTGTGTGTAGCATATAAAATGTGCACGTGGCATGACTCGTCGATAATTGTGAAGTGTTCTAACAACTAAGCAATATACAAGTATTTTAATGAATGAAATTCTAACATTTAAACATGACGATATGAATATCACATTAAGTAAAACCACGGGCGAAACACGCCATCTTTACAAAATTCCCCGGTAGATGTTTAGTCTACTCACCGGAAAAGTCGGATCTACTCCGGAATCGCTAACCCTTTCCCTTTCCTCGCGGCTTCCGTACTTCTCGTATCCGCGTCTAAACATACCAAGTTACGTATATAAGCAAAAACGACTATTCCGATATAACGGAAATAGAAACACGTTATCCTACTTACTAGTTATCTACTATTTGATTATATCAAATTATTAAACACTTAATCTTGCTGGATTTCAGCTTCAATCTGTACTGTTGCAGAATTTGAAAACGCGACGTGATTTAGTCGTGTCGTTTTTAACGTTTTACGATCCATTTTCCGATATATCATCCCAGATTTTAACTACAGTAAAACTAATTAAAATCAACAATACCAAAATAACCTAAATTGCATACTGTAAACAACCCAACTGACCAAACCCACAAAACCCACAACATGGCCGGCGACGCCGGCCAATTCCCTTCTGTCGCCGGCCCAAAACCGGCCCCTCTCTGTCGTTTTCTTGTGGTGTGTTCTAGTTGATTCCTACATCATTTTGACCCTGTTTAATTTATTTATTTATCTTCCAGATCACAGCAGATTCTAACAGACACTAATTTTACCTAAAATACGATATTATGTGACTTGATTAATTCTAAACTAATTAAGCTACAGAATCTAATCCCTACCGAGTTTAAGAGTTTTACCCTCCTATGTTGCTGTAGGAATAACCCTCCAAGATTAATGAACTCCTTTTAGCTTGATGATGAACCATCTCCATGAACAAGCTCCTCTTCTTCTTCTTCCTCTTGTTCTTCTTTTTCCTTCTTTATTTTTCCTTTTCTTTGAATTTCTTTGAGTTTTACTTTCAGATTTGAACAGAAATTGTGCTATTTAAGTGAATGAATGGAGAGATAAGGGAAGGTGGAGGTGTCATAGCCAAGGGTGTGCATGTTTCATGCAAGAAGGAGGTGTGAAGAATTTGGAAACATGCAAGCATGAGGTGTTTAAACATTATCTTCATAATTTTTGTTTTAATCTCATTTAAATTCTGAACTAATTTGACTTTTCCAACACTTTCACTTATATCCACCACAATCTCATAATTGCATAAAAACTTAACTTTACAATTTAACCCCTCACAACTTAACTTATTATAAAACATACATTTTATCAAAATGAAGCTAAATTTATCATTAAAACCCTTATAACTTATTTAAATTACCATCAAAAATTCTAATTTAATTTGTATTACATATAACTTATGAAGATTGACATATTTGATTTTAACCATTTTGTGATTTATCTGCTTATTCTTAATTTAATTAATTTTACTTATTTCTAACTTTTCCTAATTGTTACAATTATTCAGTTGTCTTTTCTTTTCACCTTCTCTCATTGCGAGTACTCCTTGGTTTAGGAGATAGTACACCTATTACGCAAATTGGATAGTCTTCTTCCAAACCTTAGGCTGGTGCCGACCGATAGGGAATGAAGAAAACCAATTAGCATAACGATGGTGTGCAGAAGGTATTAAGTTAAGACAAAGCAAGGGATTAGTAAGAGGGCAAAGTAAATTGTGACTGCTATTCACGATCAAACCAAGTATTTCTTCGCCAATCCTAAATCACTTTTGTATTTCTCCAGGACACTCCGTATCACTACGAAGATCCACAGTTTATTGGATACTCCATCGTATGGTTATATACGAACTCGAAAGGAACTTGTTCCAGTTCGGGGATGGATTCTGGTCCAGGAGAAATAGGAATACAGTTTATTCGGTTGTATTTTATCTTCACCTTCTCTCGCTTTGCGAGTGCTCCTAGGATTAGGACAGTACACCCATTATGCTTATTGGATAGTCTTCTTCCAAACCATAGGTTGGTGCCGAACGGTAGGGAAGGAAGAAAACCAATTGGCCTAAAGGGGTGTGCAGAAGGTAATGACTAAAGACATATAAAGGGATTTGGAGAAGTGGCAAAGAATTATACGGTTATAATTGTGAATCTGGATAATGGAAGAGGCATTACTAAGAATACCGGAATACCCCACCGAAACATTTCAATATTTCAGTTTCACTGTGTAATGTTAAAAGAAAACTGATTTCCCGATTAGATACTTACTCCACGGTATGTATTTACCAGGTATGATTCTCACATCTGTATGGTTTTACAGATGATGAGTGGGAGTAAGTCATTGGGAATAGGGTAATCATCCTCATTATATCGGGATTCGTTGTAATCGGTGATATTTGAGGAGATCATCTGGGCTGTTTGCCGGTCGGCAAATATTTGGTTTTGAATATCCGCTGTTGTGCACCAATTTCAAATTGATATATCTGTAAGTCTATTTTCATAGAGTGAGATATACCTTTTGATATTATGTCGATGACATTTACCTATATCAGTGGATGGTTAGGTAAGGAGCATCAAACAGCGGTGTAATTCTTCTTAGCCATAAGTACAGTTTTCAACCTACGACGCACAGTGAAAGAGTTGTTAGACTCAGCGGACTTATACAGAGTATTGTATGTTGTCCAATGTCCATTAGGACAGAAGAGTTGGTCCTCATACTATATTCTGTTTACTTTTAACTTCTCTAGTTCTTAGACATGTATTTCGTAGAAACACAGGGTCTAAGTTTTGAGGAGTTATAGGTATTTGAATAGAGTAGAGAACCAGGTGTAGCAAGTATCGGGATTCTTCAAAGTGATCGAAGATGTAGATACTTGTGTATGGTATTCAGTTGATAGTAATGATAAAGAGAAATTGCTTCTCTTTCAGGTTACTCATAATTGGAAGCATTCCTAAGTTAAGTAACGCTGATCGGCCTCCTTCCATTTAGTTGACATGCACTGGAGACAGTTGCATGATTTGAATCTGGTTCAATTAAATCAGTGCCTCTGGTTCTATATTGGATATAGAACAGTTCATATCTTAACGATGTTAACGTACGGGGAGTTGTCCGGCTTATGATTAAAACCAGACACTAGACAACTCAAGGCACGTTTCTGTAATGGCTGTTTGTGGGTTGACCCAGGCTATGACGAGGGTTGACTTTCTACCATCTGGAAGATCAATAGAGATATTGTTCTTGACTCGCCACATTTTTAAAAGAAATGGATTTTTTAGAAAAAAGTAGTGGGAGTATGGTAGAACTGGAAGCGATTCCAGAACCACAAACGATTACTGAAGATTTGATAAAGAACCTAAAGATTCAATCTGATTTGACATTCCATTGGCCACTCCGCAGATATGATGGGTAACCTCAGGCACTCGAGAGGTACTTCGGTATGCTCAAGGACGGTGGCAGGGAGGTTCTTATTTACCCAGACTTACCATTGCTGTTGTTCCAGACTGTGAGACCCGACAGGAGGATGAGTATAGCGTCGTTCTAAACTAGCTTTAGAAGTGCACGTCTATATGACTCTGGCAGAGGGTTGTCGTAGTCAGTGGGAGCAGCGGAAGCATTGGTGGTCATCAGGCTTATGTCTATTTATAGACTAAAGCAGATACAGCGGAGATAGATCATCTATTTCTGATGTGACAGTCATAGGTTTGACTTCATCAGAATAGGGGATGGATCAGTTGAGAAGGTAGTAGGGTGTGATGTCATGGTATTTGGATGACATACACAGAGTAGGAAGTGATATTCCTATACTACGATCGGTTATACTTTGGTTGTCACACAGTAGTTTCTCCACACAGGACTTGGATATTATATCAGACATTCTGGTTACTAGATCTATGGTTTTAGATCTAGATTTGGGTAGTTTCCCAATCTGGGTACCTTGACAGCATTCTATGAGTATTTAGAATGGACGACTCCTGGCACGGTAGTATACCTGCAGGTAATGGAGTCACCCTCTATAAAGGTGTCTTACAGACTAAAGGGGAGAGGGATGCGCATGATTGGCAGATCACTTGCTTCGGCAATTGAGTCAATCATGTGATGTCAAGTACCACACCAGATGTTGTTCTTGCAGTAGGTGCAATAAGTTGATATTAATCCAATCCTGGAGAAACAGTCAGAAGCAGTTTTAGAACATAAGTTGATGTTCTAGGGATGTGACAACAACAGCCTCCTTTAGGAGACGGTTATCATTCCAGGCTTCCAAGGTGACATGGATGGCAGAGTGGCTGTCAGAGTTATAGTTTTCCCTCTGACAAGGGGCAGTATATTGGACATGTGGTCCAGGTGGATACTGAGGGAAAGGCATGGCGCAGGATACTGATTAAGTTCAGTTGACGATACAGTCTATGAAGTCTGGATTTGGAGTTCATTTATGAACTAGGTCCCATCAGACATCCAGACGTTCCAAGATAGGTATTGCTCATTTCGGGAGATGGCTTTCTCCGCGAACTTGAGATATAGAGAGACATAGAAAGAAACTTCTCTACGGATCCACTCACTGAGGCTATTCCACAAATGCAATAGTTTCGCAAACGGGTTTTGTGAGACTGACTAGTAGAGGAGTTGGGTGTTCGGTATCACACGGGCTGTGAGTATGCGACATCGCAATAATTAGCCTTGAGTGCAAGTGGGAGATTGTTGGAGATAGTGCCCTCATAGTCAATTATTGGATCACAGGCACGTGATTGCAATGATTGAGGGAGGACCTATCCCGGTAGGACAGTCTTACTCGAGATGATAGTATGGTATCTGGTTTATCTTTATCATCGTGTACTGCTTTAGGTGACCTGACATGTCGCTATTACACGTTGATAGAGCCCCTAGGATTCTTTCTTGACTACCAGCAGTGTGATGGCGATCATATACGTGGGAGCTGGTAGTCTATAAGCACATCCTTAAAAGGTCCCTAGTCGTAGGAGTTTCGAGACAGGGCATCGACACTCCATTAGTAGACTAGTGTATATAGTCGAGACCCCGACGAGGGGCGGTGGCCGGTCTCACAAGCCACCGGTGTCAGTTGGTTCACCTAAGATGTATACAGGTGCTCATTGGGTTATGAGTACACCGGACAGGACTCGCCGGGAACCTGCTAGTTGGTCTTATACCATATGTCAGATAGCAGTTCCCTGGTGACATGTGTACAGGTTAGTTCATCGACCTGAGATCGTCATTTGTCTCGTGTGAGTTCCCACTGTGCTTTGATTACTACCCTACCATGGCTCAAAGGAGTCGAGCAAACAGGTTTTAGTTGGGTACAGTCCCGAGCCACATGGAGGCAGTAAGCGGATCTTCAGGGGTTCGTCTCTCCGGGTATTGGGGGTGAGGTCGCGCTGTGACTAGGAGAGCCATTACGCAAAGCCCTCGGCCGAGGCAGGAGATTTACTGGTAGGTATTCCAGTAGTATCTTAGGGCGTTCTGGGCTACACTCCGACACGACTTGTACCGCTTTTGGGGGTCTGACTTTTACCAACCCCCTAGGCCCGACATGCGATGCTCATAGACGAACGGACCGGACTGTACGGATATTGTCACTGACAGGCTCAGTAGGGTGTCAGGATGAGTTCGCTCATCGACGTCCCTTTTGGTCAATAGCTGGTGGCCCGTCACGTATTGGCTAATACCTCTGACGTGCTAGTGGTTAAATCCACAGCCATAGTATTGACGAGTCTTTAGAGTCCACCACACTTTCAGTTACTCAAGCTTTCGGGCGAAACGCTGTAGAGGCCGTATGGAGATATGGCGGGGTCCGATCAGATACGTGCGGTATTGCACGGATCAGGATCGGACGGTTTGTACTAGTGGCCGTATGGATATATGGCAAGGTTCGATCAGATACGTGCGGTATTGCACGGATCAGGATCGAACGGATTTTACTAGCCGGCTTTGGTTTAAGCCGGATCCTAGTATAGTACTGTGTAGATTTTGTCTCATTGCATTTGTATCCGGACGGAATACAGATGCGGGTGTGTATGCACAGTATCGGGGTTTTCCTGTAATTTATTATGGGACCAGTTTTCTGGAGTTGCCAGTTTGCATTCCGTTCCGGCCGGTTTTCCTTTGTTCTTTCCCGGCCGGACTTTTCCGATGGAGGGGGTTATTTGCAAGTTTGCAAATAACAATTGTGGAGGGAGTTTCTTGCAAATGTATTAATTATGATAGCATCTTTTTGATACCATTCTTATCTATCATCATCACTTGCTTTTTGTTGATTTGAGGTGATTAGTAGTTGATGTGAGTTAGTTATGATGATGTTTGGATATGGTCACCCTCTCTCTTTTCCTACACTCACCTCCCTCTTGCTTATGTATTCCTTCCTCCACCATTCCCATTTGGAGATGGTTGAACTCACTTGAGAGAAAAGAAGATGAGAGTTTCATTCTTGAGAGTGTGGCATTCTTGATCTCATTTTCATGCTAGAAAAATGCAAGCACCATTTTTCTTACCTTGATTCCTCCATCATCTTCAAAGGCAACAAAATCCCAAATGAGACATAGCTTCAACCCTACACATTCTACAGCAAATCTTGGACGCGTCGGCTAGCCTACTTCGCGCCCGAGTTGCCTCGGTATTGAGGTGGGAGCCCGTAAAAGATACAGGCGATGTGGTGCCCTTCCGGCGAGGAGGCGACGACCGGAGTTTCCGCAGGAGATCGGGACGACGAGTAAAAGACCGGAGGACTCGGATCATTCGGTATATCTCTCACCCTTTCTCTTGTTAGCTAGTGTTGGTTAATGGTTACGATCCGGGTATATTGTCCGCGGTAGCGCCAGTTTAAAGTTAAGAAAATTTTGATTCCGCATTTTGGCCTCGGATAGACGGCCGGGGCGCTGCCGTGGCGCAACAGTTCATTGTGGTATTCATTGACGATATTCTGGTTTACTCGAAGAGTTTTGAAGAGCATGCTGAGCATTTGAAGATCGCACTGCTGACGTTGAGACAGGAGAAATTGTATGCGAAGATGAGTAAGTGCGAGTTTTGGCTGGAGGAAGTAACGTTTTTGGGGCATGTTGTGTTTGGCGATGGAATTGCCGTCGATCCAGAAAAGGTTGCAGCAGTTCGTGATTGGCCGATTCCAAAGAGTGTTGCGGAGATAAGAAGCTTTCTTGGACTAGCCGGATACTATAGATGATTTGTGGAGAACTTTGCTCGTCTGGCAGAGCCGTTAACCAAACTTACGCGCAAGGAGGTACCTTTTGTATGGGCGGATAAGTGTGCGTTAGCTTTTGAGACGTTGAAGCAGAAGTTGATAACCGCCCCTATTCTGACCGTGCCAGACAATTCCGGAGGATTGGTGATTCATAGCGACGCATCTGGGAAAGGATTGGGATGCGTTTTGATGCAGCATGGGAAGGTTGTAGCATACGCATCAAGACAGTTGAAGACCCATGAGAAGAATTACCCAACTCATGATTTGGAACTTGCGGCTGTGACTTTCGCTTTGAAGGTTTGGAGACACTACCTTCTGGGCGAAAGGGTCGAAGTTTTTTTACTGATCATAAGAGCTTGAAGTATGTGTTCATACAGAAGGAGCTTAATATAAGGCAGTGTAGATGGTTGGAGCTGATGGCTGACTACGATCTTGATCTTAAGTACCATCCGGGGAAGGTTAACGTCGTGTCGGATGCGCTTAGTCGGTTACCAGCAATTCAGGTGTTAACTACGCAGAAGGAGATCGTTGAAGATTTTCGAAGATTTGACTTGGAGGTTGTGCTATCGCATTCTACGGGACAGTTGATGCAGCGGCAGGTACAGTCATCATTGATCGAGAATATTAAAGCAGCACAATCGCAGGACCCTAGACTGCAAAAGTTTTGAGGACAGGTTGAAGCCGGACTACGAACAGATTTATTAATCCCCGAAGATGGTTCGTTGAGGTTTGGTACCCGTTTGTGTGTGCCAAAGGGGGATATTCGTGAAGAGCTTATGAAGGAGGCACACAGTTCAGCTTATTCTGTACATCCAGGAGGCATAAAGATGTACCGAGATATTCGACAGCATTTCTGGTGGGAGGGCATGAAGCGGGAGATTGCTCGCTTTGTGGCAAAGTGCTTGGTGTGTCAGCAAGTTAAGGCTGAACATCAAAGGGTTGCTGGTTTATTGCAACCAATTCCGATTCCTCAGTGGAAGTGGGAACACATAACCATGGATTTCGTGAAGGCTTTACCGCGAAGTCCAAAAGGGCAACATGCTATATAGGTGATTGTTGACCGATTGACCAAGGCAGCTCATTTTATTCCTTTTCGGGTTGGTCAATCAACAGAGACTTTGGCAGAGCGGTACATGCAGGAGATTGTAAGATTGCATGGAGTTCCGGTGAGCATCATGTCCGATCGGGACACTCGGTTCTTATCACACTTCTGGAGGAGTTTATAGGAAAGTTTGGCGACTCGATTGAACTTTAGCACAGCTTATCATCCTCACACTGATGGTCAGTCGGAGAGAACGATCCAAACTCTTGAGGAGATGTTGAGAGCATGCATGTTGGACTTTAAGGGATCTTGGGAGGATCATCTACTTTTGGTGGAGTTGTCTTACAACAACAGTTTTCAGGCAACTATTCAGATGGCTCCATTTGAAGCTTTGTATGGTCATAAATGCCGTTCACCTGTTTGTTGGGACGATGTCGGTGAACGAAGATTATTGGGACCGGATTTGGTTGTGCAGACAGTTGAGAAGGTTAACCCTATCAAAAATCATATGAAGGCAGCACGGGACCGACAGAAGAGTTGGGCAGATACGTCAAGAAGACCTCTAGAGTTCACCGTGGGTGATTTGGTATTCTTGAAGATATTACCGACTAGAGGGGTGATTCGTTTTGGAAGTCGAGGAAAGCTTAGTTCTCGATTCTTTGGACCCTTGAGATCGTGGAGCGTGTTGGTGAGGTAGCGTATCGTTTGGCATTACCGCAGTCCTTGGCAAATGTGCACGATGTGTTTCACGTATCTCAACTCCGTAAGTATGTTCGAGATGAAACATGCGTTTTGGATCATTCGGAGCTAACAGTACGAGAAGACTTGACTTTTGAGGAGCAACCGATTGAAATCGTGGATCGAAGGGAAAAGGTTCTTAAGAACAAGGTTATCCCCTTGTGCTTGTTTCTTGGGGTAATCGCTCGCATGGAGAGTCCACTTGGGAACGAGAAGATGAAATCCGGCAGAAGTTTCCTCACCTTTTCTTTTAGTTATCTATCTTTGTATTCTTGGAATTTCGAGGAAGAAATTCTTTTTGTAGTTGGGTATAATGTAACACCCGAGCCCAATGCTACTATTTTCAGTTACTGTTTGAGCATAATGTGGTACTCATTTCATTTAACTTGCTTTTTTGTTGCTTACTATAAAATTTACCCGGCAAAGTCATTTCTACATATAACAAATTTTAACACCTAAAGTAAAATTAAAAATATCCATATTGGCCTACTCGTCACCCCTAGCCGCGTGGTAGCGTCCACGCGTCGAGTTTTCATCCCGTTCGGTGAAACGGACGAGTTTGGACGGCTACGCGCACGTGCAAGTGTCCGACTTGGGGGCATGCTTTTTAATCATAAAACATTTTATTTTAAAATTTGGAACCCGCTTAAAATCCTATTATTTAAATTTCAAATTTTTGGGCGCAACCCGGACGCGATTTGGAAATGTTTCATTTAGTGCCAAAATCCTAAATTAATAAAATAATCAAAACCTTATATTATTTATATACCAAATCTTACTTACTGTTATGTGAATCTTTTAAATAATTTTAACCTCTTAATAATCTCCTTAACCAATCAGGCTTTTTCTTTCTCCGTGGGCCCGCTCCTATCTCTCTCTCTCTCTCTTCTTCTCTCCACCTCTCACGTTTCTCCCTCTCTCTATCTCTTTCTCTATCTCTATCTCTCTCTAAATTCTCTTTCTCTCCCTCTCTCTAACTACCTCTCTCTCTCCCTTATATATATTTAAACGTCCTCTTCCCAGAGAATCTTTTTCCCAGAACCCACGGGCCTCGCCCTCAACCCTAGCCACCTCCTTCCTTGCCGCCGCAGCCCGACGCCGGCGCCAGCATCACCAGCGCCGTCGACTCCTCTGCCTCGCCTCGCCCACACCTTCCTTCTTCCACCACCACGCACCCTGCACCACCCCGACCACCTGCTCACCCCGCCTGTACATCCCCTGCACACCGTCGGACCGCCGCCTGTCGCCGCCGACGACCCCATTCCCGTGTCCCCGATCTCGCAGGCACACCCCTCGGTGAAATGACTTTCCCCCTCTCCTCCCTTCCTTTTCCATTCTCGACTAATGCATTCGTGAATCTACAGACCTCTTGTCGCGGTTACTGTCGGCTGGCTGCCGGAGCTCCGTCGACGGGGTCGACCATCACCGCCCGTCCCACGGATCATCGTGAGCACCCCTTCTCAGATCCTACTCGCTTCCTTCTTTGTTTTTCTCTTCTCTCTTGTTTGCATATATTGATAGTTCACTGTTCATTCCTCGGCCGGAATCCGACGATGCCGACGACCTGATCCAACGTTCCAGCAAGGTACCCCGATCCGCGTGGCCCCATTGTTCGTTGTTTGGGTTCAATCCGTGAACCGTACGTCCGTCGCGTGTTTCCCCGCCGACGTTACGTCCGTTTTTCCCGGTTCGCGAACCGTCGAGGCAAGTATCACTTGCTACATGCTATACTATATAATTAAATGTGTTTTGACTCATTAAACTTGCAAACTTAACTAGGTATAGCTATCTTATCATTTGGACGCAATATGACTTATATCATAATACAGTTAACCTAAAACCACATTTTTCCACTTTAACCCTAATAACGAAGTTACCCGTTAATCACATTTACCGTTTAAAGGACGGTAACCGTACACATGTAGCTCTATTTCATTCTGATATTGATATAACAGTATTGCACAGTCATGTGATTTATTGCACCGCAAGGGTGCTCAAACCTGTTAATATGATAATACAACTGCACTATATTAATGCACCATTGTGATTAAATGAACTGCTTATTGTTGTTTACTTTATTTCCTGCTGTTATTCCTTGTTTGATTATATACCTGTTGTGAGCACACCCTCGATTGTGTTACATCTTGACCTGACCTTGCTACACATGACATGTATACATACTGATGCACCGGACATGGTACCCTTACTATCGACTTAACCTGTTGTACCATGACCTGACCTGTTACCTGATCTCATGCCTAATGCCAACAAACCTGACTTGGGGTCCTCATGGACCATTCCTGTTGTCTATCCAGACAAACCTGCCCTGTTACCTGATCCTGTGTTGACATTAGTTCTTGATTATTGAATACCTGACTTGACACATATAACCTGGGGGTATGGGGAAATAAAACGGGTAATCTAAAGTGTAACTTAAAAGGGTATTACTTGATCCGTGGTCCCGGGGGGTAACGGGACAGAGCCATTCGTGACTCTTACATTCCTGATCCGTGGTCCCGGGGGGCAACGGGACAGAACCATTATTGGTTCCCATCTTCCTGATCCGTGGTCCCGGGGGGTAACGGGACATATCTTTTGAGTTACATGGAGGATTACTCGAATTGATTTCAAAGACTTTAGAATAGAAAACCCGATAGAACAGTTTAGTTACCCACTGCACACTACCCTGCACTGCTTGTTTCATACTTTTGCTTTATTCATGTCTATTTCTGCAGTTCTTATTACCATGTTCATATTATATTATTGGTTGACATGACGCGCTGACGTCTGGGTTTTGCATGGCCCAGATTCTTTACCATTGTCGCTGACCGAGCAGGAGTACTTCAGCCAGCAGGCTGATTTGTGAGTTCTGTAGTGATTAGCTTATTTCTTGCATTTTTTTTCCAGATATGAGCCCGCATTATGGGACATACTTTTCTATTATTGTATTGGATCATTTGCTTCCGCACTTATTTATCATTGACTCTTGTTATTCTGGATTTGGACATGTGTTAGATAGTTTTTATCTTGATCTTGATATCTCTACAGCCGTAATGTGACTGTGGATGGATACTTATGTTGGTGAATGCTGCATGCTCCCACAACTCTTGTGGCGCGGCGGAAGCGATGAACAAAAATTTTCTTTGCATGCAACACGCACTTAACCGAAGATCTTGTCTAAACCACAACTAGTAAACCCCAACTAGAGATCTTATCTACTATGTTAGGGATTATACCTTGATGATACGGTCCTTCGGGTCTTCTCTTTGACGTCCCGATCTCCCGCGGAATGTCCGGTCTCCATCTCGTCACCGGAAGGGCACCACATCGCCTACGTCTTTTACGGGCTCCCACCTCAATGCCGAGGCAACTCGGGCGCGAAGTTGGCTAGCCGACGCGCCCAAGATTTGCTGTAGAATGTGTAGTATAATTGTCTCTTTGGGGTTTAGGATAGTTGCCATGATGGAGGAATTGGTGCAAAAGATTTTCATTGGTGGATGCCAAGAGAAAATGAGCATGCCCTCAAGAATGAGCTCGGGCAGATGTTGTGTGTGCTCACTGGAAAGAATGAAGCAAGCTCCCTCACACTCTTATAATGCTCAATGTAACCATCTTCATTAATTAATCCACCATGTATTAATTAATTAATACCTCATCTCCCTCATGTTGCATTCCAGCACAAATGCAATAAGCTCAGCCACCTTTTAATAATTAATCCCTTAACATCCAAATGAAACACTAGCAAAACACATGGGGGGCCTACGAAAACATGCAGGAACCAATTTCCCTTGTCCAAAAAACAATGAAGCAAGCTCATCCCCACTCACAGCAAGTGGCCGGCCCACTCATTTATGCTCATGATGCTCCTTTTAAAACCTTAGGAAATTAATCCACTATGCAATCAAGAATCTCCAGCACACTCCTTTGCATAATGTAGCCACACAATATTAATTAATCCCCACCATAATCATTCCAGCACACTCACAATATGCAAGAAACCCCTCACCAAAAAATTAATTGCAAACTTGCAATTAACCCCCTTTCATCAAAAATGTTAATTGCAAACTTGCAATTAACACCCTCCAACGAAAAGTCCGACCGGGAAGGAAAAAGAGAAAATCGGCCGGAACGGAATGCAAACTGGCAACTCCAGAAAACTGGTCCCATAATAAATTACAGGAAAACCCCGATACTGTGCATACACACCCGCATCTGTATTCCTACCGGATACAAATGCAAAGAGACAAAACTACACTGTCTTATACTAGGATCCGGCTTAAGCCAAAGCCGGCTAGTAAAATCCGTCCGATCCTGATCCGTGCAATACCGCACGTATCTGATCGAACCCTGCCATATCTCCATACGGCCTCTACAGCTTTTCGCCCGAAAACTTGAGTAACTGAATGTGGGGGACTCTAAAGACTCGTCAACACCTTAGTTGTGGATTTAACCACTAGCACGTTAGAGGTATAAGCCAATACATAACGGGCTACCAGGTATTGACTAAAAGGTGGCCGACGAGCGAACTCATCACAACCCTTACGAGCCTGTAAGCAACACTTACCGTACAGTCCGGTCTCTTCGTCTGATACGTCGCATATGAAGTCTAGGGTGGTAAATGTCAGACCCCGGTAACTTTATAAGTCATGTTGATTTATGGCTCATAACAGGTCGAGGAACTACTGATAACACTTATCAGTAAACCTCGAGAACCCTGGCCAGGGATTTCGATGTTATAGCCGATCAAACATAGTGCGACATCAACCCCCTATACCGGGAGAGACGAAACCCCTCCTATCGCTCACTGTCTCCATATGATTCGGGACTGTACCCAAAATCCACCTGTTTGCACGACTCAGTAGAGCCGTGGTAGGGAGGAAATCAAAGCACAGTGGGAACCACACAAGACTCTATGACGATCTCGGGTCTACAGACTAACCTGTACAAGTGTCACCAGAGAACTGCTATCTGACAATAGGTATATATACCATCTAGGAGTTCTCGGCGAGTCCGTTCAGTGTACCCAGTCTCCACTGAGCACCCGTACACCATCCTTGATGTCAAACACCGATGGATATGGGATCATCCATCGCCCATCATATGGGTCAAGATGCGTATACGCTAGTCTACTCTGGTGTATCGATGCCCTGTCTCGACACACCCTCGACTAGGAACAGTTATAGGATGTACTCATAGACTACTATGGCCCCACTAGTATGATCTCATCATAGTCCCAGTAGTCGAGTACAAATCCTAAGGGCTTTATCAACATGTAACAAAAGAGACAATCGGAGTACATGTTTAGATAAAGTACAACCAGATAGCGTACTATCATGTCGAGCAAGAAAGTCCTCCCTATATATGTCCAAGCATCCACTACAATATACATCGTATGTACAGTAATGGCCTCTACGGCACACATATAACTAACAATCTCCCACTTGCACTAGGGCCATCTGTTGTGGTATCACATACCAATCAATCAGCTGTGGTTTAAGTATCTCATACTCAACCATCCCATGAAAGTCTCTACTGGGAAAAAGCCTTAGTGAGTGAATCCGCTCTGTTGTCCTCTGTATCTACTCTCCTAACCTCGATCTTCCTAGAGATCAACCATCTCCATGATCAGGTGGTGCTGCCTAAGAATTATATCTGGATTTCTGATGGGACGGTAGTTCCTTGGCTAAAGACACAACCTCATTGTCACACAATGGTAGGAACGAAGTTCATCTTATGAACTTTTATATATATCCAGATTTTTATCTTTGGTAGCATCTTTAATAATGACGTATTTTGCCTTTCTAGTATGTCACGGTATCTAGCTTGGAACTCTTCCAACATACCGTCCCTTCTACTTAGGGTAAAGACAATGACTGCGACTGACATTCAGTCGTCTTTATCACCCTGGAACCTTTCCAGTGATTCTCCCCTGGATCGATTGATACTATCTCACTACATCTAGTGAGTATCCTAACATCCATTTAGATCTATCTCATAGATCAAAAACTCAGGATTTAGGAGGTATCACTTTGATCTTATATGGAGAATCTTATGTGATAAGCGGAGATTGACCGAGTGTATCATAGGAAACTACTTCCCTATCAAGAGTATGTCATCCACGTACTCTACAAGGATCACCACCATACTCCATACCACGAGGTTCAACCATTTTGATGAAGTCAAACTATTTGACTACCACATCAAAACAAATGTTCCAACTCCGCTGTGATTCTCCCCAGGATCAATTGATACTATCTCACTACAACTAGTGAGTATCCTAATATCCATTTAGATCTATCTCATAGATCCAAAACTCCGGATTTAGGAGGTATCACCTTTGATCCTATATGGAGAATAATAAGAGGATATTGACTGAGCGTAGCATAGGAAACTCCTTTCCTATCAGGAGTATGTCATCCACGTACTCTACGAGGATCACCACCATACTCCTTATTACCTTTTATGTATATACAAGGTTCATCTATTTATTTTGATGAAGTCAAACCCTTTGACTACCACATCAAAACAGATGTTCCAACTCCGCGATGCCTGTTTTATCACATAAAACATCTTGCACACTTTTCCGCTGCTCCCACTGTCTATGAAGCCCTCTGGCTGTGTACTTATAGACGCTCTCTTCTAAAACTTCTTTTAGAAAAGCAGTCATGACACCCAACCACCAGATATCGCAGTCAAGGTATGTAGCAGTGGCAAGTAGGATCTGGATGGACTTAAGCATAGCTTTGAAAGTCTCAACTTTTCCATGTACACCAAGTAATCTTCTCAAGATATACTTGCTCCTGATGGGGATTTAACCCTTCAGATAAAGCAACCAAAGTCCATACTTTGTTGGTGTATAAGGATTCCATCTCAGATCGCTAATTATCCAGCCATTCTTACAGAGTCCCACTCCTGATGGCCTGCTCGAAACTAGTTAGGTCATACCACTTTGGTCAGTAAGCAACCCCATCCCATGGGATTGCCTTGGCACCAACGGGTCCCTCAGACGCTACTTTCTACGCATGCCCCCTCGCGAGGACTACAACCCGCCGGAACACCTTCCGGTCTCGGGAAACGCTGCGGTAATATGAAATCCTCGCTCCCACTGTCATAGAGAAACCAAAGTATCTCTTAGGTGGGTAAGGAACCCTACTAGATCGGTGGAGAGGCTGAGGTTCGTTAGTGTCTATTGAATCTTTTGGTTCTACCAAATCATCTGCTGTAGCTGGAACTCCTTCCAGTTCTACCTCATGACCACTAATTTCTTCACAAGAAATTCCCTTTCACAAAGGTGGCATGCTGAGAAACAAAACAACTTTTGTTCTTCGGTTAGGTCATCTGTTGTAGTTTGTATAGCTGGAACGCCTTCCAGTTCTACCTTATGACCACTAATTTCTTCACAAGAAATTCCCTTTCACAAAGGTGGTATGCTAAGAAACAAAACAACTTTTGTTCCTCTGTTAGGTAGAAGATATTCCCTTGCTAATGCTTGGGATATCCAACAAACTTCCACAGTTTTAACTTTGCCTTGAGCTTGTCCGGATTTTGGTTTTTAGACATAGGCCGGACAACCCCAAATCTTAACATCTTTAAGAGATGGGCTCTTCCCTTACCATATCACATATGGAGTAGTAGGCACCTGATTTGATTTGAACCCTATTCAATAGGTATGCAGCTTCACAAGTGCATAACTCCCAAAAGGAAAATAGAAAACTCAGTAGTACTCATCATAGAGCACACCATATCACATAGGGTGCATTCGCTCCGCCCCGATATACCATCGTGCTATGGTGTATACGGAGGAGTAATGCTGAGAGAGAATCTCATTCTCTTTTAGAATAGTCCAGGATTTCCATGCTCAAGTATTCTCCTCCTTGATCTCATCAAAGGACATAATACTTATACCCGTTTTTGGTTCTCTACTTCTATTATATTCTGTGAATATCTCAAAAGCTTCGGACTTGTGTTTCAACAGGAACATATGTCTGAATCTTGAGAGATCATCAAAGAAAGTAATGAAGTACCAAGAACCGGTCATGGCATATGTAGACAGGGGGCATTTCATACATCATCATGTATCAATCCCAAGAGTTCACTAACTCTCTCTGTTTCCAATAAACAGAGCTATGGTCATTCAATCTTTGTGACATGACTGGCAAGTTTCACAAGATGTAAATTCAAACTGGTTTAAATATGCATCTAAAATGTAACTTCAGCCAGCCGGGTCGCATTGATCTGACCTAGTCTACAATGCCTTAAGAAGGATTCGTTTATTTCTGAACTCTTCCTCTTGTGTGTGTTCTGTATACTGAGAACTATAGTTTGATTTAGAACATCTATGCTTTTAGATAACGTGCCTGAACCGATCAACACTTGATATAGGAAATGTTCAAAACATTATCCATCAATACAAAATTTTATCATTTCTTTACTAATAAAGAGATTGATATGATTTTGTATATCAGGTTCGGTATCTAATAGCATTTGTTCAGAATCAATGTATTCTTAATACAGGGTGATAACTGCCAACTTCTTGGCTTGCAACAATTGCACCATTTCCAACTCTTGAAACTTATCGCCCGTTCTCAGTCATTTACCTTTCTATATCCCATGTAACAAATTACATTTGTGGGATCCTGATACGGTATCATTATACCCAGGACGTAAAGGATACTGAGAAACAGTTCTTTGTAATGAACACACCCGAAGGAGATGCATCATATGCACTTTCTTCGTTTGGGCGGCATGGAATTCTGGTATTTCCCTATTTCCTGCTCTGTCTTATAACAATTATAGGTTGGAGCGGGACCAACGTTCCCCAGCTCAATACAACAAGCGGGTTCGGTCAATATATCCGTATTTATTATCTTGATTAAGGCATGATATGGTCACTATCTGGAGAGAGAGAGAAGAAAACATTTTAGCGTATGCTCTTGCAAGATTAGATTGGTTATTATCTAATCCAGATGTCTCCCACTGTTTTTATCAAATCCTCCTTCAAACCCTAAAAGGTAAGATTAGCCGGGAATAATTACACCTTATAATTTCATCAAATTGTCTTGTGTAAAACTTTCCCAGGAGTAACTCTTACTCGCAGCGAGATCGGGATCCAACTATCATATAGAAGGTATGCAATCTCATTGCAAATTTCAACTCTTGAAATTCCCGATATGGTTTCTACCCCTAGTCACTTATGACCTTGACTATGATCAACATATCATAAGTACTAGTCAACTTCTGCCCGTCATTTCGTGATTAGCCAGACCCACCCACATGACCCTTGACTATGATCAACATAATCACATGAATGTCCTGACTAATCGCATCATATGCTTTGTAGGAATTCATCACTTAGCTACCGAACACTACGCCTCGGCTATGGTCGACATACGTAGCACGAATACTAAGTACTCTGCTTCCTAAAATGACGGAGGGCAACGGATGGTTTTTATGAAAACCTTTAACGTTTTGAACTTGATGTCGTTGTAGAATCAAGTGGGAAGGAGTGGTTTAAGCTCCAGTTTTAAATATCGAATGGTTTTGTAGTATCTTTCTAATTTTGCTAAAGAGGTCACTCCCGGTGAAGGGATCTCGGCTCTTTCCTTATCGAATAAGGTGCTGGATATGTAAATACCACGGTGCAAAGCAACAATAGATCAACTATAAAACCAAATCGAGTTCTTTGTAACATTTTCCAGTTTCGCTAAAGGGGTCACTCCCGGTGAAGGGATCTCGGCCCTTTCCTCATCGAATGAGGTGCAGGATATTCAAGAATACCACTATGCAAAACAAAAACCAGAGTTACCCTTTTTCAAAAAGTTTGATTCTACAACATCTTTAGGTTTCTTTTCTTTTAACATTAATCATATTAATGTGGTCCCATCATTTACGTTTCCTATCTTTTATGTTTCCTAAACATCACAGAAAAGAAACGCAAAATAGAACGTACGCGTATGCCATCCGCATTTGCCACTGGGCCCCGTCATGCACCGTTAGGTTACTTAACTAACGGCAGAGCGGGGGCTGGACTAGCGCGGGTGCAAAACATAAGCAACGTTTAATATATATATCTTATATATAAATATAGCCATTTCAGATCACAGATGAATGCATTGGATATACTAGGAATTCCGTGTTTCATTTAATCCCTTAATGAAAAACGGGTTCCACGGTTGTGATGAATAGCCAAAAACCCCCTTTAGACCCCTACGGGTGCGGCAAACTACCCGCCAAATTCCCGAAGTGTAGCAACCTCCCTCAACAATTGAGTAGGCCACTCGGCACTTGGAGAACCCGGTAGTTTGTGCACCCCACCTTGGGTCTATCCTAGGAGCAAAAACAGTAAAAAGAAATTATACAATATAACATTGCTTTTTACAAATTACATGGAATGATAGAAAAGGAAAAACACTCTTCTCACACCCCCCGGCCATTCATCACAACGATCCAACACATTCATATACACATACCATCCCATGATATCCATATGTGCAACCCCCACTAATCGTCATATAGCAATTAGCGGACGTTTCAAACACATATAACAAAAAGGAAACCCGATTAGCCAAGCACTTTAGAATTTCGATCGATAATTTTTAAAACAACCATGCCAACACTTGACATGTCCCTGTACAAACAACTTTATACAAAACTGTACATCCCAGAAACCCTGATCTGCAAATATGAGCTCACTGTAGGAAACCGAGTCAACTCCGCGTTGACTCGGCCGCGGATCCGCGGCCAAACCCAGGGTTTGGCCGCGCTTCCGCGGCGGTCTTGGCGAGTTGGGACTCCGGTTTTCTACAGTGATCTTATAAATCCCTGCCTTGATTTTTAAGATATGTCAAATCCTTTTTGGAACACTTTCAAAAACTGACAGCAGCAGGGGTAGAAAACGAGTTTTCGGGAGAAAAAACTGGCGATCGAGTTTCTAACTTTTGGATAACATCTAATTGTGGTTTAGGTAGGCTCTGATACCATGTTGGTGAGTGCTGCATGCTCCCACAACTCTTGTGGCGCGGCGGAAGCGATGAACAAAAATTTTCTTTGCATGCAACACGTACTTAACCGAAGATATTGTCTAAACCACAACTAGTAAACCCCAACTAGAGATCTTATCTACTATGTTAGGGATTATACCTTGATGATACGGTCCTTCGGGTCTTCTCTTTGACGTCCCGATCTCCCGCGGAATGTCCGGTCTCCATCTCGTCGCCGGAAGGGCACCACATCGCCTACGTCTTTTACGGGCTCCCACCTCAATGCCGAGGCAACTCGGGCGCGAAGTTGGCTAGCCGACGCGCCCAAGATTTGCTGTAGAATGTGTAGTATAATTGTCTCTTTGGGGTTTAGGATAGTTTCCATGATGGAGGAATTGATGCAAAAGATTTTCATTGGTGGATGCCAAGAGAAAATGAGCATGCCCTCAAGAATGAGCTCGGGCAGATGCTGTGTGTGCTCACTTGAAAGAATGAAGCAAGCTCCCTCACACTCTTATAATGCTCAATGTAACCATCTTCATTAATTAATCCACCATGTATTAATTAATTAATACCTCATCTCCCTCATGTTGCATTCCAGCATAAATGCAATAAGCTCAGCCACCTTTTAATAATTAATCCCTTAACATCCAAATGAAACACTAGCAAAACACATGGGGGGCCTACGAAAACATGCAGGAACCAATTTCCCTTGTCCAAAAAACAATGAAGCAAGCTCATCCCCACACAGCAAGTGGCCGGCCCACTCATTTATGCTCATGATGCTCCTTTTAAAACCTTAGGAAATTAATCCACTATGCAATCAAGAATCTCCAGCACACTCCTTTGCATAATGTAGCCACACAATATTAATTAATCCCCACCATAATCATTCCAGCACACTCACAATATGCAAGAAACCCCTCACCAAAAAATTAATTGCAAACTTGCAATTAACCCCCTTTCATCAAAAATGTTAATTGCAAACTTGCAATTAACACCCTCCAACGAAAAGTCCGACCGAGAAGGAAAAAGAGAAAACCGGCCGGAACGGAATGCAAACTGGCAACTCCAGAAAACTGGTCCCATAATAAATTACAGGAAAACCCCGATACTGTGCATACACACCCGCATCTGTATTCCTACCGGATACAAATGCAAAGAGACAAAACTACACTGTCTTATACTAGGATCCGGCTTAAGCCAAAGCCGGCTAGTAAAATCCGTCCGATCCTGATCCGTGCAATACCGCACGTATCTGATCGAACCCTGCCATATCTCCATACGGCCTCTACAGCTTTTCGCCCGAAAACTTGAGTAACTGAATGTGGGGGACTCTAAAGACTCGTCAACACCTTAGTTGTGGATTTAACCACTAGCACGTTAGAGGTATAAGCCAATACATAACGGGCTACCAGGTATTGACTAAAAGGTGGCCGACGAGCGAACTCATCACAACCCTTACGAGCCTGTAAGCAACACTTACCGTACAGTCCGGTCTCTTCGTCTGATACGTCGCATATGAAGTCTAGGGTGGTAAATGTCAGACCCCGGTAACTTTATAAGTCATGTTGATTTATGGCTCATAACAGGTCGAGGAACTACTGATAACACTTATCAGTAAACCTCGAGAACCCTGGCCAGGGATTTCGATGTTATAGCCGATCAAACATAGTGCGACATCAACCCCCTATACCGGGAGAGACGAAACCCCTCCTATCGCTCACTGTCTCCATATGATTCGGGACTGTACCCAAAATCCACCTGTTTGCACGACTCAGTAGAGCCGTGGTAGGGAGGAAATCAAAGCACAGTGGGAACCACACAAGACTCTATGACGATCTCGGGTCTACAGACTAACCTGTACAAGTGTCACCAGAGAACTGCTATCTGACAATAGGTATATATACCATCTAGGAGTTCTCGGCGAGTCCGTTCAGTGTACCCAGTCTCCACTGAGCACCCGTACACCATCCTTGATGTCAAACACCGATGGATATGGGATCATCCATCGCCCATCATATGGGTCAAGATGCGTATACGCTAGTCTACTCTGGTGTATCGATGCCCTGTCTCGACACACCCTCGACTAGGAACAGTTATAGGATGTACTCATAGACTACTATGGCCCCACTAGTATGATCTCATCATAGTCCCAGTAGTCGAGTACAAATCCTAAGGGCTTTATCAACATGTAACAAAAGAGACAATCGGAGTACATGTTTAGATAAAGTACAACCAGATAGCGTACTATCATGTCGAGCAAGAAAGTCCTCCCTATATATGTCCAAGCATCCACTACAATATACATCGTATGTACAGTAATGGCCTTTACGGCACACATATAACTAACAATCTCCCACTTGCACTAGGGTCATCTGTTGTGGTATCACATACCAATCAATCAGCTGTGGTTTAAGTATCTCATACTCAACCATCCCATGAAAGTCTCTACTGGAAAAAAGCCTTAGTGAGTGAATCCGCTCTGTTGTCCTCTGTATCTACTCTCCTAACCTCGATCTTCCTAGAGATCAACCATCTCCATGATCAGGTGGTGCTGCCTAAGAATTATATCTGGATTTCTGATGGGACGGTAGTTCCTTGGCTAAAGACACAACCTCATTGTCACACAATGGTAGGAACGAAGTTCATCTTATGAACTTTTATATATCTCCAGATTTTTATCTTTGGTAGCATCTTTAATAATGACGTATTTTGCCTTTCTAGTATGTCACGGTATCTAGCTTGGAACTCTTCCAACATACCGTCCCTTCTACTTAGGGTAAAGACAATGACTGCGACTGACATTCAGTCGTCTTTATCACCCTGGAACCTTTCCAGTGATTCTCCCCTGGATCGATTGATCCTATCTCACTACATCTAGTGAGTATCCTAACATCCATTTAGATCTATCTCATAGATCAAAAACTCAGGATTTAGGAGGTATCACTTTGATCTTATATGGAGAATCTTATGTGATAAGCGGAAATTGACCGAGTGTATCATAGGAAACTACTTCCCTATCAAGAGTATGTCATCCACGTACTCTACAAGGATCACCACCATACTCCATACCACGAGGTTCAACCATTTTGATGAAGTCAAACTATTTGACTACCACATCAAAACAAATGTTCCAACTCCGCTGTGATTCTCCCCAGGATCAATTGATACTATCTCACTACAACTAGTGAGTATCCTAATATCCATTTAGATCTATCTCATAGATCCAAAACTCCGGATTTAGGAGGTATCACCTTTGATCCTATATGGAGAATAATAAGAGGATATTGACTGAGCGTAGCATAGGAAACTCCTTTCCTATCAGGAGTATGTCATCCACGTACTCTACGAGGATCACCACCATACTCCTTATTACCTTTTATGTATATACAAGGTTCATCTATTTATTTTGATGAAGTCAAACCCTTTGACTACCACATCAAAACAGATGTTCCAACTCCGCGATGCCTGTTTTATCACATAAAACATCTTGCACACTTTTCCGCTGCTCCCACTGTCTATGAAGCCCTCTGGCTGTGTACTTATAGACGCTCTCTTCTAAAACTTCTTTTAGAAAAGCAGTCATGACACCCAACCACGTCCAAGAGGGCGTGCAAAACGGTGGCTTTTGGGTACAGTCCCGAATCACATGGAGGCAATGAGCGATAGGAGGGGATTCGTCTCTCCCTGTATAGGGAGTTGATGTTGCACTGTGTTCGATTGGCTATAACCGGAAATCCCTGGCCAGAGTTGCTGACATTTACTGGTAAGTGTTACTAGTAGTTTCTCGAACTGTTATAGACCTCATATCGACACGTCTTATCGAGCTACTGGGGTCTGACGTTTACCACCCCTAAACGAGATATGCGACATATCAGACGAACAGACCGGACTGTACGGTAAGTGTTACTGGTTGGATTCACAGGAGTATGAGCGGGCTTGCTCGTTGATCTTCTGATCGCTCAATATCCGGGTGGCCGTTACGTTTAGCAGACCGCTTGCGGCTTGTGGGTGTTTGATATTGTAACATTTTCAAAAAGATAAAATATTAATTTTGGGAATTTTTATAATTTAATATTATTTTATTGAATATTTTAATATTTTGGAATTATTAAATACAAATAAATGGGAAAAATTTTGGAAAAATTATGAAAAATTCTAAAATTGGGTAAATTTGAGAATTATGCCATTTCTAAGTTTAATTGATTAGTTATATGTTAAATTAGTGCTAATCGCGATTAAAAATCGCTAATCGGTTTTTTAGCATTTTTGTGCAAAACATGCACATATCATTTTCTACACTTGTGTTACATTTTATTGCCATGGTATGTTTTGGGGTTACTATTTATGTGAGAAGGATTTTGAGAGAAAGAAAAGAAAAGGAAAAGAAAAGAGAAAAGATTAAAGAATTGGAGGGTTGGTGAGAGAGAGAGGTATGGGCTTCATTTGACCAAGAGACTTAGCCATTTCCTTCACTAGTTTCTCTCTCCCTCTCCCTTGCTTGCTGCTGCTGCTTCTCCTTCATCTCCCTCCCCTCTTCAATCCCTTTAAAGACATCCAAAACAATTCCAAAACCCTATCTTCTCTTCACTAAAAAGGTGCACGAGCTCGAGACAAACACATCGGATCAAGAAAATTTGGATTTTGGCCACGAGGGGCAACTCAAGAAAATTCTTGAGTTGCCAAATGAGGTATTTTCTGGACCTTAAACTTAGTTTATGCATTTCCTTTACCCTCATATTAAGATCGAATCGATATTGTGTGATATTGTGGACTTGTGGATAACCTAGTTAGGGTTGTGATGATTTATGGGTTGTAATATGAAATTGAGGTCAGTAGAGGTTATACCATCACCCTAGTGTATGAATTGGAAACCCAAAACCTGAAGGTTAAACCAGAATACGGATTTTAGAAACCGATATCGGGAAAATTATGAAATCTGTGTAGTGTTTATGGAATCTGCTATCATACGAGGGATCCTAAAATAAATTTGAGTGGACAGTGACATGTGCAGGCACCCAGGAAGCTAACCCCAAGACCCCAGCTCCCACTTCTTCTTCTCGGCCGCCAATTTATTCCCATTGGCCGCAAATTGCGGCCTGGGTCCCACCATTTTGGCTCGTATTGGTTCTGTAGCTCCTACATGTTCATGTTAGACCCCTGGTATATATAGATTTGTATAAAGTGACCTAGGGTGAAATCTGGGACATATTTCCTAAGTTGCTATTTTGGATTCATGTTTTCGTATTCCGTGTTTTTAATTCTGCAATTGTGGATTGTGTTTTGCCTCGACTATTTGGCGTTTATACGACGATATAGAGGATGTGTTGATGGTTTTGAAGGCGTGCCATGGGTTTTAACCTATAGGCCCCTTATCGTATCGTTTTGGATTTTATGTGCCGTTTTAGCTTGGATTTGGTTTTAATGCGCATATACGACACTTTGATGTGTAGGTACCCATGAAGACTTCGGGACGACAAGCAAATGCGTGGTGACGTCCGCAAATGATGATGCAAGGTGAGTAGATTATATCTACTGGGGGAAGTCGGGTGGATGGCGTATAGCACCCCCGCAGTCCGTAGTTGTTATTATGTATGATAGTTAGGTGTATTATGAATAGTGTAGGGTTAGAAGTGACTAGTGTAGTTCATAGTCGCGAACCCTAGAATAGAATTACACCTACACGCACACCCTTGCATATTACCTATACTTACACGGTGTTAATGATGATATTGGATGACTTTGGAAATGAGTCGATGATATTGGGCTTTGTGCCGCGAGATCGGTGATGTGATATGATTCGTATTTGGGATACGAAATGAGATTCTTGCGGGTTTGGGATGTGTGTTTACCCCCGCATTCATACCTTGTAGATGGTATCAGTTGTACTAGACTTAGATCAGTACCCCAGCTTATGTGATACGATGATAGTGATACCTGAGATGTGATGAGATAGTGTGATATTGACCCGTACCCAGCTATTGGGATGCCGTACGATGATTTACCGTACGAGCCGATATTGATGATAGATCCGCACTCATAACTCGAGGATGTCCTACGATATATTATTGAGGCGGGATCACCGACTAGCATATCTATATATATCGACTCAGATTTAGGTGGTTTCCATACCCCTCCTGATCGACCTGATACTTAGATCTGTAGTTTGCATAGTAGATTCTTCACTGTGGTGTTGACTATTTGATTTCCGCATATTCATGCTATTCGCATTGCTGGCATATGTTTATTGCTATATTATTATCATGCTGTTAGGACACCAGCACCATTATCGATGATGCGTATGTTCCACGTACACTAATTGCCGGCTCACACACTTCATCATCGATAATTGCCATGCCACTACACTGTAGTACTGTTGCATTCATGATATGATTCTTGCATGGCATATTGTACACTTATACCTGTACACAATCATAGAGGATTCTGACTGATTAGGGATTTAGGAACCGCAAGATGTTTATATGCGCATACTATTATTCCATGCTGCAGAATATATTGTTACATGCATTTCACTTATATTGTCACATGCATCTTGCTTTCTGATTTGCGCATTGAGATAGGTTGTTTCTATGATATTCCTGGTTTTGAGAGAGGGCTGACCCGGACTGATGGATGCCCGATATATTGTGAGAGGGCTGACCCGGACTGACGGATGCCCGATATATTGTGAGAGGGCTGACCCGGACTGACGGATGCCCGATATATTGTGAGAGGGCTGACCCGGACTGACAGATGCCCGATATATTGAGAGAGGGCTGACCCGGACTGACGGATGCCCGATATATTGAGAGAGTGGGCTGACCCGGACTGACGGATGCCCGGTATATGAGGATTTACATGCCGATGCTAGGCACAGGTTTTCATGATGTTTTCGAGTGTCGATGCTAGGCACTCAGGTTCCATGCTTTTTGTTATATCCTCATATTTTCCATGCATATGCTTTATGACATTTACATGCATGATGCTTATTGTCATTGGGTGACGGGTGGACGGGTTCCACGTTTTTACAGACTTGATCACATACAGACTGGATTTACATTGATCATACTTCATTTGTATATATAACAGGGTATGAGGGCGCTGTTATATATACCCTTACACCAATATTAGTGGTATGGGGCGCTAATATATGTGTATTGATACTTCTTTATATTTACTTCATGCAGACATACCTTATACTGATGACATGTTATTACCTGAGTACCTGGCACTACATACATGTTTAGATGCTACCTTGCCACCTTATTATACTTCAGATATACTCTTGTAGTTATATTACTGATTGTTGACCTAGATTTATGTCTTGCATTCGGTTTCTGCTTGTAGATATTTCTATTCACGAGTTGGCAACTCACCCCGTTGTGCCACAGTTCTTGCAGGTTCAGCCGTACAGGTTCCATTGCGGCATTTCTGGCACACTACTTTCTTGTGGGTGAATTGCTTTTGGTAGGTGGATTCTTTTGCATCAAGAACCACCATTGTATTTATTTTATCCTTTGTATCTAGAATTTACATCAACCAAAAATTGTATATTGTTTCAGACTTAGATATTAGTGCTGTATTATTGACCTTAGAGTCGCGCTTAGTAGTATTGCGGTTTTCTTGCTTTTGGAGCTTTTTTTTGAGTTTGATCTTCGCCCTTCAGCGTTGTATATTATTATTGCTTGTGTGGTTGTGGCCGTCAATTGACGAAGAGCTAGCTCCCGCTTGGGGATGCCTTTTATCATTGCATATATTGTTATTCTTGTTGTGCCCCATTCGGGGCCAGTTTTTACAAAAAAACTCTGCCGAAATTTTTAGAAAAGACTTTACCTTTTAAAAATGCACTTTCGGCTCAGTTATTTAAAAACCTTGACTTCAAACATATTTTCCTTCACTTCTTTAAACCAGTTTTCTTTACTTACTCTTAAAATGGTTTTAGATTTCTGGGCTTTTGGTTTACTTGGACCAGATGGAGTCCTATAGACTTCATATGGTTCAAGGGCCAGTCACGTGCTCTTTCGGGTCATGACAAAGTTGGTATCAGAGCGCTAGGTTGACCTTGGTTCGAGTCTAAGTTTGACTATGTGGAGCCTAGGGCGTTTATATATATACGGAACTTAGGCTTGACCTTACGGAACTTAGACTTGGTCGAGGGGGTATTAGACCCGAACTTTCTTTGCGTAGGATGACTCTTGGTTGATGGAATAGGTGACTAAAGTAGAGTGACGTACCGTTGGTATGTTCCGCGGCATACTTACGACACGCCACTCCGCTTAAAGAACCTTAGGATGTACATATTTTCGAGATCAGTGATTCTCTTCATATCCATTATTATACATCCATTTGAGATCCCCGATTCTATTAGTTTCATGATCATACCTTTATTGATGCTGTTCCTTCTTATGATCATGTATCCACTCTGGATCTGTTGTTCTCTTTCTTTCCATTGATCTGCTCTCTTCGATACACGATTGAGGTTCCTGTCGCCATATTGAGCGCAGTTGGGCTGCTGCTAGGGTTACGGTCAGTGCGAGCTCGTCTGGTACGAGGGCTGACCATTTTGTTTTCTGGTGACATGGGAACGTCTCGAGTTGGTATTGTTGATTGTGACCTCTAGTGGAGGTGAGTGCTTGGTCTTGCACCGGATGATCGGGTCATTTTTAGAGCTGCCAGTTGAGAGAGGACTGTTGATGTACAGCATACCTCAGAGATTATGATGTCGCCTACTGTGCAGACAGATGGACCAGCTGTTGCTGAGATTGACAGGATGTCGCTATTGGATATAATGCCCTCTAAGTCAATTATTGGATCGCAGGTACGTGATTGCAATGATTGAGGGAGGACCTATACCGATAAAACAGTCTTACTCGAGATGATAGTATGCTATCTGGTTTGTCTTTATCATCATGATAGAGCCCATAGGATTCTTGTTTGACTACCAGCAGTATGATGGCGATCATATATGTGGGAGCTGTGGTCTATAAGCACATCCTTAAAGTGTCCCTAGTCGTGGGAGTTTCGAGACAGGGCATCGATACTCCGGAGTAGACTAGTGTATACAGTCGAGACCCCGACGAGGGGCGGTGGCCGATCTCACAAGCCACTGGTGTCAGTTGGATCACCTAAGATGTATACAGGTGCTCATTGGGTTATGAGTACACCGGATAGGACTCGCCGGGAACATGCTAGTTGGTATTATACATATCGTCAGATAGCAGTTCCCTGGTGACATGTGTACAGGTTAGTTCATTGACCTGAGGTCGTCATTTGTCTCGTGTGAGTTCCCACTGTGCTTTGATTTATACCCTACCACGGGTCAAAGGAGTCGTGCAAACAGGTATATTTTGGGTACAGTCCCGAGCCACATTGGAGGCAAGTGAGCACATCTTCGGGGATTCGTCTCTCCCGGTATTGGGGGTGAGATCGCGCTGTGTTTAGGAGAGCCATTACACGAAATCCCTGGCCAGGGTAATCGAGATATACTGGTAGGTATACCAGCAGAATCTCAGGGTGTTCTGGGCTGCTCTCTGACACGACTTATATCGCTGTTGGGGGTCTGACGTTTACCGTCCCCCTAGGCCGTATATGCGATACTCATAGACGAATGTTCCGGACTGTACGGTTATTGTCACTGTCAGGCTCAGTAGGGTTTATAAATAAGTTCGCTCGTCAGCTTCCCTTCCAATCAATACATAGGCAAAACGTTACGTACAGCTAGTACCTCTGACGTGCTAGGGGTTATACCCAGTGCCAGTATACTGATGAGTCATTAGAGTCCCCCACAGACACTTTCCCAAGTTCGGGCGAAACATTGTAGAGGCCGTATGGGTTTATGGCAAGGTTCGGAAAATGCACGTGCGTTTTCACACGTGTCAGTTTTCGGCAGATAATACCGGTAGGCTTTGGTTTAAGCCGGAACCCAGTATTATATTGTGTAGATATAATATCTTTGTCTCAGTTGCATTTATATTCGGTCATAATATAAATGCGGGTATGTTTATACTGTTACGGGGTTATCCTGAAATTCGTTTCGGGATGATATTTGGAAGTTGCCAGTTTCCAGTTTTCTATCAGCCGTATTTTGACATTCGGTTAAATACGGATTTATCTTTTCTTGATGAGGTGAGTCATGCTTCTAGAAGGTTCTAGAAGTGGTGATTAAGCATATGACTCATTTGTGTCATTAATGGTTCATTTATGATGCAAGGTGACTAGGTTAATTGTGATAGGTTTGCACTTAATGCATTTTGATGATTCATTCTTTCTTTAATGACTTGATAAGGTTGAAAGCTTATGGTCACCACTTGATGCTCCTACACTCACCCTCCTCCCCTCTTCATATTGTGGCCGGCCCTCTTTGTGAGGCTAGGGTTGTTCATTTGATTTCATTTTGCAAAAGATTATGATAGTTTAGTGTATGGAAATTTCATATAGTTCAATTTCCATTCACCCGATTCCAAATGGCAACTTCTATTAACCGTTCGTCCATAGTCTTGGACGTAACGAGACAAAGTATTCTACTCATTCTCTACTTCATCTTGGTCGTCTCTTTTGGCAAACTTGACGAGCGAGTTGCCTCGGTTCAGAGGCGGGAGCCCGTTTAAAGATCCGTCGACGTGGTGCCACCTGGACGACGAGAACGGAGATCAAGCAAGTTCGGATCAGTTGCAACATAGCGTGGGATGATGGTTGAAGACCGAAGGACTCGGATCATTCGGTATAACAATTCTACTCTCTTTACAATTTATTAGTTTAGCTTTAATGGACGATCCGGGATAAAGTACGCGATAGCGCCAGTCGTAAAAGTTTTGTTCCGCATATCGGCGTCTGTTAGACGGCCGGGGCGCCGCCGCGTACTTACAGTGGTATCAGAGCCTCACCATTAAGCTATACTAACTTGTGCTAACACGTTTAAAAGATCGATCGAACGGAATTTTCAAAACTACATTTTTCAGGCCCACAGTTTCTGTCGATTTTTAAACTGTTCTAAAATTCATTTTGAGCATTTCAGAAAATCATGCAGGGTTTTTGAAGAATACTGGTGAAATTTGGGCATGTGATCCCACAAAACGACCGCGGATCCGCGGCCCAAACCATGGTTTGGCCGCTCATCCGCCGCGCTTTTGTGGGAACAGTGCACCAAATTTTTCCAGGGGTTTCTTCACAAGGAAATGTGGTTTCTGGTACTATTATTTTGGGCCCATATTTTATTACTGTACACCAGATTATTGTGGGGCCCACTTCGGCAAATTTAGTCGATCGAAATTTTAAACTTGTTAGTTTTTCAGTACTTTCATTATATCTCCGACCGGGAATGTCATTTGATCGGTAAACCGCGTCTGATTGCTATAGTTCTTTTAGACGGGTTTGCGAACGTGACATTCGCGTTGATGTTCTGTGTTGTGCTGTAATGTTGCGGATTTGTCGTGGTGAATAGCAGGGTGCAATGATAGTGTTGTTCAAATTTATTTTTACATTTGATATTGCGGGGCGAGCGTCCAACATGTGGACTGCCGTCACTGCCTGTTGTATAATATTCTTTTGGGGCACGACCAGGTTGCGGTCGATGTACCTATTGTACTATTTTTATTTCTGTACTAGGTTTATCCCGCGAAGGAGTGCACGAATAGCCGGGTTCTAGAGGGCAACGGGTTCGTATCTCATGGCATTGAGAGGCAAAAGGACCTCACTCTAGAATTGGCAGACTATTCGCCGCACTCGTAGGGGGTACAGGTTGACCCAAGGAGGGGTGCTCAATTTACCGGATTCCGTGAAGTGCCGGGTGTTCCATTCACTATGTTGTGGGGACCACCTCGCTTCAGGTTTTGGCGGGTAACTTGCCGCACCCGTAGGGGTCTAGGTTTCATTGCACAGGCTATCCACACGACCAGGGGAACGTCGGGTTTCAGCAGCGGCTCTGTGAAACCCGGGGATCCCAGATTATCTGTATTGTTCTGTGATGCTTATTACTTTTCTATAATGTTGCATTTAATCACGCTGGAGCGATTATTGTATATTAGTATATATACTATTAGATGTTGTATATGTTCTACACCCGCGCTAGTCCAGTCCCCGCTCTCTCGTTAGTTAAGTAACCTAACGAGTGATGACGGGACCCAGTGACGAATGCGGATGGCATATACGTACATTTTATTTTCGTTCTTTTCTGGTGTGATTGATTGATGGGACTGCATTGATTCTTATCAATGCGAGATAAAACAAACCTATATTTGATGTTGTTGGAACAAATTTTAAAATTATTCTAAAGACGTTTCCTTTTGTTATGCATAACGGTATTCAGTTGGAATATCCTGCACCTCATTCCACGAGGAAAGAGCCGAGATCCCTTCACCGGGAGTGACCTCTTTAACAAAAGGTTTTCGCTACTATATATTTTTATAAAGCTATCAGGTTCCTTCAACGAGATCAAGTTCATTACGTTAAAGGTTTTTCGCCAAAAACCAGCCGTAATCCTCCGTCGTTTCTTATGGATGGTCAGTAGTATTCAAGCTATGTTTGTTGGCCTACGTCAAGACATAGTGTTTGGTAGCTGCTGGGTATTCATTTGTTGCATAGATATATGCATTAGTTTAAGTCAGACGTACACCTTGTTGGCCTACGTCAAGGGCTTGTACGATGATTTAAGTTGATCAGGACAACGATGGGTAGAACTTGACATGTTGCTTATGACTTGTTGGCCTACGTCAAGGTCATAAGAGCATGGGATAAAAATTACATCGGGAGTTTCAAACATACAAGAAACTTGCCAGACTTGCGCATACCTTCTGGAGTGTGTTGACTTGAGTGGCTTCCATCAAGTTATCATGCGATGATAGTTGGATCCCGATTCTCACTGATGAGTTGGTTTACTCTTCGGGTGACCCCGACTAATTCTTCTTTGAGGTTTGGAGGAGAATTTGAGATAACAGTGGGAGGTTTCCTAATTAGATAAAGTGATAACCATTCTGATCTAGGTTAGAGTGCACGCAGAGTGTTTCTTTTCTCTCTCTCTCTTATGGCAGCGACCTTTGACCGACCCTAGACTTTAACTCAGTGACCAAAGTTGACCGAACCTTCTTAATATACTAGCTTTTTGGATTGTCTAAAGTTGCATAAGTCATTGCCACTCGTTCTTTTATCCTTTGTATTTCTCAGAACACCCCGTATCACTACGGACATCCACTTCCATTGGATAGATCCATCGTATGGTTATAAACGAACTCGAAGGAATTTCTTCGAGGATGGATCCAGGTTCAGGAGAAATAGAATTGGTTTATTCAATTGTCTTTTATTATCACCTTCTCTCAGATTGCGAGGGCTCCTTGGTTTAGGAGAGTACACCTATTACGCTTATTGGATAGTCTTATTCCAAACCATAAGCAGGTGCCGAAAGGTAGGGAATGAAGAAAACCAATTAGCCTAAGAAAGGTGTGCAGAAGGTAATATGTAAAGACAAGATAAAGGAATTAGAAAGAGGGCAAAGTAAATTGCGACTATTCATATTCACGACCAAACCACGTATTTCATTGCCACTCCTACTTCACCTTTTCATTTCTCCAGAACAACCCGTATCACTACAAACATCCAATTCCATTGGATAAATCCATCGTATGATTATATACGAACTCGAAGGATATTTTTTCGAGGATGGATTCTGGTTCAGGAGAAATAGGAATAAGGTTTATTCAGTTGTCTTTTATCATCACCTTCTCTCAAGTTTCGAGTACTCCTAAGATTAGGAGGGTACACCTATTATACTTACTGGATATTCTTTTTTCAAACCATAGGCTGGTGCCGAACGGTAGGGAAGGAAGAAAACCATTTAGCCTAATGATGGTGTACAGAAGATAACGACTAAAGGCAAATAAAGGGAATTGGAAATATGGCAGGGAAATATACGGTTCAAATCATGATATGGATTATGGAAGAAGCATTACTAAAGAATACCAAGAAACCCCTACGAAACATATTTATGTTTCATATTCACTGTGCATTATTAATAGAAAACTGATTTCCCGATTGGATACTTACTCTAGGGTATGTATTTACCTGGTATGATTCTCACATCTGTATGGTTTTACAGATGTTGAGTGGGAGTGAGTTATTGGGAATTAGGCAATCATCCTCATTATATCGGAATTCGTTGTAATTGGTGATATTTGAGGAAATCGCCTGGGGACAGTTTTCAACCTACGATGCACATGTTTTGAGTTATTCAACTCAGAGGACTTATACAGAGTATTGTATGTTGTCCAGTGTCCGTCAGGACAAAGGGGTTGGTCCTCGTACTATATTCTGTTTACTTATAACTTCTCTAGTTTTTATACAAGTGTTTCGTAGGAATACAATGTCTAAGTTTTGAGAAGTTGTAGGTATAGGAATAAAGTAGAGAACCAAATGTCACAAGTATCGGGATTCTTCAAAGAAATCGAAGATATAGATTCTTGTGATTAGTATTCAATTGATAGTAATGGTTTTTGAGAAACTTGTTTCTCTTTCAGGTTACTCATAATTGGATGGATTCCTAAGTTGAGTAATACTGAACAGCCTCTCTCTATTAAGTTATTGTGCACTGGAGACAGCTGCATAATTTGAATCCGGTTCCAATTAAATAAGTGCCAAAGCTTCTATATTGGATATAGAACGATTCATATCTTAACGATGATAAGATTCAAGGAGTTGTCCATCTTATGCTTAAAACCAGACACTGGATAACTCAAGGCACGTTTCTGCAATGGCAGTTTGTGGGTTGACCCTAGCTTCGACGAGGGTTGATTTTCTACCATCCGGAAGATCAATA
This sequence comes from Agapanthus africanus, assembly GCA_030015575.1. Taxonomy (NCBI): domain Eukaryota; kingdom Viridiplantae; phylum Streptophyta; class Magnoliopsida; order Asparagales; family Amaryllidaceae; genus Agapanthus; species Agapanthus africanus. The sequence continues at coordinate 498,219,012 of JASDDO010000014.1, read as the reverse complement.
GTGATATTGTTCTTGACTCGCCACAGTTTTATTAAAATGGATTTTTTCAGAAACAGCAGTGGGAGCATGGTAGAACTGGAAGTGATTCCAGAACCGCAAACGATTACGGAAAGTTTAATAGGGCCTATATATTCAATCAGGTTTGACATTCCAATAGCCACTCCGCATATATGGTGGGTAACCTCAGACACCCGAGAGGTACTCCGGTAGCCTCAAGGACGGTGACAGGGAGGTTCTTGTTTACCCAGACTTGATACTACTGTTGTTCCAGACTATGAGACCCGGCAGGAGAAAATGTATAGCGTCGTTCTAAACTAGTACACGTATATATTATTCTGCCAGAGGGTTGTTGTAGTCAGTGGGAGCAGCGGAAGCATAGTGGGCAAGTAGCTAGTGTCTATTTATAGACTTGAGCAGATATAGCGGAAATGGATCATCTCATTTTGATGTGACAGTCATAGGTTTGACTTCATCAGAATAGGGGATGGATCTGTTAAGAAGATAGTAGGGTGTGATGTCCTGGTATTTGGATGACATACACAGAGTAGGAAGTAAATTTCCTAAACTACGATCAGGTTGTACTTTGGTCGTTACACAGTTGTTTCTCCATAAAGGATATGGGTATAATATTTGACATTCTGATTACTAGATCTAATGGTTTTAGATCTAGATTGGGGTAGTTTCCCAATGTGGATACTTGGACAGTATTCTAATAGTATTTTAGAATAGTTGACTCCTAGCATGGTGGTGTACCTGCAGGTGATGGAGTCACCCTCTCTAAAAGTGTCTTACAGACTAAAGGGGAGAGGGACGTACATGATTGGCAGATCACTTGCTTAGGCAATTGAGTCAATTGTGAGATGTCAAGTACCACACCAGATGTCGTTATTGCACTAGATGCGATAAGTTTATATTAATCCAATCCTGGAGAAACATTATGAAGCAGTTATAGAACATAAGTACATGTTCTACGGATTTGATGATGGCAGCCTCCTTCGGGAGACGGTTATTATTCCAGGCTTCAAAGGTGACATAGATAACAGAGTGATTGTCAGAGTTACAGTTTTTCCTCAGACGAGGGACAGTATTATGGACAGATGGTCCAAGGGGATACTGTAGGAGGCATGGTGCTGAAAACTGATTATTTTCAGTGATTGATACAGTCTAAGAAGTTTGGATTTGGAGTTCATTTATGAACTAGGTCCCATCAGATATCCAGACATATTCTAAGACAGGTATTACTCAATTCGGGAGATGGTCTTCTCCGTGAAGTTGAGATATAGAGAGATACAGAAAGAAACACCGAAGTGGATCCACTCACTGAGGCTATTTCTCGAACATAAGAGTTTTACAAACTAGCTTTGTGAAACTGATTAGTAGAGGAGTTGGATGCTCGGTATCACACATGCTGTGAGTACTCGACATCGCAAAAATTAGCCTTAAGTGCAAGTGGGAGATTGTTGGATATAATGCCCTCTAAGTCAATTATTGGATCGCAGGTACGTGATTGCAATGATTGAGGGAGGACCTATACCGATAAAACAGTCTTACTCGAGATGATAGTATGCTATCTGGTTTGTCTTTATCATCATGATAGAGCCCATAGGATTCTTGTTTGACTACCAGCAGTATGATGGCGATCATATATGTGGGAGCTGGAGTCTATAAGCACATCCTTAAAGTGTCCCTAGTCGTGGGAGTTTCGAGACAGGGCATCGATACTCCGGAGTAGACTAGTGTATACAGTCGAGACCCCGACGAGGGGCGGTGGCCGGTCTCACAAGCCACTGGTGTCAGTTGGATCACCTAAGATGTATACAGGTGCTCATTGGGTTATGAGTACACCGGACAGGACTCGCCGGGAACATGCTAGTTGGTATTATACATATCGTCAGATAGCAGTTCCCTGGTGACATGTGTACAGGTTAGTTCATTGACCTGAGGTCGTCATTTGTCTCGTGTGAGTTCCCACTGTGCTTTGATTTATACCCTACCACGGGTCAAAGGAGTCGTGCAAACAGGTATATTTTGGGTACAGTCCCGAGCCACATTGGAGGCAAGTGAGCGCATCTTCGGGGATTCGTCTCTCCCGGTATTGGGGGTGAGATCGCGCTGTGTTTAGGAGAGCCATTACACAAAATCCCTGGCCAGGGTAATCGAGATATACTGGTAGGTATACCAGCAGAATCTCAGGGTGTTCTGGGCTGCTCTCTGACACGACTTATATCGCTGTTGGGGGTCTGACGTTTACCGTCCCCCTAGGCCGTATATGCGATACTCATAGACGAATGTTCCGGACTGTACGGTTATTGTCACTGTCAGGCTCAGTAGGGTTTATAGATGAGTTCGCTCGTCAGCTTCCCTTCCAATCAATACATAGGCAAAACGTTACGTACAGCTAGTACCTCTGACGTGCTAGGGGTTATACCCAGTGCCAGTGTACTGATGAGTCATTAGAGTCCCCCACAGACACTTTCCCAAGTTCGGGCGAAACGTTGTAGAGGCCGTATGGGTTTATGGCAAGGTTCGGAAAATGCACGTGCGTTTTCGCACGTGTCAGTTTTCGAGCAGATAATACTGGTAGGCTTTGGTTTAAGCCGGAACCCAGTATTATATTGTGTAGATATAATATCTTTGTCTCAGTTGCATTTATATTCGGTCATAATATAAATGCGGGTATGTTTATACTGTTACGGGGTTATCATGAAATTCGTTTCGGGATGATATTTGGAAGTTGCCAGTTTCCAGTTTTCTATCAGCCGTATTTTGACATTCGGTTAAATACGGATTTATCTTTTCTTGATGAGGTGAGTCATGCTTCTAGAAGGTTCTAGAAGTGGTGATTAAGCATATGACTCATTTGTGTCATTAATGGTTCATTTATGATGCAAGGTGACTAGGTTAATTGTGATAGGTTTGCACTTAATGCATTTTGATGATTCATTCTTTCTTTAATGACTTGATAAGGTTGAAAGCTTATGGTCACCACTTGATGCTCCTACACTCACCCTCCTCCCCTCTTCATATTGTGGCCGGCCCTCTTTGTGAGGCTAGGGTTGTTCATTTGATTTCATTTTGCAAAAGATTATGATAGTTTAGTGTATGGAAATTTCATATAGTTCAATTTCCATTCACCCGATTCCAAATGGCAACTTCTATTAACCGTTCGTCCATAGTCTTGGACGTAACGAGACAAAGTATTCTACTCATTCTCTACTTCATCTTGGTCGTCTCTTTTGGCAAACTTGACGAGCGAGTTGCCTCGGTTCAGAGGCGGGAGCCCGTTTAAAGATCCGCCGACGTGGTGCCACCTGGACGACGAGAACGGAGATCAAGCAAGTTCGGATCAGTTGCAACATAGCGTGGGATGATGGTTGAATACCGAAGGACTCGGATCATTCGGTATAACAATTCTACTCTCTTTACAATTTGTTAGTTTAGCTTTAATGGACGATCCGGGATAAAGTACGCGATAGCGCCAGTCGTAAAAGTTTTGTTCCGCATATCGGCGTCTGTTAGACGGCCGGTGCGCCGCCGCGTACTTACAGTCGCTTCTGGAGTTTACGAGCTGAGATTGTCGGAGCTTCCAGGCAGATATGAGACAGATGATAGCTAGTCTACCCGATTTGAGAGACGAAGGTGATTCGTCCAATTTATGCGCCGGAGCGGGCCCAGATGAGTTGAAGATTTCCAGTGTGGAGAGTCTTACTCAGATCTAGAGCAGACCGATTCAGAGATGACCGCCAATGTATCGCCTTTCCTAGTGGATTGAGCCGTTGTTCGGCGTACAGGTGAATGAGCCAATTGTTAATGCAAATGACGAGATATCACCCAGATGGTTGGAACTACTGCAGCATGGCCTTATACTTAGAGATATGATGGACGGTCGCTAGTCACCTGAGGACTAATGACTAGGGCATGTGGTTCGTTCGGTTACCGATGCGAGGTCATCAGATAGATTGTTTCTAGCTAGAGACGACTTCACGCAGGTTCGTTGAGAGTCGATAGTGACGATCGAACGTCTGGAGCCATTTTCCAAGTTTAAAGTATACGGAAAGACATGCAGGTGATTCTATGGACCCTCTAGAAGAATGAAACCCTAACTCGACTTAATGACCGTGTGAAAGACTTTGAACCTTTGGGTTTACGGCAGTTCCGCAGCGCCATTAGTGAGGCTTGGATTTGCCCTTCTACGGCCGGACCACCGACGCTGTGGCATGTACTCGATACTATTAAACTGTACTCAAGATGTTGATCTCTTGGGGGATTATAAGGTTCTGACGAGTCGATCGAATGTTCGATGTCATTCGGTTATCATGTGATGGGATGCTTGCTTGGGAGACTCCGGATACGAGTATAGCCGTTAGAGCACAGTCCATGCAGCCACTGTTGGAGATAATGCCCTCAGAGTCAATTATTGGATCACAGGCACGTGATTGCGATGATTGAGAGAGGACCTATCCCGGTAAGACAGTCTTACTCGAGATGATAGTATGCTATCTGGTTTACCTTTATCGTCGTGTACTGCTTTAGGTGACATGACATGTCGCTATTGCACGTTGATAGAGCCCCTAGGATTCTTGCTTGACAACCGGCAGTATGAGGGCGATCATATACGTGGGAGCTGGTAGTCTAGAAGCACATCCTTAAAAGGTCCCTAGTCGTGGGAGATTCGAGACAGGGCATCGATTCTCCAGAGTAGACTAGTGTATACAGTCGAGACCCCGACGAGGGGCGGTGGCCGGTCTCACAAGCCACTGGTGTCAGTTGGTTCACCTAAGATGTATACAGGTACTCATTGGGTTATGAGTACACCGGACAGGACTCGCCGGGAACATGCTAGTTGGTCTTATACCTGACGTCAGATAGCAGTTCCCAGGTGACATGTGTACAGGTTAGTTCATCGACCCGGGAATCATCACTTGTCTCGTGTGAGTTCCCACTGTATTTTGATTACTACCCTACCACGGCTCAAAGGAGTCGTGCAAACAGGTTTTAGTTGGGTACAGTCCCGAGCCACATGGAGGCAGTGAGCGGATCTTCAGGGGTTCGTCTCTCCCGGTATTGGGGGTGAGGTCGCGCTGTGTCTAGGAGAGCCATTACACAAAGACCTTGGCCAAGGCAGGAGATTTACTGGTAGGTATTCCAGTAGTATCTCAGGGTGTTCTGGGCTACACTCCGACACGACTTGTACCGCTTTTGGGGGTCTGACTTTTACCAGCCCCCTAGGCCCGACATGCGATGCTCATAGACGAACGGACCGGACTGTACGGATATTGTCACTGACAGGCTCAGTAGAGTGTCAGGATGAGTTCGCTCATCGACGTCCCTTTTAGTCAATAGCTGGTGGCCCGTTACGTATTGGCTTATACCTCTGACGTGCTAGTGGTTAAATCCACAGCCATAGTATTGACGAGTCTTTAGAGTCCACCACACTTTCAGTTACTCAAGCTTTCGGGCGAAACGCTGTAGAGGCCGTATGGAGATATGGCAGTGTCCGATCAGATACGTGCGTTATTGCACGGATCAGGATCGGACAGTTTTTGTACCAGTGGCCGTATGGTTATATGGCAGCGTTCGATCAGATACGTGCGGTATTGCACGGATCAGGATCGGACGGATATTACTAGCCGGCTTTGGTTTAAGCCGGATCCTAGTATAGTACAGTGTAGATTTTGTCTCATTGCATTTGTATCCGGACGGAATACAGATGCGGGTGTGTATGCACAGTATCGGGGTTTTCCTGTAATTTATTACGGGACCAGTTTTCTGGTGTTGCCAGTTTGTATTCCGTTCCGGCCGGTTTTCCTTTGTTCTTTCCCGGCCGGACTTTTCCGATGGAGGGTGTTATTTGCAAGTTTGCAAATAACACATTATGGAGGGTTTTATTGCATAAGGTTTGATCATGATATCTTTCATCCATCAGTTGCATTAATTGTGATTTGAAAGAGTATGGAGTGATAAGCATGGTTGATGTTTTTATGTCTAGGATGTGGTCACCTCTTTTCACTTCCTACACTCACCTCCCTTCATGTTTCATATTACCTCCCCCACCATTCTTTTTGGAGGATAAGTTTTTCATTAGAAAAGAGAGAAGAAGAAAAAGAAAGAGAGAAGAAGAAGGAGAGAGTTCTTCATTCTTGAGAGTTTCATCTTCTTGATCTCATTCATGCTAGAAAAATGCAAGCACCATTTTTCTTATCTCATTTCCTCCATCTATGGCAACCAACCCCAAAGTGAGACATAAACTTCTACACTACATTCTACAGCATATCTTGAGCATGTCGAGTTGCCGGCTTCATGCCCGAGTTGCCTCGGTATAGAGGCGGGAGCCCGTAAAAGATGCAGGCGACGTGGTGCCCTTCCGGCGAGGAGGCGACGACCGGAGATCCCGCGAGGAGATCGGAGAGGAGATGAAGACCGGAGGACTCGGATCAGTCGGTACATCTCTAACCCATCCTCTTGTTAGCTTAGACTAGTTTAATGGCACGATCCGGGTGTTTAGTGCGCGGTGGTGCCGGTTTGCTAAGTCCGCAAAATTAAAGTTTATCACCGTTTCCGCGTTTGGCCGTCGGATTGACGACCGGGGCGCCGCCGTGCACTTACAGCCACGATGAGACGAGTCCGAAATCAGTCGACATTGAAGCAGAGTGAAGAAAAGAGTTCGCAAGAGATTTCGACGAGATGACGTCCCACTCCGCTGACATCAGAGATATGATATGCACCCAGAGGCGTTGTATATAGATATATCTTCCAGAAAGAAGCGCGATAAGTATGCAGCCGTTCCGCAATAAGAATTTGCTTCAGCAATGGATGATGACTTCCGGGCAATCCGGCAGGAAGGAGATTTGAGAGAGAAATCTCGATAGGACCTTTCTGGAATACGATACGAGAAGACCTAGACCAAGGAGTGGTCATATTGCGCACACCCAGCAGGCCAGAGTTGGCATTGTCGACGAGGTAGTTGACCAGATTCGGATAAAGGAACTTACCCAGATGCGTTGCGAATTGATCAAGGACGGACGAGTATTGAGTATTCCTCCGATGGTTGGGACGTGTTCCCGAGGATCTGTTCGGCCTGACATCTTCTACAGAATGATGAAGCTACAGAGTACGCGATTTCGAGTCCGTGCGAGAGACTTCAGATTGACCGTGGCCGAGAACAGTGCAGTGCGTAGATAGCATGGCGTGACGTCATAGTGGACGACGATAGAGACAGGTGGAACCAGAGGTTCGGGCGAGACGCTGACGAGCTGTCATTGCTTCCCGTCGAGACCAGAGGTCAGATATGCTTACAAAGGCATTGGGATGCAACCAGATTCCGAGAAATATTGTGCTGAGGACACAGATGTCTATCGAGTGAGAAGAGATTATGCAAGAGAGCCAGCCTCCGTACAGTTCGGCATAGGCAAGATCGGAAGAGAACTTGAGCAGGATTCCTCCCAGGACATTGCTGCAATGATTTAGCACCCTGGATCAGATGTGTGATGTGCATTCAGAGAGCCAGAGGCCGACGCCAGTGATATGCTGCTTATGAGTAGTCGTGAGGACTGACCGAGAGACGACCAGAGAAGTGCCAGAACGGAATCGTCCCCGTTAGCACACCTGACAGGGCTGATGAGCCGATTGATTGTGAGATAGGGATCCGCAGAGAAGATAAGGACCCAGAGACAGAGGACGCCAGACCGTGAGCAAGAGGCAAGTAGATATCCTGCGCTGCTAGCAGTGGATGGACTAACTCCTTCTCGACCTTGAAGGAGGAACTACCGACGACGGTATTTATGATTTGTGATTTTGTGATTCGATTATCACGTATCCGTCATCTTGGATTTTGGTATTTAGGCGTTCTGTTTGCATGATTTAGTTTTGATGACTGAGTTTCATGATATTTGTTTCATGCACCCACTGGATATTTTTATTTTGCGCATAGTTATTACATTCGAGGTATTGATTGTGATTTCACGCCTATCTTATACAGTGATTTGATTTACACTTCCAGCATCGTTTTCATGCACCTTTAGTGTTTTGATATACGATTTTGGTGCACGCCAGATGCACTAAATCGGGATTCTTCGTGCATGTCCCATCCACCTGATTTTTTTTTCTGTCAGGCACACACGTTGCCTACGACAGATGTTTCGTGCACACCAGTTGCACCTAGATGTTGTTTTGTACACCTGTTTGACACATATATGGATTTTGATTCCTTGTACACAAAACGCACAGGATATTCTTATATATGCATTTTGGGGATTGATTTCTAGTAGAGCAGTACATTTTTATGATATTCTCTATGTATTGATGTTTTCGGAGCCCCGACAAATTGGATTATTACTGAAATTGTTTTAGTATTGGGGGTTTAAAGTTAAATTCGGGAACCGAATTTCTTTAAGGGGGATAGATTGTAACATTTTCAAAAAGATAAAATATTAATTTTGGGAATTTTTATAATTTAATATTATTTTATTGAATATTTTAATATTTTGGAATTATTAAATACAAATAAATGGGAAAAATTTTGGAAAAATTATGAAAAATTCTAAAATAGGGTAAATTTGAGAATTATGCCATTTCTAAGTTTAATTAATTAGTTATATGCTAAATTAGTGCTAATCGCGATTAAAAATCGCTAATCGGTTTTTTAGCATTTTTGTGCAAAACATGCATATATCATTTTCTACACTTGTGTTACATTTTATTGCCATGGTATGTTTTGGGGTTACTATTTATGTGAGAAGGATTTTGAGAGAAAGAAAAGAAAAGGAAAAGAAAAGAGAAAAGATTAAAGAATTGGAGGGTTGGTGAGAGAGAGAGGTATGGGCTTCATTTGACCAAGAGACTTAGCCATTTTCTTTACTAGTTTCTCTCTCTCTCTCCCTTGCTTGCTGCTGCTGCTTCTCCTTCATCTCCCTCCCCTCTTCAACCCCTTTAAAGACATCCAAAACAACTCCAAAACCCTATCTTCTCTTCACTAAAAAGGTGCACGAGCTCGAGACAAACACATCGGACCAAGAAAGTTTGGATTTTGGCCACTAGGGGCAACTCAAGAAAATTCTTGAGTTGCCAAATGAGGTATTTTCTGGACCTTAAACTTAGTTTATGCATTTCCTTTACCCTCATATTAAGATCGAATCGATATTTTGTGATATTGTGGACTTATGGATAACCTAGTTAGGGTTGTGATGATTTATGGGTTGTAATATGAAATTGAGGTCAGTAGAGGTTATACCATCACCCTAGTGTATGAATTGGAAACCCAAAACCTGAAGCTTAAACCAGAATACGGATATTAGAAACCGATATCGGGGAAATTATGAAATCTGTGTAGTGTTTATGGAATCTGCTATGATACGAGGTATCCTAAAATAAATTTGAGTGGACAGTGACATGTGCAGGCACCCAGGAAGCTAACCCCAAGACCCCAGCTCCCACTTCTTCTTCCCGGCCGCCAATTTATTCCCATTGGCCGCAAATTGCGGCCTGGGTCCCACCATTTTGGCTCGTATTGGTTCTGTAGCTCCTACATGTTCATGTTAGACCCCTGGTATATATAGATTTGTATAAAGTGACCTAGGGTGAAATCTGGGACATATTTCCTAAGTTGCTGTTTTGGATTCATGTTTCCGTATTCCGTATTTTTAATTCTGCAATTGTGGATTGTGTTTTGCCTCGACTATTTGGCGTTTATACGAAGATATAGAGGATGTGTTGATGGTTTTGAAGGCGTGCCATGGGTTTTAACCTATAGGCCCCTTATCGTATCGTTTTGGATTTTATATGCCGTTTTAGCTTGGATTTGGTTTTAATGCGCATATACGACACTTTGATGTGTAGGTACCCATGAAGACTTCGGGACGACAAGCAAATGCGTGGTGACGTCCGCAAATGATGATGCAAGATGAGTAGATTATATCTACTGGGGGAAGTCGGGTGGATGGCGTATAACACCCCCGCAGTCCGTAGTTGTTATTATGTATGATAGTTAGGTGTATTATGAATAGTGTAGGGTTAGAAGTGACTAGTGTAGTTCATAGTCGCGAACCCTAGAATAGAATTACACCTACACGCACACCATTGCATATTACCTTTACTTACACGGTGTTAATGATGATATTGGATGACTTTGGAGATGAGTCGATGATATTGGGCTTTGTGCCGCGAGATCGGTGAGGTGATATGATTCGTATTTGGGATACGAAATGAGATTCTTGCGGGTTTGGGATGTGTGTTTACCGCCGCATTCATACCTTGTAGATGGTATCAGTTGTACTAGACTTAGATCAGTACCCCAGCTTATGTGATACGATGATAGTGATACCTGAGATGTGATGAGATAGTGTGATATTGACCCGTACCCAGCTATTGGGATGCCGTACGACGATTTACCGTACGAGCCGATATTGATGATAGATCCGCACTCATAACTCGAGGATGTCCTACGATATATTATTGAGGCGGGATCACCGACTAGTATATCTATATATATCGACTCAGATTTAGGTGGTTTCCATACCCCTCCTGATCGACCTGATACTTAGATCTGTAGTTTGCATAGTAGATTCTTCACTGTGGTGTTGACTATTTGATTTCCGCATATTCATGCTATTCGCATTGCTGGCATATGTTTATTGCTATATTATTATCATGCTGTTAGGACACCAGCACCATTATCGATGATGCGTATGTTCCACGTACACTAATTGCCGGCTCACACACTTCATCATCGATAATTGCCATGCCACTACACTGTAGTACTATTGCATTCATGATATGATTCTTGCATGGCATATTGTACACTTATACTTGTACACAATCATAGAGGATTCTAACTGATTAGGGATTTGGGAACCGCAAGATGTTTATATGCGCATACTATTATTCCATGCTGCAGAATATATTGTTACTTGCATTTCACTTATATTGTCACATGCATCTTGCTTTCTGATTTGCGCATTGAGATAGGTTGTTTCTAGGATATTCCTGGTTTTGAGAGAGGGCTGACCCGGACTGATGGATGCCCGATATATTGTGAGAGGGCTGACCCGGACTGACGGATGCCCGATATATTGTGAGAGGGCTGACCCGGACTGACGGATGCCCGATATATTGTGAGAGGGCTGACCCGGACTGACGCATGCCCGATATATTGTGAGAGGGCTGACCCGGACTGACGGATGCCCGATATATTGTGAGAGGGCTGACCCGGACTGACGGATGCCCGATATATTGAGAGAGGGCTGACCCGGACTGACGGATGCCCGATATATTGAGAGAGTGGGCTGACCCGGACTGACGGATGCCCGGTATGTGAGGATTTACATGCCGATGCTAGGCACAGGTTTTCATGATGTTTTCGAGTGTCGATGCTAGGCACTCAGGTTCCATGCTTTTGGTTATATCCTCATATTTTCCATGCATATGCTTTATGACATTTACATGCATGATGCTTATTGTCATTGGGTGACGGGTGGACGGGTTCCACGTTTTTACAGACTTGATCACATACAGACTGGATTTACATTGATCATACTTCATTTGTATATATAACAGGGTATGAGGGCGCTGTTATATATACCCTTACACCAATATTAGTGGTATGGGCCGCTAATATATGTGTATTGATACTTCTTTATATTTACTTCATGCAGACATACCTTATACTGATGACATGTTATTACCTGAGTACCTGGCACTACATACATGTTTAGATGCTACCTTGCCACCTTATTATACTTCAGATGTACTCTTGTAGTTATATTACTGATTGTTGACCTAGATTTATGTCTTGCATTCGGTTTCTGCTTGTAGATATTTCTATTCACGAGTTGGCAACTCACCCCGTTGTGCCACAGTTCTTGCAGGTTCAGCCGTACAGGTTCCATTGCGGCATTTCTGGCACACTACTTTCTTGTGGGTGAATTGCTTTTGGTAGGTGGATTCTTTTGCATCAAGAACCACCATTGTATTTATTTTATCCTTTGTATCTAGAATTTCCATCAACCAAAAATTGTATATTGTTTCAGACTTAGATATTTGTGCTGTATTATTGACCTTAGAGTCGCGCTTAGTAGTATTGCGGTTTTCTTGCTTTTGGAGCTTTCTTTTGAGTTTGATTCTCGCTCTTCGGCGTTGTATATTATTATTGCTTGTGTGGTTGTGGTCGTCAATTGACGAAGAGCTAGCTCCCGCTTGGGGATGCCTTTTATCATTGCATATATTGTTATTCTTGTTGTGCCCCATTCGGGGCCAGTTTTTACAAAAGAAACTCTGCCGAAATTTTTAGAAAAGACTTTACCTTTTAAAAATGCACTTTCGGCTTAGTTATTTAAAAACCTTGACTTCAAACATATTTTCCTTCACTTCTTTAAACCAGTTTTCTTTACTTACTCTTAAAATGGTTTTAGATTTCTGGGCTTTTGGTTTACTTGGACCAGATGGAGTCCTATAGACTTCATATGGTTCAAGGGCCAGTCACGTGCTCTTTCGGGTCGTGACAGATATGATCATCACCTGCTGCCGGCGTATTGACGAGTCTTTAGAGTCCTACACAGAGGTTTCCTGGCTCAAGCGAAACGAAATAGGAGCGCATATGAGATATGTGCGGGACCGAGAATTATACTAGTATGTGATACTGTATTCTATTCTCGCGATTTGTATCATTGATCGGTTATATGCGATATAGCCAGGTTGCTGAATCAAGTGTTGATTCGATACATTGATACACTTGATATTAGTCGGTTATATGCGATATGACCGGATCGTTAAATCAAGTGTTGATTTAATGATTTAATGTATAATTATATATTTGATATATTATTTTACATTAACTAGTATTGGTTCACTTAAGATGGATTTTCTCACTTGATTGTGCACATTATATATATGATATATTTTTGTGCACAAGATTGTATCATGTTTGATGATACATGTAAACTTGGGTTAGTGTTTGATTTAAACCTTGGTTAAGTAAATGGTTAGGGTTTTTATTTATTTATTCATTTATTTATTTATTTATTTTTGGCAAAACAAAAGAAAATGGTGGCTTATTTTGTATTATAGTTGAAGCTTCATGAAGCTTTGAAAAAGTCTACCATTTTTGTTTCATACATAACCTAACCATTCACCTAAGCTTAGTTTACTCTCTACACATAACCATGGTTGCAAGATGATAGATATCACTTGATTTTCTTTTTCTTTGAAAATACTAATGATATTCTTTTTCTTCTTCTTCTTCAAAAAAAAAAAAGAAGAAAGCTTGCAACCTTTAATGGCAACTTGAGAAAAAGAGTGAGAAATCCAATTCTAAAGTGAACCCACTTCCTATTTCTTCATCCTCTACCACTTGCCTAGTAGTATAGGGTGTTTTCTTCACAAGTTTCATGGCTTGGTGAAGTTGGAGCTTGATCTTGTGTTGCCTCGACGTAGATCATCTTCGGCATCGAAGTCGACGATCTAGCCTGCCCATTTCTTCGATGAAGCCGACGCTAGAGCCCGGGATCCGATGATCGCAGCGAGGGGACTTCATCACGGAGCTATGGAGGTGGAGGACCGGATCTGCAAAGGTTGTATTTTCGTTTACTCTTAGTTAAGTTGTTAACTAGTTGCATGTTTCGCCTAAATTCTAGTTAACGATCCGTATTAGGGTTTGTAGGCACAAGAAAAATTTAAATTTGGCATGGTTGATACCTTGTGAGACCTCCTTAGTGTGCCTAGGAACCCTACAGTAGTATCAGAGCCTAGCTAGAGCCTTAGGCGATGCGTTAACGAAGTTAGAACCCCGATCGAATCCAAATACGACGAAATACACCCCTCTCTGGTCCATTTTTAAAATATGGGTTTTTTCCGAATTAAAAATTCCTTAAAAATTCAGCAGGATATTGTAAGAATTACTGTGCAAATACGACACTGTTTGGAGCTTAAACCGCCGCAGAATCGCAGCACGAGCATGGCTCGTGCGGCGGTTCCGCCGCAACTTAGTGACGTCACCCTATAACATTTGCACAGTAATGTTTTATTTTTATTCCCTGATATTTTATGGGTATTTTTATCTGACTCAAGAGTTGAGTATTTTGGGGTTTATTTTTTAATCGTTGTTTCGATCGGAATTTTTAATTTCGTTGGGTTTTCCGGATATTTAGAATATGTTAAAAAGTTCGACCGGATATAAATACCCACTTTTTCCACTGCCGGAAAATTTCCAAGTGTTGGATTTTTCCGTGGTTTAAAGACGTTCTAAGTAGTGCAAGTAACGCGATGGACCCTCTAGAAGACAACAAACCTTAACTCGATTATGTGACCGTCTTGAACTGCCCTTTGAACCTTCGGGTTTGGGGCAGTACGGCGTGCCACATGTGAGGCGTTGGCTTGACCCTTCTACGGCTGGACCGTTGGTACTGAGGCATGAACTGGATGTTTTTTAAACTTATTTCATGTGTTGAGCTGTTTCGGGAAAACTTGGGTGTTTGACTGTTCGATCAAAAAGTTTAACATTTTCTATTTATCTGGAATGTGATACAATAATTGGAATCCACAAGAAGTTATGAGATAACTGAATGGATGTTATAAACATAGCACTTTAGTCTCACTTGATCGGTTGCCACGGAATTTTGATGTGGTCAAAAGTCCGTCGCAATCACGTAGCGTACGCGGATATTCGCCGGTAAACTTAATAGACAGCTACACCCCATAGCCCCGACCAAGTGACTGTAGGAGAACCCCGTCGCCGAAAGCATCCGTTCGGGTGCTCGCGGCAGCGGTGTTCCGCCTTGGAGCACTCGTCGACAGTATCGGGGGTGCGGCCGTCTACTAAAGTTTGCGACGAGCATTCGATCAGGATGTCGGGAATCTTGTTGAATTGCCCGACTTGATATTGAAAAGAGTTTTCGATAATGAGACTAAAATGCGGGGTTTATAATTGTTAGGCATGCGATGTCTAAGGAATTCATTTGATTAGGCATGCGATGTCTATGGAGGTTGCGGATTCCAACTGTTGTAGTTTTACACTTTTTTTTCTGTGACCGTAAGTGTAATATGTGATATCGCCGATTTTGTTGCTATATGTCAACGACAATTGGGATGCGCATATTTACTTACGTTGATGACATGTGATGTTATGTGTTGCTGGATATGTTATATTGGATCGTCGTGTTTGAATAGCCGGGGGGTGTTTTATGTGAGATGAGTGTTTTTCATTTTCATTCATGTAAAAACTTGTATGTAATATTCTTTTATTGGGGCACTTCCAAGTTGCGGAAGTTGTCACCGTTGTTGTATATTATTTACTTTTATCACTAGGATAGACCCAAGGAGGAGGGCACAAGTAACCGGGTTCTGGAGTCCAGTGGGAGACCAACTCGAGGAGTCGAGTCCGGGTCTCCTAACTCTAGAATTGGTAGGGTTGCTTGCCGCTCTCGTAGGGGTCTTGGGGTGTGGGTTTGGCTATTCATCGCGACCGTGGAATCCGTGTTTTATACTGGCTCGTATTGAAAACACGGACGTCCTAGTATATCCAATATTTCATATGTTTCTTCTGCTGCGATATCTGTGATGTGATCATTTGATGTTCTGTGATAAATACTGTATATAGTATATATGATATATTATATAGACGTTACTTATATTTTACACCCGTGCTAGCCCTGCCCCGCTCTGCCGTTAGTTACCTAACCTAACGGTGCACGAGGGGACATCGAGGCGAATGCGGATGGCATAAGTGTACGTCGTATTTATCTGTGATGTTTAGGTATTTTAATTGATGGGACTTCATTAATGTGATTAATGAAAGAAAAGAAACCTAAGATATTGTGGAATCGAATTTTCAAAAACAGTTAGCTACAGTTTTTGCTTTGCATCGCGGTGTTCCTTGTAGAACATCCTGCACCTTATTCGATAAGGAAAGGACCGAGATCCCTTTCACCGGGAGTGACTCCTATAGCAATAACTGGCAGATGCTACAACTCTCGGTTTGTCTTTTGATTGCTTCTATAGTTTCTGCTTTGCACAGTGATATATATGATATATCCCGCACCTCATTCGACGAGGAAAGGGCCGACGATCCCTTCACCGGGAGTGACCCCTTTAGCAAAACTAGAAAAGCCTAAAAAAACACTCCATTTTAAAATCATTCGATCCTACAACGATATCAAGTTCATTACGCAATAGGTTTTCAGATAAACCTGTCGTAGCCCTCCGTCATTTCAGATAAGTACTAGTTAGTATTCGTGCTGCGGTAGTTTGGCATTCGTCAAGACGTAGTGTACGGTAGCTAACTAGTATTTATCTGCTTATGCATATGATGCAGATTGGATTAGGGTATTCGTACGGCGTTGTTTGGCATTCGTCAAGGGTCGTGCGGGTGGGTTTAATTCAATCAAGAAATGTACGGGTTGAACTTGACTAGTGGACTATGGGTTGTTTGGCATTCGTCAAGGTCATAGAACACTAGGGGCAAAATATTATCGGGAATTTCAAGTGTTGAAATTTGCAATGAGATTGCATACCTTCTATGAGATAGTTGGATCCCGATACCCGCTGCGAGTAATTGTTACTCCTGGGAGAGTTTTACACATTATAATTAGCCGATCAAGTAGGTGTCTAGAAAGGTGTCAACGGGGTTACGCCTCTGGGAAAACGAGGTTTACATTAATTAGGTTCATGCGAAAGCACGGGGGACCTCCCTCAAAGTACCGACACTGGCCTGGCTGAAAGATTGGCGAACTTGTAGCATGTAATTAATCCCGGCTAGTCTTTCTTTTTAGGGTTTGAAGGAAGATTTGATAAAAACAGTGGGAGCCATCCTGATTAGATAAAATAATAACCAATCTGATCTTGCAAGAGCGCACGCTGAGTGTTTTCTTCTCTCTCTCTCCAGGTAGCGACCATATCACGCCTTAATCAAGATAATAATACGGATAATTGACCGAACCCGATTGTTATACTGATCTGGGGAACGTTGGTCCCGCTCCAACTTATAATTGTTATAAGACAGAGCAGGAAATTTAGGAATACCAGGATTCTCGTGCCGCCCAAACGAAGAAAGTGCATGATGATGCATCTTCTTCGGGTGTGTTCATTACAGAGAACTGTTTCTCAAATGTCCTTTACGTCCTAGGTATATGATACCGGATCAGGATCCCGCATATGTAATCTGTTACATGGGCTACAGATAGGTAAAGAACTGAGAACGGGTGATAAGTTTCATGAGGCAGAAAACGGGGCAAGTGTTGCAGCCAAGTCTGTTGGTCACTGTCACCCTGTATTACAAATACATTGATTCTGAACGAATGTTATTAGATACCGAACCTGATATACAAAATCATATCAGTCTCTTTATTAGTAAAGAAATGATAAAATTTTGTATTGTTGGATAATGTTTTGAACATTTCCTATATCAAAAGTTGATCGGTTCAGGCACGTTATCTAAAAGCATTGATGTTCTAAATCAAACTACGGTTCTTAGTATATAGAACACACACAAGAGGAAGAGTTCAGAAATGAACGGATTCTTCTTGAGGTATTGTAGACTAGGTCATATCAATGCGACCCGACTGGCTGAAGTTACATTTAGATGCATATTTAAATTAGTTTGAATTTACATCTTGTGAAACTTGCCGGTCATGTCACAAAAATAAGATGACCACAGCTCTGTTTATTGGAAACAGAGAAAGAGTTAGTTGAACTCTTGGGATGATACATGTTGATGTATGAAGGTCCCCTGTCTACACATACCAAGACCGGTCCTTTGTATTTCATTACATTCTCTGATAATCTCTCAAGATTCAGACATACGTTCCTGTTGAAACACAAGTCCGAATCTTTTGAGATATTCACAGAATATAAGTTAGAAGTAGAGAACCAAAATACGGGTATAAGTATTATGTCCTTTGATGTGATCAGGGAGGAGAATACTTGAGCACAGAAATCCTGGATTATTCTAAATGAGAATGAGATTCTCTCTCAGTATTACTCCTCCGTATACACCATAGCACGATGGTATATCGGGGCGGAGCAATCACACCCTATATGATAAGGTGTGCTCTATGATGAGTACTACTGAGTTACCTATTTCCTTTTGGGAGTTATGCACTTATGAAGTTGCATACCTATTGAATAGGGTTCCAATCAAATCAGTTGCCTACCGCTTCATGTGTGATATGGAAAGGGAAGAGCCCATATCTTAAGTTGGTTAAGATTTGTGGTTGTCCGGGCTATGTCTAAAAGCATAATCCGGACAAGCTCGAGGCAAGGTCTGTTATGTAGAACTGGAAAGGTTCCAGATATACAAACTGCAGCTGATGATTTGGAAGAACCAAAGGATTCAATAGTTACCAACGAACCTCAGCCTCTCCGCCGATCTAGTAGGGTTCCTCACCCACCTGAGAGATACTTTTGTTTCTCTATGACAGTGGGAGCGAGGATTGCATCATGAGATAATGATCCAACTAGTTTCGAGCTGGCCATCTGGAGTGAGACTCTGTAAGAATGGCTGGATGTTTATCGATCTGAGATGGAATCCTTATACACCAACAAAGTATGGACTTTGGTTGCTTTATCTGAAGGGTTAAATCCCCATCAGGAGCAAGTATATCTTGAGAAGATTACTCGGTGTAGATGGAAAAGTTGAGACTTTCAAAGCTAGACTTGTTAAAAGTTTGCATCATTTACCAGGCGTGGATTATGATGAAACCTTTTTCAAGTAGCTATACTTAAGTCCATCCAGATCCTACTTGCCACGGCTACATACCATGACTACGATATCTGGCGGTTGGGTGCCATGACTGCTCTTCTAAAATGATGTTTTAGAAAAGAGAGTCTGTAAGTACACAGTCAGAGGGCTTCGTAGACAGTGGGAGCAGCGGAAACGTGTACAAGATGCTTTATAGGATAAAGCAGGCATCGCGGAGTCGGAACATCTGTTTTGATGAGTTAGTCAAACAGTTTGACATCATCTAAATGGTAGATGAACCTTGTATATACAAAAAGGGTAGTGGAGAGTATGGTAGTGATCCTCGTAGATTACCTGGATGACATACTCTTGATAGGGAAGGAGTTTCCTATGCTACGCTCGGTCGATCTCCGCTTATCACATGGATTCTCCATATAGGATCAAAGTGATACCTCTTAAATCCTGAATTTTCATCTATGAGATAGATGTTATTTGGGTGTTAGAATACTCACTAGCTGTAGTGAGATGGTATCAATTGATCCTGGGGAGAATCACTGGAAGGGTTCCAGGGTGATAAAGACGACTGAATGTCAGTCACAGGCATTGTCTTTACCCTCAGTGCAGGGACGGTATGTTGGAAGAGTTCCAAGCTAAATACCGTGACATACTAGACGATAAAGGCTGGATACATCGCTACTTAAGATGCTACCAAAAAGGCAGTCTGGGTGTATATTAGTTCATGAGATGAACTTCGTTCCTCCCATTGTGTGACAATGGAGTTCTGGCTTATGCCATGGAACACCCGTCCTATCAGTGATCCAGACATATTCTAAGGCAGTATCACCTGATCATGGAGATGGCTGATCTCCAAGGTGATCGAGGTTAGGAGAGCAGACTCAGAGGATAACACGGCGGATCCACTCACGAAGGCCTATTCCCAGAGAGAGACTTTCATGGGATGGTTGAGTATGAAATACTACAACCACTGCTATAGATGGCCCTAGTGCAAGTGGGAGATTGTTAGTTATATGTATGCCCTATAGGCCATTACTGTACATAGGATGTATATTGTAGTGGATGCTGGGGCATATATAGGGAGGACTTTCTTGCTCGACATGATAGTATGCTATCTGGTTACTCTTTACCTTAACGTGTATACTGATTGTCTCTCTGTTACATGTTGGTAAAGCCCTTAGGATGTGTACTTGACTACCTGGACTATGATGCGGATCATACTAGTAGGGACATGGTAGTCCATAAGTACATCCTTCAAGGTCCCTAGTCGTGGGTGTATCGAGATGGGGCATCGATATACCAGAGTAGACTAGCGTATACCTTCTCAACCCATACAGATGGGCGATGGATGATCCCATATCCATTGGTGTTTGACATCGGAGATGACATACGGGTGCTCAGTGGAGACTGGGTACACTGGATGGACTCGCCGAGAACTCCCAGATGGTATTATACCTCACGTCAGATGGCAGTTCTCTGGTGACACTGGTACAGGTTAGTCTGTAGACCCGAGATCGTCATAGAGTCTTGTATGATTCCCACTGTACTTTGATTTCCACCTTACCACGTCCAAGAGGGCGTGCAAAACGGTGGCTTTTGGGTACAGTCCCGAATCACATGGAGGCAATGAGCGATAGGAGGGGATTCGTCTCTCCCGGTATTCGGAGTTGATGTTGCACTGTGTTCGATTGGCTATAACCGGAAATCCCTGGCCAGGGTTGCTGAGATTTACTGGTAAGTGTTACCAGTAGTTTCTCGAACTGTTATAGACCTCATATCGACACGACTTATCGAGCTACTGGGGTCTGACGTTTACCACCCCAAGGCGGGATATGCGACATATCAGACGAACAGACCGGACTGTACGGTAAGTGTTACTGGTTGGATTCACAGGAGTGTGAGCGGGCTTGCTCGTTGATCTTCTGATCGCTCAATACCCGGGTGGCTGTTACGTTTAGCTGACCGCTTGCAGCTTGTGGGTGTTTGATATGATCATCACCTGCTGCCGGCGTATTGACGAGTCTTTAGAGTCCTACACAGAGGTTTCCTGGCTCAAGCAAAACAAAATAGGAGCGCATATGAGATATGTGCGGGACCGAGAATTATACTAGTATGTGATACTGTATTCTATTCTCGCGATTTTTATCATTGATCGGTTATATGCGATATAGCCGGGTTGCCGAATCAAGTGTTGATTCGATACATTGATACACTTGATATTAGTCGGTTATATGCGATATGACCGGATCGTTAAATCAAGTGTTGATTTAATGATTTAATGTATAATTATATATTTGATATATTAGTTTACATTAACTAGTATTGGTTCACTTAAGATGGATTTTCTCACTTGATTGTGCACATTGTATATATGATATATTTTTGTGCACAAGATTGTATCATGTTTGATGATACATGTAAACTTGGGTTAGTGTTTGATTTAAACCTTGGTTAAGTAAATGGTTAGGGTTTTTATTTATTTATTCATTTATTTATTTATTTCTTTTTGGCAAAACAAAAGAAAATGGTGGCTTATTTTGTATTATAGTTGAAGCTTCATGAAGCTTTGAAAAAGTCTACCATTTTTGTTTCATGCCTAACCTAACCATTCACCTAACCTTAGTTTACTCTCTACACATAACCATGGTTGCAAGATGATAGATATCACTTGATTTTCTTTTTCTTTGAAAATACTAATGATATTCTTTTTCTTCTTCTTCTTCAAAAAAAAAAAGAAGAAAGCTTGCAACCTTTAATGGCAACTTGAGAAAAAGAGTTAGAAATCCAATTCTAAAGTGAACCCACTTCTTATTTCTTCATTCTCTACCATTTGCCTAGTAGTATAGGGTGTTTTCTTCACAAGTTTCATGGCTTGGTGAAGTTGGAGCTTGATCTTGTGTTGTCTCGACGTAGATCATCTTCGGCATCGAAGTCGACGACCTAGCCCGTCCATTTCTTCGATGAAGCCGACGCTAGAGCCCGGGATTCGATAATCACAGCGAGGGGACTTCATCACGGAGATATGGAGGTGGAGAACCGGATCTACAAAGGTTGTATTTTCGTTTACTCTTAGTTAAGTTGTTAACTAGTTGTATGTTTCGCCTAAATTCTAGTTAACGATCCGTATTATGGTTTGTAGGCACAAGAAAAATTTAAATTTGGTATGGTTGATACCTTGTGAGACCTCCTTAGTGTGCCTAGGAACCCTACAGTGGGGGCCGTAAAATTTTAGTTTGCGGGGAGGGTGGGGGACCGTAAATCTTTATCGTGAAAATCAACAGTGCCTTGGAAGAAATTTCAGACGAAATTTTTCATTCTTCATCAATTTCATGAAAAAGTAGACAGATCACAAAGAGGTTTTGGAGACGATTCGGTTAAATAAGGATATTCATTTCCATCTCTCCTTTTTTTTTTGCATCACTATAATCTCTTTTGTATGGAAAATAGTTTTTCTATAATCAAACAGAAAAAATCTCTCAAAATTATTTTTTCAAAAAGATATGCTCGCATTCGTTTTGAACATAACCAATAGGGTAAGGGATAACACAATTTTCTCCGACATCCTGCTTGTAAGTACTTATATTACTTTTTTGTTTAAATGATATATCAATCTAGAATATGGTGCGACATTGCAAATTTCCTCACCAAGTTTCCGTTTTCTTTTTCTTTGACAGGGGTTTCTCATCGAAGTGCTTGCGCTTACGAGAAGGGTTAACGGAACTCAATTTCAACATTATCTTTCCTTAGGTGGCTTGCGGCATATCCAAAGCAGTATTGGCAATCGTGATTAACAACATCTCCTACTCCGCAGATTGCTTGTGGCGCTGCGTGCATCTACATGGAGTTATTAGCCAACATGATATGCCCCCAGCCTCAATATTCTCGCTGTATGTCTCGACGCAAAATTTATGTCGTCGTAGGCATCTGCTGAGCCCTCTCAGCAGGAATGGGTTCTCTCGGCTCTTCATATCTTGATACCTTCTCCCTCTATCCATTGATTGACCTTCGAGGATCTTTGAAATCAATGCCCCTTTTTCAATGAGAGTTTCAAAACAGGTTACATTCATGTATCGTTTGAAACAAATCCTTAACTCTCAAAACAAGTTACATTCATGTATCGTTTGAAGCAAATCCTTAGGAAGATTGTGATGATTAGCCGCTTTTAGTCACGGAATACGTCTAAGATGGTCGTATCATCTAATAATCTGGCCGAGAATAATTACCTCGATCGGTGTTACTAACGAGTTTTATTGGTGTCCTCGGCCTTTCTTTAGCTTATGTTCACATACTGAACTCCCCGGGTTGCTCATTGGTTTCCATAGGACCACGCCTACTAGATTAACTGGATTGTGCCCATTTAGTCCAAGTTATAGCTGGCATAAAGGACAATGCGTCCCATCTAGCCCAAAAAGGTGTTGGAGCTAAATATTTTCTACAATAAAAGAGTGAGTGCTCATAACATCTTTACTATTATAACCGAAACTTTTTGGATGATGATATAACTATTGCATCATCTAAATTGGAAAAAAAAAATCAAAATGATGGAGAAAATTCCTACAAGCAAAGCTCTCTAACCCAGTTGTACACCTCTTCATTAAAAAAATGTATTACCCAAAGTGTCCAAGTTCCCGAACAGAATTCAAATTTCAAAATTTACTTCTAGAGAATTCTTAACGCCAAAATTGGCCTAAAATCTACAAAAGAGCAATAGCATTAACATCGACATTAATTTGGCACCCAAAAAAAATAGCAAGAGAAAAAGCAGGAAGAAGAGAAAGAGGAGGAGGTTCGTTCTCTCAACTTCATATAATCTATTTTCGATTTCAATCTTATATTGCTGCTAACCTTTAAGTATATTTTCATAAAGTATAAAATGATCAAAATCCAAGTATTGCTAATATAGATTAAACAGAAGAGAATAAAAATAATAATAAATAGCTGATATAAGATGTTTGATAAAATTTCTCAAAGTATCAATGAGGTAAAATATATAAGAATCTTTTTTGATGTGAAGATGATGCTGGTAGATTGTTGGTGTTGTGATTTATGTGATCAATTTCTTAATAATATGATCAATATTTAAACAAACAGAACGATTAAGCATCGCTCCTTGTAAATCTATAGCCAAGGGCGGAGTTGAGGGATGCGGTCGTTTGCTATTGCCTGCGGAAATCTTCGGAGGATCTCTAATAAATCATCCCCAAGAAAATGAACGCACAATTGGTTCTCAAAACTTATGTATATTTGTATGCCTATGTTTTAGGCAATACCCAAAATTTATTTAGTTGCCTATTCTTATAATATAATAAGTTACCTGATTAAGAAAAAACATATATATATATATATATATATATATATATATATATATATATAATCGAGGAAAGGGGTCCTAAAAGGTTTTTTGCATTAGGTGACGGCAAAAAGTACGTCTGATGATGCTCTATATTGATGATCTCGCAGATCAGGACACGTGGCAGATGACGTGTCCCAGAACTCTGAAGAAAGGGCCCACAGGGGCCGACCAGGCCACCCCTGTATCCGAACTGCAAGCAAAAGCCGGCTCTCCTTAGGACCCCCTGCAAACTGGCCTCCTCGGCCTCTCAGCTCGCCCCCGAGCTACCACAGGACCAAGACACCTCGGCCCTCCCGATAGCTCCCGAGCTCTCCCGTCGAGGTCATCTTCCTCGGTCCCTCCGACCGACCAACTCCGCCGCTCACAAGCGTAACCGACGCTCCGCAAATCTCGCCATGCGCAGATTCTCCGCCAGCAACATCCCACGTTCCAGGCCATCATGATCCCCATTAACGGGCGATCCGCTTATAACGCGGACGTGACGTCGGGAGCGTAACCGCCGGCCAGATTCTCACGCCTGCTACTGCGTGCTGCCGCCGCTATATAAACCCCCATCACAGAGGGGTCAAGTATGCCTTTTTCACCCCACTTAGCTTTTACTCTGCTCGGATCTCGTACTAACTTGATCGTCGGAGGGTCTTCGATGATGCCAAACCACTCCGGGACTTTTTTGCAGGTACTCGGCGCTGACTCCTCAAAACCACCCATCTCCTCAAAACCCATTGAGACCCACACGCAACAGGAGATCACCTCTAAGATCCACCGGGAGATCGACGGAAGACAACATCTGACGGAGACCCGAAAAGGACCTCCATCAGCTGGCACCGTCTGTGGGAAATTAAACTCCACAAAAACAAAGTTGGCCTTCCAATCTCCATCCACATGGCAAGCGATCACCCTGAAGATCCAGGTACCAGTCGCCGCCTCCCACTCACCGGAGGCGCGGATGAACCTCCTCCGGAGACTGTCATCAACTCCCTCGCCAGTCAAATAGATGGCTACAGTCCCTTGTGGAGGCGCTCGTCCGCGTCCAAACGGCCGGGCCAGGGCCCCAGATCGCTGCTCCTCCACCTCCAGAAGGCTCTACTCTCGTTGGCACGGCTGATCACCGGCAGGCTACGACCCTTGGCCACAGATCTCATGGGCCGATACTCCCTAAGGCCCGCTGGGCGCCCCACAGCTCCACACCAAGATCCGTCGCCAGAGCGTCTCGCCTCGAGCCTCCTCGCGACCCTTACCCCCCTGAGGAGATGTCAGTCACCTCGCCTGTCCATAGACATGATCGACACCCCCTCTCTTGATGGGGTCGCACAGAAAGGGCTCGCCACGACGGCTCGAGGGCCACCTCGCCCGGGGATCTGAGGAACCTCATTGAGAGGAACCAGGGCCGTGCCCAAACGCAGGTCTCCCATAGCAGAGGCCAGGGATCACAAGGCGCCGAATCCTCGGGGTACCACGGCCGACTCGACGTCCTCGAAAAGAAAATCGAGGGCATGCGCCGGGAAGGTCACCTCTTGGGCGACGGGGCTAAGTACGTCGCCGACTCGCTCACCAAGCCGTTCACCGAGGGACTGCCCACTGTCCACGTCTCCTCGCGCAATAAGCCCCCGAAGGTCTCTCTGTTCGACGGGAAACCCGACCCAAAAGACCATTTGGATGCCTTCACCGCGGGGATGAGCTTCCAGGACCATTCCGACGCCGCCCAGTGCAGGGCCTTCCCAGCCACCCTCATCCGCTCTGGTCGGGACTGGTTCCGAGGACTCGAGCCTCGCTCAATCTCGACCTTTGATGAGCTGGCTACTCAGTTCCTCGGCCACTTCGTTGGGAACCGTCGGCAGAAGCGCACGGTCGACTATCTCTTCACAATTAAGAGCGGGGACAAGAAGACGTTCAAGGCTTACATCACCCGCTTCTACAATGCCCTCCTCGATGTCCCCGAGCACCGGGACTAGACCGTCATTACGGCGCTCAGATCTGGTCTTAGGCACAAAGAGTGGTTGCGCTCCTTTGCGCTGGCACAGCCTAAGACCATGGCTGAGGTCAAGGCATGGACCGAGCATGAGGTTCAGTTGGAGTCCGAGGTGAACGCGAACCTCCCACGAGCAGAACAGGCAGACCAGAAGAAGAGGGCTCGGGAAGAAAGGCCAGAGCATCAGCAGCCCTATCACCCGAAGTTCCAGAAGTACACCCCGCTCAACGTCTCCCTCGCAGTGTTACTAGAGGAGGCCCAAGGAGAGGGGTTCTTCAAGTTCCCTCCAATCCCGCGTCAGGCCTCGAAGCGAACCCGGGGCCCTTACTGTTAGTGTATATGCCCTAGGGGCTATTAATGTATCATACTAGTTTGTATATTACTTAATGGAAGCTTGGGATATTCACATGTATATAACAGTCTTGCTGAACATGGTAGTATGCTACTTGGTTTTTCTATCTTAATATGTGAGTATACGTATTGATAGAGCTCTTAGAATCTTGCTTGACTACCAGCGTTGTGATGGCAGTCACACTAGTGGGGGCTGGGTAGTCTACAAGCACATCCTTATTCAGGTCCCTAGTCGTTGGATTATCGAGACAGGGCATCGATACTCCGGAGTAGACTAGTGTGTACGCTTCTCATCCCAGTTGGGGAGATGGTCTGTCCCACAGCCATCAGTACGTCGTACTGGAAATAGTATGCAGGTGCTTGTTAGGTTACGAGTACACCGGACAGGACTCACAGGGAACTGTTGGTTGGTTTTATACCAGTCGTCAGTGAACAGTTCCCAGGTGACATGAGTACAGCATAGTCCGCAGACTTGACACTGATACTTCGCCTCGAGTGTGTCCCACTGTTCTTAGATTGCTACCCTACCACGGCTCAAATGAGTCGTGCAAACAGGTAGCAGTTGGGTGCAGTCCCGAGCACTTGGAGGCAGTGGCGGTTAGACAGGATTCGTCTCTCCCGGTATTGGGGGTTGATATCGCGCTGTGTCAGAGAGCCATTACGCAAAGTCCCTGGCCAGGGCAAGCGAGATTTGCTGGTAGGTTCCAGTAGTTTCTCAGGGTGTAATGGGCTTCGCTCCGACACGACTTATACCGCTATTAGGGGACTGACGCTTGCCGCCCCCCTAGGCCCGATATGCGATAGTCTTAGACGAATAGACCAGACTGTACGGAGATTGTCACATCAGACTCAGTAGGAGTTCGGATGGGTTTCCTCATCGGCCTTCTTATCGACATCTACCTGGGGACCGTTACGTACAGCTAGTACCGCTTGCGGTCTGTGGTTAAACCCACTGCCAGCGTAGTAGTCGAGTCTCTAGAGTCCCATGCAGAGAGTTTCCCTACTCCAGGCGAAATGATATAGAGGTCGTATGGTTTTACGACAAGGGTTCGGACGCATAAGTGTGTTTACGCACGTACGACTTTCGGACACTTTTTACTAGTCGGCTTTGGTTTAAGCCAGTTACCGGTATCCGGTTATTGGATTTATACAGTCTAAAGATTTCCCGTGTTTTCACGGATAGGAGGGGCGTTCTCGTAATTGCGCGAGAAGCTTCTAGAAGATGGTGACTAAGGAGGTTTAGGTGGCATATACATTGAATGAGATTAGTGAGTCATATGGATGATTCATCCATGTCATTAATGCTTCATAATTGCTTAATGACTCATGGAGATGAATCACCATAAGATATTTATCAAGCATGGTTGTAAATGATTTTCTTTTGTTTTCTTGATAAATGAAAATGCTTGATATATATTATGATAACTCATTTTCTATTCTCATTATGATGTTCATCTTCTCTCTCCTCAAGCTCTCTCTCTTCAAACCCTAATCCTCCCCTCTCATGTGTTGAGTACAAGGATTAGTTAGACTACTTAATCCATAACCATACTCTATTTCATCTAGGTACTTTGATTAGCACTTAAAGATACCTAGTTGCCTCAAGTTTAGAGGCAAAGCTTGGAGTTTAGCTCTCGTGGTGGATCGTCTACTACTTGGAGAAGGCCGAGGAGGAGGTGGAGTTCGTAAAGACGAAGGACACGGTTCTTTAAGTATAATCCCTTTACATAGTAGTTGTTAACTTCTATGTTTGATGTTAGTTATCGTTTAGCTTCGATTCATGCGGTTAGTCGATGTTTAAGCAAAGAAAAGGATCGTTTTTCATATTTCCGCCTCCCCGCAAGTCGTGGGGTGTTGTACATCGACTTACAGTGGTATCAGAGCCTCGCTAAACAATAAATAACTCGCTTGCAAAATTGTATGAATTTCGAACGGAAAAAACAAAACCGGAAAACCCCGATATCATGAGTATCTGTCGATTTTTAAATGAGGTCCAAAAATTTTCCAGGGACCTTCAGAAAGCCTTAAATGATAGTATAAGAACACCCAAGAAAACTGGGA
The DNA here is from genome assembly GCA_030015575.1 of Agapanthus africanus. Taxonomy (NCBI): domain Eukaryota; kingdom Viridiplantae; phylum Streptophyta; class Magnoliopsida; order Asparagales; family Amaryllidaceae; genus Agapanthus; species Agapanthus africanus. Next base: position 498,190,599 of record JASDDO010000014.1, on the reverse strand, counting down.
TCATGAATTGGCTAAAGCGCTGCGGAACAGCCGCGGATCCCACCGATCCGCCGCGATTCCGCCGCCGAGTTGCCGATTCATCATTCCAATTTTCCTGTGTGGGTTCTCTGTGATATTTGGTATTTTCTGGAATTTTTTAATTTTTGCTCAGGTTTCAGATTTACAGAGAAGTATTGGAGCAAAATTAAATGTGTTTAATCGATCAAAATTATACGGTATTTGCTTGTTGGATTATATCTGTGTTTGTATAATGTGTTTGTAAACCTCCCCTAACTGCTAGTATGTCGGTTGGCAGGGGGTTGCACATTTCTGTAATGGTTTTTACTGTTTGTGGATGTGAACTGTACTGGACTGTTATGATGATTAGCCGGGGTTATGTGATGGGTTATTATTTAATTCATTTGATGTAAATGTAATTTGTTGTAATATTATTTTGCGGGGCACATCCAGATTGCGGTTGTAGCCACCGTTGTATTATTTCATTTTACTGTTTTTGCTCCTAGGACAGACCCAAGGTGGGGTGCACAAACTGCCGGGCGGGTAGTTTGTCGTACCCGTAGGGGTCTTGGGAGGGGTAATGGCTATTCATCACAACTGTGTAATCCGTCTTTTGTTGCAGGCTCTAAACAAACGCGGATTGCTTGCAAATCCAATAAAGTTCATATGAGATCTGGAATGCCTATTATTGCGTCTGACGAATGTACAATATCTATATATGATAGCTATTTAGACATCACTTATGTTTTACACCCGCGCTAGCCCAGCCCCCGCTCTGCCGTTAGTTAAGTAACCTAACGGGTGATGACGGGACCCCGTGGCGAATGCGGATGGCATAAGAGGACGTTGTATTTTTGTTGTTTTTTGCAATGATAGGTTAATGATGGGACATGTTATTTATAATGCAAAGAAAATAAACCAAAAGTTTAATCGTTGGAACAATTTAAAAGAAACCACTCGGTTAATTTTAAAAACAGATATTTTTAAATGCGGAGCTTTAACCACTCCTTTTAAAAGCTATCAGGTTCCTTCGGTTATATCAAGTTCACTACGTTCACGGTTTCGCCAAAACCATTCGTAGCCCTCCGTCATTTCATTTGGGTATTCAGTAGTATTCAAGCTATGCATTTTGGCCAAAGTCAAGGCATAGTGTTTGGTAGCTGCTGGGTTTTCATTTGTTGCATAAGATAGATGAGTTGGTTTGGGACAGTCGTATTATCATTTGACCAAAGTCAGGGGTATATACGGATGGGTTCAAATTGACAAGATAATGACGGGTAGAACTTGGCATGTGACTTATGACATTTTGACCAAAGCCAAGGTCATAAGAGCATGGGGCAAAAACTTATATCGGGAATTTCTAAAGAAACTGAAATTTGCAAAGAGATGCATACCATTTGGAGTTTGATGAATGTTGGTAGCATTCCTTCAACATTATCATACGATGATATTTGGATCCCGATCCTACTGTGAGTATATGCTACTTATCAGGATATTCTTCACTTAACGATCAATGCTATAAACCAAGTAGGTGTCAAGAAAGGTGTCAGCGGGGTTACGTCCCCAGAGAAAAGAAGTTCTTTAATTAAGGAACTTCACGAAAGCATTGGAAAACCTCCCTCGAAGTATCGACACTAGCCTGGCTGAACGGTTAAGCAAGTATTGTACAGTGAGAATAGTCCTGGCTAATTCTTCTTTTATGGTTTGAGGAAGGATTCGAGAAACAGTGGGAGCCATCCAGTTTAGATAAACTAAAAACCACTCTAAACTTGCAAGAGCATCATGATAAAGAGTTTTCTTCTCTCTCTCCTAATTACAGCGACCCTGAAAATGACTGGACTTAAGTTACTTTTAGAGAAAAATATACTGACAGGGCCAAACTATAAAGCTTGGCTGCGGAATGTCAAAATGGCTTTGACCTATGACAAATTGGGGTACGTCCTCACCGCTACGGCATCTGCTGTCCCTGGTCCCAAATCCAGTAATGCGGATAAGGAAATCCGCAAAACCTGGGATTTCGATTGCGCGAAAGCCAAGTGCATCGTGCTTGCCTCGATGAACAATGAACATTAGAGGAGACACGAGGATATGGAACTAGATGCCATATTTCTCCATACAAAGGAACTTTATGGAGAGCAATCTCGTATAGCAAGATACGAGACCTCTAAGAACTTGTTTCGAGCTAGGTTGGCTGTCGGGTCATCGGTAGGAGAACATGTCCTAAAGATGATCGGCTATATAGAAGAGCTCGCAGACCTTGGGACGACTTTGGATAATGAGCTCTATACAGACCTTATTCTCCAGTCCCTTCCTTCCACCTACACCCAGTTTATCCTGAACTTCAACATTCAAAGAAAAGAAGTTGAACTTCCGAAACTCCTGAACATGTTAAGGAGTGCAGAGGGCATCTTGCAGAAAGCAAGGGAAACACCCGCTATGTTTGTTAGCGGTGCATCTTCTTCCGGGTCTAAGGCTAGGGCCAAAGGAAGGAAGAAGAAGGCCGCCACCAAACCTAGAGGAGGTGTTAGTAAGGTGGGAGGGAAGGGAAAGAAAAAGTTTGCGGTACCGGTAGTGGGCCAGGATGAGTGCTTCCATTGTCACAGGAAAGGGCACTGGAAGAAAGATTGCAAGGCGTGGAACGCCAAGAACCAGGAACCGAAGCAAGCTGTGGCTTCGACTTCAGGTGTGTTTGTAATTGAGAATTGTCTGTCAATTAACTCTACTTCCTGGGTATTGGATACCGGATCAGGATCTCATATTTGCAATTCATTGCAGGCACTGAGAAACCGTAGAGTGCTGAAGGAAGGTGATATGACCCTAATGGTTGCTAACGGAGCTAGCGTGGGAGCTGCGTCCGTCGGGGATTATCACCTGGGATTGACGAGTGGACACATTTTGGTTTTACATAACTATTTTTTTTGTACCAAGCTTAACGTGTAATATCATATCAGTTTCCTTGTTATCAAATAAAGGTTATGATTTCACGTTTGTAAGAGATGTTGTTAACATCCACCTTAATCATGGTTTGATTGGGTCCGGTACACTAAATAACGGTATATATGTTTTAAACCAACTCCAAATTTTCAATGTCCAGAACACACTAAAAAGAAAGTCTCCAGATTTAAATAAAGCTTTCTTATGGCATTGTAGACTGGGTCACATCAATGAGAGAAGGTTGACTAAGTTGCATAGAGAAGGATATTTGGACTCGTTCGAATATCAAACTTATGACACTTGTCAATCTTGTCTCAAAGGAAAGATGACAAAGACTCCATTTACTGGACATGGAGTAAGAGCGAGCGAGCTCTTAGGACTCATACACTGCGATGTATGTGGTCCAATGTCTACGCATGCAAGAAGTGGTTTTTCCTATTTCATTACTTTCACGGATGATTACTCAAGATAAGGATTCATTTATCTGATGAAACATAAATCCGAGGCTTTTGAGAAATTCCAAGAGTATAAGAATGAAGTAGAAAACCAAACCGGCAAAAGTATCAAGACACTTAGATCTGATCGAGGTGGTGAATACTTGAGTGCCGAGTTCCTTGGTTACCTAAAAGAGAAAGGAATTCTCTCTCAGCTTACTCCTCCATACACTCCACAGCATAACGGTGTATCGGAGAGACGGAATCGAACCCTATTGGATATGGTACGATCCATGATGAGTAATGCTGAGTTACCGCGATCTTTTTGGGGTTATGCGCTAGAATCAGCAGCATATCTTCTGAACAGGGCTCCTACCAAGATTGTGCCTACCACTCCATATCAGATGTGGACTGGGAAGAAACCCCATCTTCAACATATAAAGATATGGGGATGTCCAGCTTTTGTTAAAAAGCAGCATGTGGACAAGCTCGAGGCACGATCAGTAAAATGTATGTTTGTGGGATATCCAAAGAACTCCAAGGGATATTATTTCTATTACGCAGAGGAACAAAAGGTTTTTGTTTCTTGTAATGCCCATTTTTTAGAACATCAGTTTTTAGAAAAGGAAATAAGTGGGAGCGAAATAGAACTGGAAGAAATTCCAGAACCACAAGCTGCTACTGAAAGTTTGGTAAAACCGGTAGTTCAAGAAGAACAGGACATTCCTGCACCCCTCCGCAGGAGTAGTACGCCATCTCATCCGCCTGTGAGATACTACGGTTTTCTCATAGATGGGGATAGAGAGGATTGCATCATAGATGATGATGAACCTATTGACTTCCAGCAGGCCATCCAGAGCGGCGACTCGGTACGATGGCTAGATGCAATGCGGACCGAAATGGAGTCCATGTACACCAACAAAGTATGGACTTTGGACTTTGCTCCTGATGGGGTAAAACCCATAGGATGCAAATGGATCTTCAAGAAAAAGATTGGTGTAGATGGACAGGTGGAAACCTATAAGGCAAGACTTGTTGCAAAGGGTTTTCGTCAAAGACCTGGTTTGGACTATGACGAAACTTTTTCTCCAGTGGCTTTGCTCAAATCCATTCGGGTCTTTCTTGCTATTGCTGCCTTCCATGATTATGAAATCTGGCAGATGGACGTAAAGACGGCTTTTCTGAATGGAAATTTAGAAGAGTGCATCTATATGAATCAGCCAGAGGGTTTCAATCAGAGTGGGAGCAGCGGGAAAGTATGCAAGCTGCTTAAGTCCATTTATGGACTAAAGCAGGCATCACGGAGTTGGAACATCTGTTTTGATGAGACAGTCAAAGAATATGACTTTATCAAAAATCCAGATGAACCGTGCATATATAGTAAAGTTGTAGCCAGAAGTGTTGTATTACTCGTCTTGTACGTGGATGACATTCTACTGATAGGAAATGACATTCCTATGCAACAATCTGTCAAAGGATTCTTGTCACACAGGTTCTCCATGAAAGACCTGGGTGATGCCTCTTACATTCTGGGGATCCGGATCTATCGTGATAGATCCAAGAGGATGTTAGCACTTTCGCAGTCCAGGTACATCGACACTGTACTGAAAAGATTCAGTACGGAAGATTCTAAGCGCGGTAATCTACCGGCTTATCACGGAATCACCCTCTCCAAAGAGATGTCTCCCAAGACTGATTTGGAAAGGGAACGCATGTCTATTATACCCTACGCTTCTACGGTAGGCTCTATAATATATGCGATGTTGTGCACCAGACCAGATGTAGCTTACGCACTGAGCGTGGTAAGCCGGTATCAGTCAGACCCAGGGGAGAAGCACTGGATAGCAGTAAAGAACATTCTCAATTACCTGAGAAGGACTAAGGAGATATTCTTGGTTTACGGCGGAAAAGACCTCAGGTTGGAGGCCTTTGCTGATTCCGGCTTCCAGAGTGATAAGGACGATTCCAAGTCCATGTCGGGTTATGTCTTTACCCTCAATGGAGGGGCGGTGTGCTGGAAGAGCTCCAAGCAGGACACCGTTGCTGACTCAACGATGGAAGCGGAGTATATAGCTGCTTGCGATGCCGCAAAAGAAGCAGTCTGGATGAAGAAGTTCCTAACAGAACTTCAGGTGGTTCCTACCATAGTTGATCCAATACCTCTGTATTGTGACAACAACGGAGCAATAGCTTTAGCGAAGGAACCAAGGTCCCATCAGAAGTCCAGACACATCTTAAGGCGGTATCACATGATCAGGGAGATCATTGATCGTCGGGAGATCGAGGTTCGGAGAGTTGCTTCTGAAGAGAACATTGCTGATCCGTTCACAAAGGCCCTACCTCAGATTCAGTTCGAGAGGCTACTCGAGATCATCGGTCTTCGATATGCCAGTACATGGCCCTAGTGCAAGTGGGAGATTGTTAGTGTATATGCCCTAGGGGCCATTATTGTATCATACTAGTTTGTATATTACTTAATGGAAGCTTGGGATATTCACATGTATATAACAGTCTTGCTGAACATGGTAGTATGCTACTTGGTTTTTCTATCTTAATATGTGAGTATACGTATTGATAGAGCTCTTAGGATCTTGCTTGACTACCAGCATTGTGATGGCAGTCACACTAGTGGGGGCTGGGTAGTCTACAAGCACATCCTTATTCAGGTCCCTAGTCGTTGGATTATCGAGACAGGACATCGATACTCCGGAGTAGACTAGTGTGTACGCTTCTCATCCCAGTTGGGGAGATGGTCTGTCCCACAGCCATCAGTACGTCGTACTGGAGATAGTATGCAGGTGCTCATTAGGTTACGGGTACACCGGACAGGACTCACAGGGAACTGTTGGTTGGTTTTATACCAGTCGTCAGTGAACAGTTTCCAGGTGACATGAGTATAGCTTACTCCGCAGACTTGACACTGCTACTTCGCCTTGAGTGTGTCCCACTGTTCTTAGATTGCTACCCTACCACGGCTCAAATGAGTCGTGCAAACAGGTAGCAGTTGGGTGCAGTCCCGAGCACTTGGAGGCAGTGGCGGTTAGACAGGATTCATCTCTCCCGGTATTGGGGGTTGATATCGCGCTGTGTCAGAGAGCCATTACGCAAAGTCCCTGGCTAGGGCAAGCGAGATTTGCTGGTAGATTCCAGTAGTTTCTCAGGGTGTAATGGGCTTCGCTCCGACACGACTTATACCGCTATTAGGGGACTGACGCTTGCCGCCCCCCAGGCCCGATATGCGATAGTCTTAGACGAACAGACCGGACTGTACGGAGATTGTCACATCAGACTCAGTAGGAGTTCGGATGGATTTCCTCATCGGCCTTCTTATCGACATCTGTAAGTCGATGTTCAACACCCCAATACTTATGGGGAGGCGAAAATATGGATAACAATCTTGTTCTATGGTTAAACATCGAATAACCGTATGAATCGTTTGCTAAACAAGTTTTAACAAAAGCTATAGAGTTCTAAACTACTATGTTAAGAGATTATACCAAACGGTTCTAGTCCTTCGTCTTAATGTTATCTACGGCCTCTTTGGATCTCCACGTCCTCCTCGGCTTCCTTCTGTGATAGACGATCCACTCGAGAACCCTAATCCAAGCTTTAACCTCTAAACTTGAGGTTAGTTTCTCTAGTTGCTAATTAGAGTAGCTAAGGTGATGTAGAGATAGGTTATGGAGTGATTAGTCTTTCCTAATCCTTGTTCTCAACTCATGAGGGGTAGCATTAGGTTTGGTGAAGGAGAGAGAGTGAGAAGATGATAATGATAATAATAATAATAATGAAATAGCTTCTCACTTGATATATGAAACATAATGAATTAAAAAGAAATGAATAATATGAGATTATTCATCATGTTTCATTAATGCAAGTGGGTGATTCATTATGTGAGTCATTAAGCATTTAATAATGCATTAATGACATGATGAATCACTCACAATGAGTCACTAAATCATTAAATGAAAATTCCACCTCTCCCTCCAAGTCACATCCTTCTAGAAGCTTCTCGGAAAATTACGAGAACGCCCCTCTCATCCGTGAAAACACGGAAAAACTTTAGACTGTATAAATCTAATAACCTGATACTAGAATCTGGCTTAAACAAAAGCCTGCTAGTAAAAACTGTCCGAATGTCATACGTGCATTCAAACACGTATGCGTTCGAACCTTTGTCGTAAAACCATACGACCTCTATATCTTTTCGCCTGGGTTTGGGAAATCTCTGTGTGGGACTCTAAAGACTCGACTACTACGCTGGCAGTGGGTTTAACCACAGACCGCAAGCGGCACTAGCTGTACGTAACGGTCCCCAGGTAGTTGTCGATAAGAAAGCTGATGAGGTAACCCATCTGAAATCCTACTGAGCCTGTCCGTGACAATATCCGTGCAGTCCGGTCTGTTCATCTAAGAGTATCACATGTATGGTCTAGGGAGGTGGTGGATGTCAGACCCCTAATAACCGTACAAGTCGTGTCGGTATGGCTCTATCACCATCCGAGAATCTACTGATCAATCTATCAGTAATTCTCAATCAGCCCTGGCCAGGGACTTATGGTAATGACCAACCGATCACCATGCGATATCAACTCTCTATACCGGGAGAGACGAATCCCTAACAGTCACTCACTGCCTCCACGTGGCTCAGGACTGTGCCCAACTAAAACCTGTTTGCACGACTCCTTTGAATCGTGGTAGGGTAATAATCAAAGCACAGTGGGAACTCACACGAGACAAATGATGACCTTAAGTCAACGGATTATCTGCACACATGTCACCTGAGAACTGTTATCTGACGTTAGGTATAATACCATCCAGTCAGTTCTCGGCGAGTCATGTCCGGTGTATTCACACCCAGTGAGCATCTGTATACAATCTTAGGTGCACTCCACCAATGGCTGCGGGACCAGTCCATCGCCCCTCCTTAGGGTCTAGATATGTATACACTAGTCTACTCCGGAGTATCGATGCCCAATCTCGATACTCATGCGACCAGGGACATCTAAGGGTGTGCCTATTGACTATCTAGCTCCCACTAGTATGACTGCCATCACAACGCTGGTAGTCAGACAAACACCCTATGGGCTTTATCAATATATATATATATATATATATATATAAATACCAAGTAAAATATATCATACGTTAAGACAAAGACAAACCAAATAGCGTACTATCATATCAAGCAAGACTGTCATGTACATACATATCCCAAGCATCCTATACAATGTAGGCCTCTAGGGCATATATATCCAATAATCTCCCACTTGCACTAAGGCCTATAATTGGTGCAATGAGTACCCACTGTCTCTACCAGATCCAGTTGCTGGTGTACCGCATGCCCAACATCTCAAATAGCCTCTCGAACTGTACTTGAGGAATGGCCTTGGTGAATGGATCTGCCGTGTTGTCTTTTGTGTCCACTCTCCGTATCTCGATCTCCCGACGATCCACGATCTCCCTGATCAGGTGAAACCGCTTTAAGATATGCCTGGATTTCTGATGGGACCTTGGTTCCTTCGCTAAAGCTACAGCGCCATTGTTATCTCAATACAAAGGTATTGGATTGGCAATGGACGGAACCACCTGAAGTTCATAAATGAACTTCCTCATCCAGACGGCCTCTTTTGCGGCTTCACTCGCAGCTATATACTCAGCCTCCATAGTTGAGTCTGCGACGGTATCCTGTTTGGAACTCCTCCAACTTACCGCCCCTCCATTGAGGGTAAACACAAAACCCGAAATGGATTTAGAATCATCTTTGTCACTTTGGAAGCCGGAGTCGGTAAAAGCCTCTACCTGGAGGTCCCCATTACCGTAAATCAAGAACATCTCTTTAGTCCTTCTCAGGTACTTGAGAATGTTCTTCACTGCTATCCAATGTTTCTCACCTGGGTCAAACTGATGCCTGCTTACCACACTAAGTGCGTAAGCTACATCCGGTCCGGTACATAACATCGCAAACATTATTGATCCTACTGCCGAAGCATAGGGTATAATGCCCATGCGAGCCCTCTCTTCACCAGTCTTAGGAGATATCTCTTTGGAGAGGGTGATTCCGTGACAAGTGGGTATATTGCCGCGCTTGGAATCTTCCATACTAAATCCCTTTAGTATGGTGTCAATATACTTGGACTGTGAAAGTCCCAACATTCTATTAGATCTATCACGATGGATCTTAATGCCCAGAATGTATGATGCATCTCCCAAGTCTTTCATAAAGAATTTCTGTGACAAAAAGAGCTTTACTGATTGTAGCATAGGGATATCATTCCCTATCAGTAGTATGTCGTCGACGTATAAAACGAGGAAGACTACTGCTCTTTCTACAATCTTCCTATAAATACATGGTTCATCTATATTTTTGATAAAGTCAAATTCCTTGACTGTCTCATCAAAGCAGATGTTCCAACTCCGCGATGCTTTCTTTAACCCATAAATGGATTTAAGCAATTTGCACACTCTTCCGCTGCTCCCACTGTCTAAGAAACCTTCTGGTTGATCCATGTAAACACTCTCTTTTAAATATCCATTTAGAAAAGCTGTTTTTACATCCATTTGCCAGATTTCATAGTCATGGAAGGCAGCAATGGCAAGCATGATCCGAATGGATTTAAGCATAGCTACTGGTGAAAAAGTTTCATCATAGTCCAATCCTGGTCTTTGACGAAAACCTTTTGCAACTAGTCTAGCTTTGTAGGTTTCCACTTATCCAAATGCACCAATCTTCTTTTTGAAGATCCATTTGCACCCAACTGGTTTTACCCCAGGAGGAGCAACTTCTAAAGTCCATACTTTATTGGTGTACATGGATTCCATTTCGGATCTCATAGCATCCAGCCACTTCATTGAGTCTCTACTCGTGATAACCTGCTGAAAACTAGTAGGCTCATCATCATCAATGATGCAATCCTCTCGATCCCCATCAAGAAGAAAACCATAGTATCTTTCAGGAGGATGAGAAAGCCTACTAGATCTGTGGAGTGGCGTTGGTTCGTCATGTTCTATTGAAATCTGAGATTCTTCTAAGTCCTCGGTAGCAGTTTGAGATTCTGGAATTTCTTCCAGTTCTACCGCGCTCCCACTAATTTCTTTTGCAAGAAATTCGCTTTCTAAGAAGACAATGTGACGAGCGACAAACACCTTTTCTTCTTCAGTGTGGTAGACCATGTACCCCCTTGAATGCTTGGGGTATCCTACAAACTTGCATAAAACCGATCGTGCCTCGAGCTTGTCCGGATTATGCTTTTTAACATATACCGGACACCTCCATATCTTGATATACTTGAGATATGGTCTCTTCCCACACCACATTTCATATGGAGTGGTAGGTACAGACTTAGTTGGAACTCTATTCTATAGGTATGCGGCTGATTCTAGAGCAAATCCCCAGAAGGAAAGTGGCAACTCAGCACTACTCATCATTGAACGCACCATATCTAATAGCATGCGATTCCTCCTTTCTGATACACCATTATGCTGAGGTGTATAAGGTGGAGTAAGCTGAGAGAGAATTCCATTCTCTTTTAAGTATTCAAAGAAACTGGTACTTAAGTATTCTCCACCTCGATCAGATCGAAGTGTCTTGATGCTTTTACCAGTTTGTTTCTCTACTTCATTTTTATACTCCTTAAACTTCTCAAAAGCCTCGGATTTATGCTTTATTAAGAACACATGTCCATACCTAGAGAAGTCATCAGTAAAAGTAATGAAGTAGGAGTGACCACTTCGTGCATGTATAGACATCGGACCACATACATCACTATATACTAGTCCCAAAAGTTTAGTGGCTCTTTCTCCGTGTCCGGTGAACGGAGATTTGGTCATTTTTCCTTTGATACATGATTGAAAAGTTGCATATGATGAATATTCAAACGGATCTAAATATCCATCTTTATGTAACTTGGTCAACCTTGTTTCATTTATATGACCAAGTCTACAATGCCATAGGAAGGCTTGATTCGAATCTGGAGCCTTTCTTTTACGCGTGTTTTGAATATAGAAAATTTGAGGTTGATTAAGTATGTATATGCCGTTTTCCAGTGTGCCATACCCAATCAGTTCTTGATTCAGGTGAATGTTCATAACATTTCTTTCAAGCGCAAAACTATATCCTTCATTCGATAACAAAGATACTGATATAATATTACACAACATACTGGGAATACAAAAACAGCTGTACAACACCAAAATGTGTCCACTAGTCAACCCTAGGTGATATTCCCCTATTGCAATTGCATCTACATGCATTCCATTGCCCATCCGGAGAGTCATATCACCTGTCCCCAGCACTCTACTATTTCTCAGATCCTGCAATGAATTACAGATGTGAGAACTAGAACCGGTATCAAGTACCCATGATGTAGAGTTAACTGAAAGACAATTTTCGATTACAAATACACCTGAAGTTGAAGCAACTACTTGCTTCATGTCCTTGGCTTTGAAGGCCTGACAATCCTTCTTCCAGTGCCCTTGCTTGTGACAATAGAAGCACTCGTTCTTTTCTGTCTTCACCCTTCCTGCCTTGTTCGTTCCCTGTACCTTCTTGACCCCACCTTTCGGTTTGGTGGCTTTCATCTTCTTCTTCCCTTTAGCTTTCGCTTTAGATTTAGAAGAAGATGATTGGCCAACATACAGAACATGGGTCTTCTCCTTTTTCAAGGAGGTCTCTGCTACCCTCAACATATTGAGGAGCTTTGGAAGATCCGCTTCCATTTCGTGCATGTTGAAGTTCAGCACGAACTGAGAGAATGTGTGGGGAAGGGACTGCAAAATCAAGTCGATATACAAATCGTTCTCTAGCACGCATCCCAGGTTTGCGAGTTCCTCAATAAGGATGATCATTTTGAGGACGTGCTATCCTACAGGCGATCCTGGAGCTAACCTCATCTGGAAGAGTTTCCTTGAGGTTTCGTACCTCGCGATACGTGAGTGCTCTCCATACAACTCTTTGACATGGAGAAAGATGGATACAATATCCATACTCTCGTGCTGTTTCTGGAGTTCATTGTTCATGGACGCCAGTACGATACACTTAGCTCGCTCACAATCTAGATCCCAAGTTTTGCGGACTTCCCTGTCCACAACTGAGGAATCTGGTCCAGGGATAAGGGGAGGAACAGCGGTGGTAACATATGCTACTTTGTCATAAGTCAGCGCAATATTGACGTTCCTTAGCCAATCTTTATAGTTCTGCCCGGTCAGTATATTTTTTTCGAGTAATAGTTTTAATCCAGTCATGGTAGCTGCCAGAGAGAGAGAGAAAAGAAAACACTCAGTATATGCTCTTGCAAGTTTAGATTAGTTTATTAATTTATCTAAACAGGATGGCTCCCACTGTTTCCTCAAATCCTTCTTCAAAACCTAAAAGAAGAACTAGTCAGGATTTAATCACACGTCACAATTCTTGCTTTAACCTTTCAGCCAGGCTGGTGTTGGTACTTCGAGGGAGGTTTTCCAACGCTTTCGCGAAGTTCCTTAATTAAAGAACCTCTTTTCCCTGGAGGCGTAGCCCCTCTAACACCTTTATAGACACCTACTTGGTTTATAGCATTGATTGTTAAGTGAGAGAAATTCCCGAGAGTAATCCTACTCATCAGTGGGATCGGGATCCAACTATCATTGCATGATGCTCTAGATGGAAGCCACTCTAGTCACCACACTCCAGAAGGTAAGCTAAATCTGCAAGTTTCCTTTATGTTTGAAACTCCCGATGTGATTTTTACCCCAAGCTCTTATAGACCTTGACGTAGGCCAACAAGTGATAAGACGCAAGTCAAGTTCTACCCGTCGTTGTCCTGATCAATTTAAATATATCGTACAAGCCCTTGACGTAGGCCAACAAGGTGTACGTCTGTATTTAAACTAATGCATCTATCTATGCAACAAATAGGCACACACACTGCTACCATACACTATGCCTTGACGTAGGCCAACAAGCATAGCATGAATACGATGTGCTATCTATCTGAAACGACGGAGGGTTACGGCTGGTTTTTGGCAAAAACCGTTAACGTAATGAACTTGATATGATCGAAGGAACAGTGATAGCTTTTATTTAAAAGGAGTGGTTTAAGCTCCGCATTTAAAATTTGCTTTTTCAAGAAAACCGAGTGGTTTTTAGAAATTGTTCCAACGATTCGGTTTAGGTTTTATTTTCTTTGCATTAATAATAATGCGTCCCATCATTAACCTATCATTACAGATAACAACGAAAATAAAACGTCCTCTTATGCCATCCGTATTCGCCACGGGGTCCCGTCATCACCCGTTAGGTTACTTAACTAACGACAGAGCGGGGGCTGGGCTAGTGCGGGTGTAAAATATAAGCGACGTCTAAATAGCTATCATATATAGATATTGTACATTCGTCAGATGCAATAATAGGCATTCCAGATCACAGATAAACAATATTGGATTTGCAAGCAATCCGCATTTCTTTTGAGCCTGCAATGAATGACGGATTACACAGTTGTGATGAATAGCCAATTTACCCCACCCCAGACCCTTACGGGTACGGCAAACTACCCGCCAAGTACCAGAAGTGAAGCGGTCTGCCCCAACACATCAAAATACCCGGTAGTTTGTGCACCCCACCTTGGGTCTATCCTAGGAGCAAAAACAGTAAAAAGAAATAATACAACGGTGGCTACAACCGCAACCTGGATGTGCCCCATAAAATAATATTACAACTAATTACATTTACATCAAATGAATTAATACAATAACCCATCACAAAACCCGGCTAATCACCACAACAGCCCAATACAGTTTATATACACAAACAGTTATATATAACATCACAGATATGTGCAACCCCCTGCCAATCGACATACTAAAAGTTAGAGGAGGTTTACGAACACATAAAACATTTCACAGATATAATCAAACATGCAAACACCGTATAATTTCGATCGATTAAACACTTTTAATTTTGCTCCAATACTTCTCTGTAAATCTGAAACCTGAGCAAAAAGAAAAATTACCAGAAAACACCAAATATCACAGAGAATCAACACAAGAAACTTGGGCTTATGAGTCGTCCAAAGCGCGGCAGAATCGCGGAGGATCGGTGGGATCGGCCGCGGTTCCGCGGTGCTATGGCCGATTCATGATCCCAATTTTCTTGGGTGTTCTAATACATTCATTTAGGTCATTCTGAAGGTCCCTGAAAAATTTTTGGACCTCATTTAAAATTCGACAGAAAGTACATGATATCGGGGTTTTTTCGGTTTGTTTTTCCGTTCGAAATTCATACAAATTTGCAAGTGTGTTAAATATTGTTTAGCTAGGCTCTGATACCACTGTAAGTCGATGTTCAACACCCCAATACTTATGGGGAGGCGGAAATATGAATAACAATCTTGTTCTATGGTTAAACATCGAATAACCGTATGAATCGTTTGCTAAACAAGTTTTAATAAAAGCTATAGAGTTCTAAACTACTATGTTAAGAGATTATACCAAACGGTTCTAGTCCTTCATCTTAATGTTATCTACAGCCTCTTTGGATCTCCACGTCCTCCTCGGCTTCCTTCCGTGATAGACGATCCACCCGAGAACCCTAATCCAAGCTTTATCCTCTAAACTTGAAGTTACTTAGTTTCTCTAGTTGCTAATTAGAGTAGCTAAGGTGATGTAGAGATAGGTTATGGAGTGATTAGTCTTTCCTAATCCTTGTTCTCAACTCATGAGGGGTAGGATTAGGTTTGGTGAAGGAGAGAGAGCTTGAAGAGAGAAAGTGAGAAAATGATAATGATAATAATAATAATAATGAAATAGCTTCTCACTTGATATATGAAACATAATGAATTAAAAAGAAATGAATAATATGAGATTATTCATCATGTTTCATTAATGCAAGTGGGTGATTCATTATGTGAGTTATTAAGCATTTAATAATGCATTAATGACATGATGAATCACTCACAATGAGTCACTAAATCATTAAATGAAAATGCCACCTCTCCCTCCAAGTCACATCCTTCTAGAAGCTTCTCGGAAAATTACGAGAACGTCCCTCTCATCCGTGAAAACACGGAAAAACTTTAGACTGTATAAATCCAATAACCTGATACTAGAATCTGGCTTAAACAAAATCCTGCCAGTAAAAACTGTCCGAATGTCGTACGTGCGTTCAAACACGTATGCGTTCGAACCTTTGTCGTAAAACCATACGACCTCTATATCTTTTCGCCTGGGTTTGGGAAATCTCTGTGTGGGACTCTAAAGACTCGACTACTACGCTGGCAGTGGGTTTAACCACAGACCGCAAGCGACACTAGCTGTACGTAACGGTCCCCAGGTAGTTGTCGATAAGAAAGCTGATGAGGTAACCCATCTGAAATCCTACTGAGCCTGTCCGTGACAATATCCGTGCAGTCCGGTCTGTTCGTCTAAGAGTATCGCATGTATGGTCTAGGGAGGCGGTGGACGTCAGACCCCTAATAACCGTACAAGTCGTGTCGGTATGGCTCTATCACCATCCGAGAATCTACTGATCAATCTATCAGTAATTCTCAATCAGCCCTGGCCAGGGACTTATGGTAATGACCAACCGATCACCGTGCGATATCAACTCCCTATACCGGGAGAGACGAATCACTAACAGTCACTCACTGCCTCCACGTGGCTCGGGACTGTGCCCAACTAAAACCTGTTTGCATGACTCCTTTGAATCGTGGTAGGGTAATAATCAAAGCACAGTGGGAACTCACACGAGACAAATGATGACCTTAAGTCAACGGACTATCTGCACACATGTCACCTGAGAACTGCTATCTGACGTTAGGTATAATACCATCCAGTCAGTTCTCGGCGAGTCCTGTCCGGTGTACTCACACCCAGTGAGCATCTGTATACAATCTTAGGTGCACTCCACCAATGGTTGCGGGATCAGTCCATCGCCCCTCCTCAGTGTCTAAATATGTATACACTAGTCTACTCCGGAGTATCGATGCCGAATCTCGATACTCCTGCGACCAGGGACATCTAAGGGTGTGCCTATTGACTATCTAGCTCCCACTAGTATGACTGCCATCACAACGCTGGTAGTCAGACAAACACCCTATGGGCTTTATCAATATATATATATAAGTACCAAGTAAAATATATCATACGTTAAGACAAAGACAAACCAAATAGCGTACTATCATATCAAGCAAGACTGTCATGTACAAACATATCCCAAGCATCCTATACAATGTAGGCCTCTAGGGCATATATATCCAACAACATCTACCTGGGGACCGTTACGTACAGCTAGTGCCGCTTGCGGTCTGTGGTTAAACCCACTGCCAGCGTAGTAGTCGAGTCTCTAGAGTCCCACGCAGAGAGTTTCCCTACTCCAGGCGAAATGATATAGAGGTCGTATGGTTTTACGACAAGGGTTCGGACGCATACATGTGTTTACGCACGTATGACTTTCGGACAGTTTTTACTAGTCGACTTTGGTTTAAGCCAGTTACTAGTATCCGGTTATTGGATTTATACAGTCTAAAGTTTTTCCGTGTTTTCATGGATAGGAGGGGTGTTCTCGTAATTGCGCGAGAAGCTTCTAGAAGATGGTGACTAAGGAGGTTTAGGTGGCATATACATTGAATGAGATTAGTGAGTCATATGGATGATTCATCCATGTCATTAATGCTTCATAATTGCTTAATGACTCATGGAGATGAATCACCATAAGATATTTATCAAGCATGGTTGTAAATGATTTTCTTTTCTTTTCTTAATAAATGAAAATGCTTGATATATATTATGATAACTGATTTTCTCTTCTCATTATGATGTTCATCTTCTCTCTCCTCAATCTCTCTCTCTTCAAACCATAATCCTCCCCTCTCATGTGTTGAGTACAAGGATTAGTTAGACTACTTAATCCATAACCATACTCTATTTCATCTAGGTACTTTGATTAGCACTTAAAGATAACTAGTTGCCTCAAGTTTAGAGGCAAAGCTTGGAGTTTAGCTCTCATGGTGGATCGTCTACTACTTGGAGAAGGCCGAGGAGGAGGTGGAGTTCGTAAAGACGAAGGACACGGTTCTTTAGGTATAATCCCTTTACATAGTAGTTGTTAACTTCTATGTTTGATGTTAGTTATCGTTTAGCTTCGATTCATGCGGTTAGTCAATGTTTAAGCAAAGAAAAGGATCGTTTTTCATATTTCCGCCTCCCCGCAAGTCGTGGGGTGTTGTACATCGACTTACACTTACTGCGCCCTCCACCGGACGCCGGGCCACGCCACGGAGGATTGTAAGCAACTCCGGGACTACATCGAGGAGCTCATCCGATCGGGGCACTTCGCCGCCTACTTGACGGACAAACGGCAGGCCGACTGCGAGCAGGAGTAGCGTCCCCCTCCCGCCGAGCTGACCATCGGCCAGATCATGCTCGTTTCAGCAGATGACCAGTCCGGCGCTCAGGGAGCCCCGTACCCGGTGCCGAGCACGGAGACCAACAAGCCTCCGGGGAGCTCGGGCCACGCTAATAAGGTCATCTATTAGCATGTACTTTTCCATTAGGGCAATGTAAACTCTTCCTAGGGTCTGTTGTTAATTTAATAAAGATCAATGGAACATTGTGAAAAAGAAGGAAAGGTCACATTTATTTTGAAGGTATTATGGGCTCCTCAGCCATACATACAAAAGAAAAAGAAAATTACAGCAGCGGGGGAAGGGGGTGCAGAGAGCACTGCTCATGGTACTCGGTAAAGATCTCCGCCAGCCGAGGCCTCGCGAGATCCAACCTCAGCCCTCGATTCCCCCCGCGCGCGTTGACCCCGAGCCTCAGCTCGTAGCACTAACGGACGAGCGCCACTGAGCGAACCAGCCAATTCGCGGAGATCAGGCCGAAGCGCCTCAGAGACTGCAGCTTGCCCACGGCCTCGTCGTAGAGCTGCTCGGACAAGGGGTTGTAAAGCCCCGGCGACGCCCTCCAGATGGAGTACATCAGCAGATGCAACAGGGAAGAGCGCCAGGGGAGCAGCCGGCCGAAGTGGTCTTCGATGCTCCTATAGACCAACTACACCGTGTCCTCGGTACAGTTCTAGTCATAGAGGTATACATCTTCGAAGTGGATGATATCGGGGATGGTAAAGTGGAAGTCTTGCATTCTCAACGATCTGTTTACGAAGGAAGGAAGGACCAGTGCTCCTTCAACCTTATATAGCCCACTGCGCCCCAACGGAACTCAATAGTCGCCCGCTTTCGCCCAAAAAGTCGCTGCCACGCGGCAATCATCGAGCTTTCTCTGGCGGAATTGAAACGACACGACCCTGGCGCTTCGCCTCCCCCCACATTAAATGCGAATGCTACGCGCACATTCGCCGCGACCGTTCCTGTTCCCCATACCTGCAGCTGGATGGTCGGGCGAAACCTCATGAAGAATTAGCCGAGCAGCTACCCTGCTCGGTTATCCCTGGCCGGTAGCTTCCCCACTCGCAACGCCAGGGATCAAAGCCCTCGCCAAGAGGCAACCGCCCAGCTTCACTGCCCGGTTATCCTTAGCAGGCCTCCTAAGGCCCCTCCAACGCTAAGGATCAAAGTCCTCCGTAGAGGCAGCCGAGCGGCTTCCCTGCTCGGCTATACCTGGCCGGTAGCTCCCCTACTCGCAACCCCAGGGATCAAAGCCCTCGCCAAGAGGAAACCGCGTAGCTTCACTGCCCGGATATCCTTGGCTGGCCTCATACGGCCCCTCCAACGCTAAGGATCCAAGTCCTCCTTAGAGGCAGCTCAGCAGCTACCCTACTCGGCTATCCCCGGCCGGTAGCTTCCTACCACAATCGACAGGGATCAAAAGCCCTCCCAGAGGCAGTCGAGCCCGAAACTCGCTCGGCTATCCTTCAAGACAAAAGCCCTCGCCAAGAGGCACCGGACAGTAACCCTGCCCGGCCAAGGGTCCTTAGTAGGCTTCTTATAGCCCCTCCTGTGCCAAGGACCAAAGTCCTCCCAGAGGCAGTCGATCCCTTGCTCGGCTATACCCGGCTGGTATCTTCCGACCACAATCGATAGGGATCAAATTCCTCGCCAAGAGGAACTGGGCAGTAACCCTGCTCGGTCTCCATCCTGAAGGATCAAAGCCTTCGCAAGAGGCAACCGAGCGGCTACCCTGCTCGGTCATCTCTGGCTGGTAGCTCCCTACCCATGACGCCAGGGATCAAAGCCCCCGCAAGAGGCATCCGAGCGCCTACCCCGCTCGGTCATCCCAGGCTGGTAGTTGCCTACCCACGACGCCAGAGATCAAAGCCCTCGCCAAGAGGCAACCGCGCAACTTTACTGCCCGGTCATCCTTATTGGGCTTCTTACAGCCCCTCCAACACTAAGGATCAAAAGTCCTCCCAAAGGCAGTCGAGTCCGACCCTCGCTCGGCCATCCCCAACTGGTGGTCGTTGCTCGCGACGCCAGAAATCAAAGGCCCTCACCAAGGGGCAACCGAGCCCTCATAGCGAGGCCTTTGAGCCCATTCATGCTGGGCACAAATACGACGGACATCCCTCTGCCCATCACATGCAGAGGATCCAAGGCCCCAACAAGGGGCATCAGGTCTATCCAAGTCTAAACGATCCCCCCTCGACTTCGGGGCCATGGAGATGCCTCATTCTCAGCAGCGCTTGGCACGCTTGGCAAGTGATCAAAATCAACTCAACGAACGATCGCTAGATAGATAGCTGACCTGACAGGGAAGCCCAACAGTGCAAGCATTCTTCACAAACAGAAGATAAAGTGCAAACCGATGAAACAAAAAAAAAGGTTTTATTACCAAAGGCAAAGTCTTTACAAAGGGTATTTTGGGCTCCCCAGCTATACAGACTGCCCGGAGGCTTACAAAAATTCCAGAAAGCGACAAAATAAAAAGAGGAGGAAGACGGGGGCTTTAGGCCTCGGGGCCAGGCTCGACCTCGGGGTCCTCGACATCCACCACGAGACGAGCAGGGTCCTAGGCCACCTCCTCGTCAGGAATCTCTTCCCCCTGCCCATCGACGTCCGTGAGGGGGTATTCGGCCTGGAGCTTTTCGTCGGCGAACTCTGGCATCCGGGCCTTAACGGCGTCGAGGGCCTCGTGCCAGATGCGGGTTGTGGCCATAGCTAGGTCATCATAGAAGTCCATCGACTTCTTGTAGCCCTCCACCGCCTTCGCCGTCAAAAGGTCGGCTAACTTCGCCGCCGAGAGGTCGGCCAACTGTTCATATCAGAATTTTGCATTATTATATCACCCATTCTTAATCATATTTCAAATAAATAGGTGCTTTTGATCCATGTCTGCTAAATAGTTGCAGGTTACAGGTTCTCAGAACAATACAGTGAAATTCATGAAAAGACGTTACAAAAGTGAGGCTACGACCAAAAAAAGATGAATCCGTATGAT